>VDFB02000019.1:21179285-21317451 GCA_007258455.2 Sequoia sempervirens
TTTGGACTTGGAATATTTTATTTTCTTGATCTATTTTTCTTTGGGATCCATTTTAACTTCATTTGTCCACTTGGATTTTTGTTTGATTCAATGGCCTTTGAAATTTGATTTTGAACTTTGGATTGGTAATAATTTTATTTTTGTGGAATAATGGTTTATGGTGTGGATGGAAGGAGTGTTGGCAGAAAACTTATGGTAAGAACTACTCATGGCCCCCATTTTGATGTTTGTATCAAATAAAGTTGCCCCCAATATCAAGGAGGTACAACTAACATCATTTGATTCTCTAACTGAAGAATGGCCAAGACCTTGATGTCTAGAATTTTCTTGAAATTATACTGGTTCTAGAATGCCTTGCTCATGTAGACCTAGTCCTTTTCCTTGATACTGCATGCTTTGAAATATTCTATTTGCGATAGGGTATTTTTTACTTTGAAAGCAAGATGCAAACCCATCATTATTTAGTTGGAAACCATTACTCAAAAAAAATTTATCTGCAAGAAAGCCTACTCTAACAAAGGTGGATGATCCTATTTGATAGGATATTTTGCTTTTATCATTCATCATGTTTGTTTCTTCTTGATCATTTGGGATGTTGATTTGAACCATGGTAGCTTTTGTATCTTCTTCTTTGACTTGATTCATAGTAGCTTTTTTATTTTCTTCTTGATCCATAGTAGCCTTTTGGTGTTATTATTTGACTTGATCCATGCCATCTATTTGATTATCTATGTGTCCAAAGGAGGCAAGTGTCTCATCTTGGGAAATGGAAGTGTTTGGTACTTGGATAGGATCGACTTCAAATGTTTGATCATGAATCGCATAAAGGTCGATGAGTGGATCATTTTGGATATTATGTTCAAGGGTATGATCTTGGTCAAAAATAGGTTTGCCTTGGATGACATGATTGGGAATGGGATCTTGATCAAGGATAGGAGCATTTTGGATGCCATAATTATCTAGAAGGACTTCTTGGATGGACTTAAGGATGGGGTCATAGGATGGAATACTTTGATCTTGACATGAAGGTAAAACTATGATATCATGCTTTTAAATTTTCTTTTGACAAGTATCCCAAGGTGTAGGCTATGTGATGTGATTTTGGAGACCATGACCAAATGTATTTTCATGACTAAATGTAGCTTGGGATGGAGTGAATAGGAATGGACTAGGATAGGATATGGAGACTTGGAATGTGTTGAGGGATGATGGACTAGGATAGGGCGTAGAGGCTTGGAATGGACTAGTGGAAGGTTGGTTTCCCTTGTCAAGGTTAGGATAAGGGTGATTAATGGATGTTTATTGTGGACACATGAAAATTTAGCAATTAGAGCAAAAGGTAGCAAAGAAGAGGCTTGGGAATGAGATCACTATCTCATACTTACAGTTGGCATACCAATCAATTACTATAGCGGAGAACAAGCAACATCCTTTCGCTTGGAAAGAACAGCTTACATACAAGGTGAAAGCATATGACACCAACTCTATAGAATTGATTAAGTATCGATAGATTGTGGCAAGTGTTATCAACTTCTTAAGAATGTTGGTAATATCTATCCCTTACCTTTATTATCACAAGGGACGTGCTTACATCAAGCTAGCCGAAGTGCAAACACAGTTCCAAAATCTCATCCATGACATTTTTCGCAGTGACCCTGCTAGTTGCGAGTTGAGTAAGATTGCAGTCATGTCAACCAAGTTGGATGACATGGATGCAAAGTGTATTGAATATCAACAAAAAATTACGAGTGGTGAGGATATTCTTAGACAACATGTCATCATCCTATGAAGCATCAATTTTACAAAGGCAGAAGAAGTCAACGACTGGCTAGAGGAGCTATTGACTAGAGGTGATGAGGTGTAAAACACCCACTTAGGACATCCTACCCTCCAAAATAGCATTATGGCAACATGAGTTAACTTAATTCCTTATTCAAAGTTAACTCACTATCCCACTGATCATGCATGTCAGATACCACTAATTATGGATGTCTATTCTAGATCTCGACTAATTGTGGATCTCTATTTTGGAGGCACTTTTGTATTTGGAGTCCATTTTTAGTTTAGTTTTAGTTAACTAAAGTAGATTTCCAATTAATTTCTTTCTCACCTACTTTTAGACATAGGAATAAATCTTGCATATTGGAAAGAACTAATTGTTAACTCAAGGAGATTTTAGGGTTGCCTACTTCTTTGAGATTCTATAAATAAGATCCTTTGCTCATTATTTTGTAACCTTTATTTACTACACAAAATTGTTGTGCCATTGTGCCAACAAGCTTGCAAGTCTATATTTGTTCACTCTTGGATGAGAGTTGTTTGGTTTGATAAGAAATTGTGTATGATTTCATACCTTTGCTGTCCCAAATCTTTGTAATTTGTTGAGAAAGTTTGAAGAAATAAATCAAAAGGCACATGCAATTTGATCCAAAGTTTCAAGTTCTATCAACGTCTTCTTATAATCTATTATTTCAATCTACTCCTTGGACAGGTGTCAGCACCTCCTTGGGAGTTTTGATTTCGATGATTATCGTTTGATGTTGTGTAATGATCTATATTTCAGCCTACACTTTGGACAGGTGTCGTTACCTCCTCGGGAATCTTGATTTCTAGTTCATCATTCTTTGTTGTTTCTAGTAAGTTGCATCCTAGCCTATACCTCAGATAGGGGTTCCTCCTCCTTGGCAATCCCGAGATTCAACTTACCATAAGAGTGTTTGCTTGCATAAGACCTTATTCCAAAGTAGATCTGAGAGTTCAGAGCCTTGAACACATTCTGAGAGATGGTTAGCCCAAGTGATCCAACCATCCCATTCTCGCTCCTATATTCTCTTGCTTTGTTTATCTAGAGGAGATATTATAGATTAAAAGTTAGCCTAGTTGTAGTTAAGATCTGTAGAAACTAGAGAAAACCTTAGCTACAATGCATTGTGTTTATGCACACTTGTGTCCTACCCGCTAAGTAAAAAAGATAGGAATATTAGTCCATTTTACTTTTACGCAAACATCAACAAACAAGAGGGAGCTTCCCCTTCATAATTTTAAGAGCAGTCATTACGCACTATGCATAGTTGTTCATTTCCAATAAACACTCCTGAGGTACTAATTGAAATGCCAACAGTTTTCTAGCACCCATCATGGGGCAACAAGGCATAAAAATTCAAAGAAAAGCTAATGCTTTTATGTCACAGGAATGATTATCTGGTGTCCTTGGGCTCCTATTGAGCAATCGGGTCTCACACCCCTGATTCTTCAGCCGAATCTCACATTCATTGAAGGAGAGCAATCAAATATCATCAATATTTTGTGCACCTTCATCTTTCAGAAAAATACATCACTTGCTCAGTGGAGGGCCACAACTATTACTTTGGATGAGAAAGAAAAGAAAGTTGATCTTGTAGCTAAAAGGCTAGTATTACCACCTCGTGCATGGCAGTCAACACCCTAGCTTATCAAGTATATACAAGGAGGAGAACAAAGCCTCTATATCAAGAAGATGTTGGAGAAGCATCCAACGTAGAGAAAATATTCCAAGAGGTTCCTGATCACTTTCAAGAACAATAGGAAGAACCCCCAACTCAAGCAATGGGCGACATCATTAACAATGACAATGACCATAATGCAAGAAATGTAAGACGTCCAACCCCATTGCCCTGGGGAAATGACATAGGCCCATTGGCCTTACAAGGACACCATGAATTTACCAAGGGATCATGAAAACATTTCCTGAGATTCTACAGCAACGGGGCTCGACACCCCAGCGAGCATATCTCAACATTGACAATGCTTCATTTTGTCTGTTCCTCACAAAGATATTGTCGTTCGACTCTTTGTCGAAACTCTCAAGGAAAATGTTGTAGACTGGTTCAATCACCCACAACCAGGTATTATCACAAGTTAGGCGACCATGAGTGAGAAGCTTTTGGAAAGGTTCAAGCCTACCAAAGATATCCATCAACTGTTTCCACATTTATCGAACTCAAAGATGGAGCCCACTGAATCGATGAGAGAGTTCGTAGCAAGGTTTAATCACCTTGTTACATGTCTCTATCACACACTCAATCCATTAGCTGAGATTCTAATGAGCAGCTTCATCAACGCCCTCCCATCAAAGATAGTGTTTTTCTTGGAAGGAGGCCACAAAGTGGACCTACTTGTTGCACAAGAAAAGGCTATTGAGCTAGAGCATAACATGATCACATTAGGGAAGATGAAAGATGATGCTATCAGACCATTGGTCCAAGTATCGATGGATCCACTGCTACAGAAGGTAGAAAATGAGGTGACTATCCTCAAGAGATAGTCACCCAACCAAGGGAAGCAAGCACTACCCACACCACCACCATGTCAACAACAAAAATAGTACTAGCCTCAATAGCCTTATCAACCAAAGAGGAACAATTTCCAACCTTTCAATAACTACAAGCCTAAATTTTCAGGACCTCCGCCAAGATAGGTAGAGAATGAAAAGTATAAAGTGTTCTACTATTTCCATGATACAAACAAACACACCAGATTTGCATGCCCCAAGAATCAAAGGATGGATCAGATCATGGGATATGTTGAAGCCGCACCAAGCTCAAGTTCTATACCTTCATCAAATGTGAACGTTGTCTCACCACAAATAGACAACTTTAATTGTGACTTCGCAACGAGATACTTCCATAGCGAACTCGAAAATAAAGAAGAAGAATATTACCATTAGTATTCTCTCCCTGTACACCACAAGAATATTTCAACACCTGTGTTCACACATGCCCAACACTTCAAAGCACGAAAAGAAGAAGAAAGATGGAAGTCAAATGAAAAGGGAAAAGAAGTGCCTTCCACTTCTAATTCCAAGTCTTCATAGGAGAACACCACACCAAATGCTCAAGATCCATCTTTAGCGAAATTTGATATCATGATGTCTATGATGAAGACGAAGGTACAAATCTCACAGCTAGAGTATCTCTAGGATCACCCAATCAATTGGATTGGATTCTCAAGGTAGTAAAGAAGCAGGTTGTGATCCAGTCCGCGTTGCTAGAGTCTTTCGTACTAGTGGAAGAAAAGCTGAAGCCTTTCTACATATATTTGTATATGGGAGGGTTCAAACTCAACAACTATATAATAGACTTAGGAGCATCAAAAAATGGAATGCTTTTGCAAATCATGAATGCGTTGGGGAATTTCATGCACTAAGACTCACAACAAGTGCTACTCACTTGATTCCAAACTGGTGCCATTGGTAGGCCAACTGAAGGACGCTCAAGTAAGATTAGCATCATGTCTAGAGAAAAAGATCTGATGAACATCCTAATAGCTAACATTCCAATTAGTTACGAGATGCTACTGAGTAGGAGCTTCTGCAAGGATCTGAGAGGCGAGATTCAATTGGATTGGTCATACACGACAATCCCATTAAAGAAAGGTAGCTTCAAATTGGAACTTGAGGCTAAGTCTAGATTCACTGTGGTGAAGTCCCAAGATCCCCAAGCACAAGTATTATACCAAGGCATGGGTCCCGACACATATGCCATGCTATCTGAAGCAACCAAATAAAAGAAAAAGGTTTCATTTTCCACAAGCACATTAAAATAAAGTTCAAAGATGTGGACAATGCAACTCAATGGAAGTTGCTCAGCAACAGGCTCGAGAGTAGTTGTCATTACTTCTCCCGAAGGTAATTTATACCCATTTTCTTATCGCTTGTAGTTTGATAATACAAACAACACTGCAAAATATGAGGTGCTCATCCTGGGCCTCAAAAATGCAAGGGATATGGGTATAAGATCTGTCCAAGTCAAAGGTGATGCAGAGCTGATCATCCAGTAGATCAGAGAGCGCTATCAAGTCATAAAAAGTGTCCTTATGTCTTATCGACAAAGGGTGTGGAATGCGATTAACTAGTTCAAGGTATTCAACATCAGATACATTCCACACAAGAACAATAGCAGAGCAGATTCCCTTGCGATATCGACTGCTCTTTTCATGCCCCAATGCCTTTGCCATTGAGCTAATCTACAAGCCGGTTGTCCCCGAAAATTGCAACAACTGGTATATCTTTGATGATGATGATGACATCAAAGAGTTCCTCTACATGGGGGACAACTATTAAGAGTTATTATTTGAGGGAAATGCTTCTCCTTTCAAAGAATCTATAGTGGAATATTTTGAAGCAACAAAATTAGGCATCATCTAGTTAAGAGGCAACAATATCACCATGGGTCTAGTATCCTTGGAGGACATATTTGACATGCATGATAGGCATGTACAAGATCAAAGAAACTCGGCCAACAAGAAATCCGTCGATTACTGTCAATTCAACATTGGTACCGAAGAAAAACCCTAGCTTGTCACTTGGGAAAGTGTTACACCACAAAGGAAAGAAATGACTTCATCTCCTTATTCAGACAGTATTGAGATGTCTTCACTTGGACATATGAAGATTTAAAATTCTTCATGCCAAAGGAATAATCTCATACAATTCCACTCAAGTCAGATATCAATCCTTTCGAACAAAAGCAGAGACACTACAACCCACGTGTCCAAGATACGATCTACGTGGAGGTGTACAAGATGGTGGACACAAAGATCATATTCCCAATCAATCATTCTACCTGAGTGTCTAACATTGTTCCTATACCTGAGTGTCTAACATCGTTCTTGTGCGCAAGAAGAACGAAGAGATCTAGACCTGCGTAGACTTCAGGAACTTCAACCAATCGTCACTAAAGGATAACTATCCTTTACCAATCATGGAGCATACATTGCAGATGATAATCAAATCATAAATGTTGTCATTACTTGATGGATTTTCCTGGTACAACCAAATTGCAGTGGCCAAGGAAGATCAGATCAAGACGGCGTTCACCACCCCGTGGGGAATGTTCACCTATGAGAGGATGCCCTTCAGCCTCATCAACATTGGTACCACCTTTCAGCGAGCCATGGATTTGGTGTTTGGAGACCTAAAGGAAAAAATGATCGTCCTCTATCATGACGACCTTACCACTTTCTCAAAGAAGCGACAAGACCATTTTCAACACTTAGTGAAAGTGTTCGAGAGATGTAGGTACCACCATATATCATTGAATCCCAAGAAATCCATATTTGCAGTAATGGAAGGAAAGCTAATTGGCCACATCATATCAAAAGAAGGAACTAGGATTGACCTTGATCAGGTTGATTCAATCAAAGACATCTCTCTCCCAACAAATACAACTCAAGTTCATTCCTTCTTCGAAAAGGTGAATTTCATACGAAGATTTGTACCTGACTTCTCAGAGCTGACCAAAGACATATCAACGATGATGAAGACGTCTGCCTTCAAATGGACTGACAAAGGAAAGGAGGCATTCATCAAAATAAAGGAAGCCATCAGTAAGGCACCAGTGCTGGTTCGACCCAATTTCAATAAAGAATTCATTCTTTTTTGTTACCATTAGAATACACCCATTCTGCCATATTGACACAAAAGTTGAACGAAGATACCAAATCACCAATTGCCTTCATGAGTAGTAGCTTCAAGAACAGTGAGTCCCGATACTCCCAAATCAAAAAAAATGCCTATGCAGTTGTGAGGGTAGTTAAGAATTTTAGATTCTACATCTTGAATTCCCACACAACTATGTACATTATAGATCTCACAGTCAAGAGTGTCATGACTCAACAAGATATGGGCACCAAAAGAGGTAACTGGATCACAAGGGTCCAAGAATATGACTTGGAGATCAATCCTACCAAGCTCGTCCGTGGGAGAGGTTTGTGTTAGCTCATAGTAGAAGACGGTAATCTAAAGCACCAAATTGTTGAGATCATCCTATGAATAGAAATTGAATAAGACCTTCCAATGGAACTAGTTGATTTTGTGGAAGAATGGTATAGTGAATTGTGGTACTATTTGACTTATGGAGAATGTCAAACACACTTGGGAAAACAACATAAAAGAACTCTGAAGTTACAAGCACAAAGCTATGTGCTTAGAAGTAACGTTCTATACAAGTGTGGGCTTGATGAAACATTCTTGCCATGTGTCAACAGGGACTAGCAACAATGGTTGTTGGAGGAATTTCACAAGCAAGCATGCGGTGGCCACTTCTCATCAAGGGTCACTGCATTCAAAATCCTGTGAGCACTGTTCTATTGGATGACTTTGTTTCACGACGCATATGACTGGGTGCACAAATGCCAAATGTGCCAACAATTTGTTGGAAAGCTCAAGCTGGCAGCCCCTCCACTAAGGCCAGTGGTAATAGATGCTCCATTTCAACAATGGGGCATAGACTTCATAGGAGCCATCAACCTACATTCCAGTAAGGGACATGTCTATGTTCTTACGACGATAAACTACTTCACCAAATGGGTTGAGGTGATTCCT
Organism: Sequoia sempervirens; assembly: GCA_007258455.2. Taxonomy (NCBI): domain Eukaryota; kingdom Viridiplantae; phylum Streptophyta; class Pinopsida; order Cupressales; family Cupressaceae; genus Sequoia; species Sequoia sempervirens. Next base: position 21,187,648 of record VDFB02000019.1, read on the forward strand.
ACAAAGCAAGCTAATTCTAAAGTCATGTGTGAATTTCTCAAAGAAAACATCATCACACACTTCAAAGTACCAAGAAAGATCATGACCAACAACGCTACAAGCTTATCATCAAAGGAATTAGTAGAATTTTGTTTTCACTATGGAATCACATTGTCCCACTCTTTAGAGTACTAACCACAAGGAAACAAACAAGCCAAATCGTCTAACAAGAACATCATCACAATCGTGCACAAGATAGTTGATTCCAATCAACGGGATTGGCACAAAAGGTTGTATGATGCTCTTTGGGCTGATAGAATCATGTCCAAGAGAGCTATTGGCACTTCCCCCTTCACTATCTTATATGGCACAGAGGTTGTATTGCCTATCACTCTAGAGTTGTCCACTTTGCAGCTGGCATCTATAGTAGAAGATGAAGAATTCAAAGATCCCATCGAGAAATGCCTCCTGTGTCTGATGAAACTGCAAGAGGAAAGGGTGGAAGTAGTCGATAAGATCACTCAGTACCAAGAGCGAGTGAAGATATTTGACAAGGCTCATCAACAAGACTTTAAGATCAAAGACAAGGTCATGTTATGGGACAAGAGACGTGAGCCTAAGGAAATGCATGGAAAATTTGACTCCCTTTGGCTAGGTCCATTTTAGATCCATGATGTTGCAAGAGAGAATTTCTATATTCTCTCACATTCAGACGAAAGGCTCTTCCTGCTACCATACAACGGGCAATATTTGAAACATTTCGTCCCATCGGGGATGGGGTGAGTTCTTTGTAAATAATTTTATTTTTCTTTAACGTTATGTTGTTATCTATTTCCCTGTTCTATAAAGTATCATCGTGTTTTAGGTGATTTCTTAGGTAGTCTTTTTTTAGGTGAATAATTAGGTGAACTCCAATTGTTAGATGAATTAGAAAATAAGTCCAAACTCCTTTGACCAACTAATAAGAGTACTGGTTTGCAAAACTAGAGATTCTCGATTCTCCTATGCCGTAAGTATCCAACATGGTCACTAGACAGAGCCTAATGTTGTACCCAAAATAAATTTTTACTTCAATAAGACATTTTTTTTAAATGATCCAAACCATGTAATTTTTTTGTCAAAAGTATGTTTTAGGTCAAACAAAACATAGGCTTATTATGGGTTTGTGTCAAGGAAGATGCTTTGCAAATTTCCAAAATTTTGAAAATTAGGGTTTCAAACCCCTATTTTTAGGAAAACCCCTAAAAATATGACCTTCCCATAAATGATTGAAAATGATTTTGATAGGATTAATCAACTTCATGATCACACTGGTCAAGTCAAAATCACCAAAAAGTTTGTTTTACTCTGGTGGATCTATTTTCATTTTTCAGGAAGAAAGCTAGGACCTCTGCAACTATTAATGGTAGAATGGGCAGTATAAGGTGGTGAAATCTAAGCCTCAAAAACTTCAATCAAGAATCCATGGTGAAAATGCTCGAAAAGATGCTTTGCGACGAAGGGTATTTTCAAAAGTGAAAAATGTTGAAAATTGACTAAGTTTGGAGAATGCACGCCTTGCTACCAAGAGAGGCTATGTAGGAAAATGCCTTAGTCATTTTTCCAACACCTATACATGCAACATGATGAAGGTGATTGCTAGGATGCATGCGCCCACATCGTCAACGACAAGGCTCAAATCATTCAAGCTACACGACAAACATGAAACATGAAGAGATGAAGTTTTTTCAAAGGAAATGATGAAACTGCACCTAAAAGCGCCCCTACAGGCCAAGGGTGCCCTTGAATTCAAAGGGTCAAAGATAGTCATCAAATTTTACCAAGGTAGTCATCTCCTTCATGTTTCTACTGGCTTTCTAATGCATCGACAACCGAAATCATCTGATTCATCGATCACCTGAAAACGTAAGCGAAGTTAGGAGATGCTCGAAGTAAGCACTATAAAAAATGACAGTCAAACATGGGAAAAAGTGCCCTTGTTGATCAGGGGCGCCAAAGAACAAGATGACCTAGATGTCAGTTTTGAAGCAAGCTTGCCTTCAGATGATCTCCCCAACATCATCTCAACCCAACGAACTTGTTTGCAAACTTGCAAGACACATCAAACGATAGCAACTGTTGATCATTAGTGCATGAAAAATGGAGGGTAAATCAGTGCATATCAAGACAAAAGCACCCTTGTTGGCCAGGGGCCCCTTCATTTAAGTCACTTGATGAGGTTTTCAACAACTTCTTTCTACAAGGCATCTGTTCAACACTATCTTAGCTTCACAATCAATCCAGCTGCATGTTCACAAGACCTATCAAGCATTCACAAAAGAAGATCAAGCATAAAACACCAAAGGTGAAGGGGAGATGAAAGACATTAAAATTGAATAAGTGTCAAGGAAAATGCATCTTCCTAGAAATAGGTGCCCAACTTTTTGGGAAACCAGATGCAGCTTGTAAGCTCAATGATCTCTAGGATGACAACCTCTGTTTTGAGCAATCTCAATAATGACACCATTAGTGAAGACACCAGACTAATCAAACATCTGATGACAAATATCAAATTGGGACCATTCGTGAAAGTTTGCAACATGAAAATGACAAGTCAAAAGGTTAAAGGCACCCCTGCAAGCTAGGGGCACCCATTCTTTTGAAGTACCTAAATCAACTTTCAAGTTTTGTGAAGCCAGTCATCCTTTCTGGGACTAAGCTGGTTATCCATCCTATGTTTCAGCAAGATCATTAGACTCATCAATCATCAGTGATCTCAAATTAGAACATGAAGGGTCAAACTGGAGGAATTGAAGAACACTCAAGAAAATTGACTAAGTCTAGTGAAAAATGCACCTTCTTGGGAAAAGGCGCCCAAGAATTAGAAGCATCAGACTCAGGTTTTGAGCTTTGCAGCTCCCAAGCACACATCGTCAAAGTTGTTCCATCTCAGCAGTGGATCTGTCGGCAACACCTCAAGACCAACTGAGCAATAAGAAACGAAGATCGAACAAAGGAGCTTCACCATGAAAAAGAGTGAAAATATATTCAATTTTTCAAAGGGATGCCTAAAGTCAAAGTAAGACTCTATTGACTGAAGTTTTCTATTTAAACAACCTTTTCATGCCTAAAACATCCCTATATGGGTGGAAATTAGTGTTGTGAACTCTAGATCAGGCAAAAAGACTCCATCATGAGTTGGCACCCAAACTTGATTGCTTCAACATCAATCACTATATATCAAGCCTAGGCATCATAATTCAACATCTTTCTTTGCAGGTTGAAGCCAAGAACACCATTTTCTTCTCCAAGACGTCTTTTGAAGATCTAACAGAGGTTTTTTCATTGTTCTTCATATTTTTGAAGATCAGTTGCATAGAGGGACAATTTATCAAAGGTTGCATCAAGAGGCATAATTTTTCCAAAAAGATAGTTGATAACTTCCAATCTTCTTCTTGTCTTTTTCCTCTTATCTTGTCTTAGATCTTCTTGCATGTCCAAGAAAACAACAAATAGTCATAGATCTGACCAACTGGGTATGATCAACATAGCTTTTTCAACAAAACCAACTTGTTGAATTTTTCCATAAACAGTAACCTTGCTGCCCCTATTTTTAGGGTTTTCCTAAAAAAATCACAATTTTGAAAATCAGAAAAACTAGGTTTGTTCAACTTTGAAGTGCTCACAATGCCTAGGTGTTAGATTTTTCTAAAAAATACTTCTTGACAGGTGCTATTTTTAGGGGTTTTCATAAAATTTACCTTAGTTACTTTAACACTATTGTGTGCACAATCAATCTTTAAGTTTTTCAGGATGGGATTCTCCCAACTCGAATACAAAACCAAAATGGCCTTGGTTCATGACTTCTTGAAAATGATAGACACCGATTTGCATCAGGTACACCTAGAGGTGGACTCAGAAAATTTGGAAGGCATAGACCAGTGCACATTACATAACATCAAGCAATCTAGATTGCTTGAGGCTACATTAATCCCCATCACAACACAAAGCGTGGAGTTTGTAATAGTTTTCATTAAGCATTACAACCCTACCACACGAGAGATTCAATTAGTGGATAGGCATGTGATATGCAACCTTAAGCCTAAGGATGTCGAAAGGTGTTTTTCCATTCCACCATGTCCAACAAATGTGGTCATATCTGTGAGAGAATGTGAAAAGGCATTCAAAGTGTCAAAAAATAAGTGCCAGAAGAGGATGGCAAAAAAATGGCTAAAAGTGAAAAAAGGAAAACTTTCCCAAGAATGTGGGACGTGGAGAGTTCTGGGATGAGTATGTAGCGATGATCACACTACCCAACTACATCACTGGTTAGGAGGAGGCTAATAAATTTTAGTCATGGATGTACTATATCATAGCCAAAATCATAAGCACCATCTGAGAGCACTATGAGTGGCCCGCCCTCATCAATGATACGCTCCACAAGTAGATGACCGAATTCTCAGAGGCTCACAGGTTTCACATGTGATCATATCTTGTATACATGATTTCCTTCCAAGACCAGTTCAAAGCATTAAACTGTATAGGTGTGAATTTGCACCCCTTACACAAATTCCCCTTTTACACTTCCTCACCTTAGAAAACCAAACCCGAAGGAAAAATTCTACATCAGCCCACTGCCTTCGTTCCACTTGGCATCTGTCCCTTGTGTTGGTAGAAGAATATTTGTCTAGGATGCCCACGCAACACATAGACATCCACGTAGCATGCTTATGTCCCCGACGGATTCCTACGTCTGAAACTAGCAGAGGAGTTACACTTCCCATTGGGGTCGGTTTGTAATGTCCCTCTTCGACCAACCGACCCCAAAAATGGAAAATTCTCTCATCCCACCTTCAAAAACACTCTTCCTTCATTCATATCGTCTTCTTCACATCCTCTAACAATATTCTATACACTCTCTTTTGGCATTCTCAAGCACTTCAACTTCATTCATCACTTTGGCTCTTCATTGTAGCAACAACAACACTCCATCAACTCTGTAAAGCAACTATGGAACACGCCATTAGAGTAGGGGCTTGAGGTTTTGCAACACCTCCCTTCATCATAGTTGAGGTTGTGGTGATTGTTCAAGTCCTCTTCTCTCCTCCATTAGCTAGTGAGTTCTTGGTGTAGGTGGTAACATTTTCACTCCTCTCCTTTATGATTTGGTTGAGTAGCTTAATACTGTTTTGTAGTGGTACTTGTTTTTTCTCCTCTACTTCTTTATCATATATTTCTCCATCATTGCTATCTTGGCTGTCCGTGGAGGTGGAAACACCAAAACAAGGGTCTAACTGAGGTAGACCCCTATATAGCCCTAAAAAATTTCCTTCTTTCTTGTGTGTAGGTGGATGTGCATTTGGAGCTAGCTGGCAAACGAGTATCTTTGTGAGATTATCTTCATCACTTTATCTCTAATATATTTGTTTTATCATATCCATTTATATCTCTCATACTTTATAGTTATGTTTTGTTCCTTTAGTGATGCAGGAGCATCCTTGGTTCTTGGCAATCTTGCATCAACCAAAAATATTTTCTTTCAGTTTTTTGTTATTGTTCTATTCTTGTTCAATTCATGTTGGTGGATTCATCACATTTTCTCACCAGACCCTATGGATCTACATTTCCATCATGGACATGTTCATTTTCCTTATTCCAAGATTTGAGTGCAATTGGATCTTTTTCCGGCAAGTTATCGCTTCCGGATTTGATGACAGTTTCTTGAACCGACACCAGAATAATTTTCAAACCTGACGGCTAGTTCGATCTCGTGGATCTTTCTCGTGACTTGTAGATCTCGACAGTGTGTTTCAAATTGTTCTATGGATTGTCCCCGACCTTAATCATAGGTCCACACTTCATTCTATGCATTCACTGAGGAGTAATTCAAATTTAAGGCTGACCTATTCATGTGTCGTTACATTTTCTTTCATTGGAGATTGTAATGATCATTAGCTGACACAGATGATTCTAGATCCCTGGATGTGATATAAAATATCGTAATCGATCACTAGAAAGCAGTGAAGTTAGAATACAAATTGGATATGTAATATTTTTGCTCTAATTAAGGAGCATATTGGAATGTTGTATTTTTTAACATGTTGTATCAGACCTGTGAACTGAATTTGTAAGCCCAGATGTTAGCAGTTGTTTGTAATTGAATTTTCTATTAATGAGCATGTTTTAATATGCATTTTCCTCCATATTTCATGTTGCTTTTGTTGTGTTACTCTTGTTGCATGGTTTGGATTGTTCTCTTTGAGGACCCTCCTACTGTGGCTGCATTAGATTGGTATTAGAGCGAGGTTCGATCTGTGTGAGATTGCCAGAATTCACAGAGTCCTGTTGAAGATTTGTTGTGGAGTGTCGGATTGTGGATCCGACCTGCAGCTGTAGAGGACTTGTGTAAAGATGGTGAGAAGAAGAAATGTTAGAGGAAATGGAGCATGTGGAAATGAAAACCTAGCTTTGATGGAGATGTTAAGAGGAATTATTGCCAAATTAGATACAGTTGAAACAACCCAGAGAAGAGGTCGACTAGTTGATGATGTGAGTGATGAAGAGGTAGAAGTATAGGAAGAAAGAGGATGAGAAGATCAACCTGGCCTAGATTAGGGAGAAGAGAGGTTCATAAGAGCCCTAACTAGAGCGAATACAAAACCACATTTCAATCCACTGGATTATAATGGTAAGTTGGATTCAAAAGAATTGCTTGATTGGATAATAGAGATGGAAAAGTATTTTGATTTTGAAGGTACCACTAAAGATAAGAAAGTGAAATTTTCTTGTACAAATTTGAAAGGACATGCATCCCTTTGGTGGGAACATTTGCAGATAGATAGACAAAGAAGAGAAAGGAAAAGATAAGATCATGGGATCAGATGGTGAATAAGTTAAAAACAAAGTTTATGCCTACAAATTATTAGATCAATTTGTTCCAAAAGTTGTAAAATTTGAAGCAAAAGGAATCAAATGTGACAAAGTATACTGAGGAGTTCTATAAGCTGAATATCAAATCTGGACATTCAGAGGATGAGATTGAGCAAGTAGCCAGATATGTGAATGGTTTGAGACCATCTATATAGGATGAAATTAGTTTGATCAAGTTGCAGAGTGTGGAAGAAGCATATCAATGTGCCCTAAAAATAGAAGAGAAGTTGAATAAAAGAAATGAGCAAAGATAGAGAGGAAGAGGTGGAAGATTTCAAAGAGGAAGAGTAACTTTTGCAGATCAAAATAAAGATAAGGAAGTTAGTAAGAATGATAATTTGTACCATGGAGGTGAAGGAAATTATTACTGAAGAGGATATAGTGGCTACCAAAATGAGGGTTATAGAAAAGATGATAAGGAGAAAAGAGTATTCCAGGGAACTTGTTTTAAATGTGGTGAAGGACATAAAGCATTTGAATGTAATTAGGGAGAGACAAGTAGAAAGATAGAAAATAATAGAACCGCCCTTGATGAGGAAGATCATGTTGGATCATCTAATAAATTGGAGGAAGAAGTGTTGGTGAATAGAAGAGTATTGTGTCAAAGTGAGTTGGAGAAGGAGCCATTGCAGAGAAAGAATTTGTTTCAAACCAGATGCAAGGTAGCTGGTAAATGTTGCAAGGTGATTATTGATAGTGGAAGCTCAGAGAACCTAGTTTTTGAAGAAATGAGAACATACATATATATTATTGTTGCTAATGGGATGAAGTAGACTTTGTTGCCATTGGAAGATGTTCCTAAAGTTGAGGTTTGTACGAGTGGTAGAATTTGTTTGGTTGATGGAAGGCAATTTTTGGATGGATTGAGACATGAGAACATGGGTTATGCATTAGTCCCTAAGAAGGTTGAAGACTTGCAGCATGTAGAAGAACAACCAGATGAGATAAAAGAGTTGTTGACAGAGTATGAGATCATTTCCAATAATGTACCTGATGGATTACCGCCTGTGAGTAGTATTAGTCATTGCATGGATCTGATTCCTTGAGCTAGTCTGCCTAATAAAGCAACACACCGAATGACACCTGCAGAGAATGAGGAGTTGAATAGACAAGTGCGGGAATTGTTGAGAAAGAGTTTGATCATAGAAAGCTTAAGTCCTTGTGTAGTACATGTTGTGTTGGAACCTAAGAAGGATGGAGAATGGAGGATGTGTACAAACTCTAGAGCCATAAACAAGATCATGGTGAAGTATAGATTTCCTTTGCCTTGAATGGATGACATTATGGATTGTTTGAGTGGAGCTAGATACTTTACAAAGATAGATTTGAAGAGTGGATATCATCAGTTCAGAATCAAAGAGGGAGATGAGTGGAAGACAACATTCAAGATAAATGAAGGATTGTATGAATGGTTGGTGATGCCTTTTAGACTAACAAATGCACCGAGTACTTTCATGAGGTTGATGAATGAGGTATTGAAGAAATTATTGGGTAAGTTTGTGATTGTCTAATTGGATGACATCTTGATTTTTAGTAAGAGTAGAGAAAAACACTTGTTGCATATAAGACAAGTTTTGCAGAGGTTGAGAGAAGAGTAGTTGTTGATAAACATTAAGAAGTGTAGTTTCATGAAGGAAGAATTGGTATATCTAGGATTTGTGATATCAGTGGATGGATTGAAGATGGACCTTGAGAAGGTAAGAGCAATTGTTGAATGGCCTACACTACATAGCATTGGAGAGGTAAGATCATTTCATGGATTGTTTTTTTTTACTGGAAGTTCATTAGGAATTTTAGTTCTATTTGTAGTCCTATGATAGAAACAATGAGAGGAGATAAGGAGGATTTTAAGTGGACATATGGAGCAGATCAGAGTTTTGAGTTGTCAAAACAGAAGGTGATTGAGCAGCCGGTGTTGGCTTTACCATATTTTAGTAAGGCATCTCAAGTAGATTGTGATGCAAGTGGAAATGCAATTGGAGTAGTATTGAGTCAAGAAGGGAGACCTGTAGCCTATTTCAGTGAGAAGTTGAATGATGCTAGGAGAAGGTATTCAGTTTATGATCAAGAGTTTTATGCCATAGTTCAAGCCTTGAAGAAGTGGTGACATTATTTGTTGCCTAAGGAGTTTGTGTTGTATACAGATCATCAAGCATTGCAATATTTGAACAATCAAGGTAAGTTGAATTAGAGACACATGAGATGGGTAGAATTCTTGTAGAGCTATACTTTTGTTTTGAAACATAGGAGTGGAAAGTCAAATAGAGTTGTTGATTCCTTGAGTAGGAGAAGGAATTTATTGACAGAGATGAGAGTGGAAGTATTAGGCTTTGATGAATTGAAGAACTTGTATGAGGAAGACCTGGATTTTGTAGAACCTTGGAAAGCTTTTAAAGAACCAATTTCGAAGCATAGAAGTCAGTGGTTGGACTTTTTCATTCAGGAGGATATGTTGTTTAGAGGAAATCAGTTGTGTATACCCTAGAGTTCAATGAGGGATAACTTGGTGAAAGAAAAGCATAGTGTAGGATTGTCAGGACACTTTGGAGTTGATAAGACAGTAGCATTGGTAAGTGAGAATTACTTTTGGCCTTAGATTCATAAGGATGTTAGGAATTTTGTGCAGAGTTGTAGAGTTTATCAAGTCGCAAAAGGGAGTAGTCAGAATGTGGGATTGTATAAATCTTTGATAGTTCCGGAGAGACCTTGGAAGATATTAGCATGGATTTCATACTTGGTTTACCGAAGACACAAAGAGGTAATGATTCTATATTTGTGGTGGTGGATAGATTTTCTAAAATGGCACATTTCATACCTTGTAAGAAGGCAACAAATGCAGTACATGTAGCAGTCTTGTTTTTCCGAGACATGGTTAGATTGCATGGATTGCCTAGGAGTATTGTTTCACAGAGATACAAAGTTTGTTGGTTACTTTTGGAGGACACTTTGGAAGAACTTGAAGACATACTTGAAGTTTATTTCTACTTTTCACCCATAGATTGATGGACAGATAGAGGTAGTAAACAGGAGTTTGGGGAATTTGTTGAGATGCTTGGTTGGAGAGAAGACCGGAAGTTGGGATTTAGTCCTTGCACAAGCAGAGTTTGCATACAGTAATTCAGTGAATATGAGTACTAGAAAGAAACCTTTTGAGATTGTTACTGGAGTTCACCCTAGAGGTATATCAAAGTTGAGAGACATTATTATGGAAGATAAAAGAAGTGCAGAAGCAGAGGAATTTGTAGAACATATGAAGAAAGTGCATACTCAAGTGAAGGAGCAATTGGAAGATATGAACCATAAATATAAGGAGAAAGCAGATGATAAGAGGAGACATAAGGAGTTTGAAGTTGGAGATGAAGTGATGGTGTATTTGCGGAAATAAAGATTTCTAGTTGACACATACAATAAGTTGAAGATGAGGAAGTTTAGACCCTGTAGGATTTTAAAGAAGTTTGATTCAGGAAATGCATACGAAGTGGAGTTATCGGATAACATGGGTATATCACCTATATTCAATGTTGTAGATCTATATCAGTACCATGAAGCAGAATTCAGTGAAGACAGTAAAGAAAAATTGGAGAATCAGTTTTCCAAGTAGTAATTAGATGAGATAGAAGAGATTTTGGATATCAGAGATGGGAGGAAGACTTGTGGAAAACAATATAAAGAATATCTTGTGAAATGGAAAGGAAGACCAGTGGAGGATTCTTCTTGGATTTCTCAGGTTGAGGTAGACCGTCTTGGTTTTCCTTTAGCCCCAGCAAAGTGAGGGACTCAATTTTCAAATAACCCCAGATGTCTGATGCAGGAGCATCCTTGGTTTTTGGAAATCTTGCATCAACCAAAAATATTTTCTTTCAATTTTTTGTTCTTGTTCTATTCTTGCTCAGTTCATGTTGGTGGATTCATCACATTTGCTCACCAGACCCTATGGATCTACATTTCCATCGTGGACATGTTCATTTTCCTTATTCCAAGATTTGAGCATGATTGGATTTTTTTCTGGCAAGTTATTGCTTCCGGATTTGATGACAAATTCTTGAACCAACACCAGAATAATTTTCAAACCTGACGGCTACTTCGATCTCATGGATCTTTCCCTTGACTTGTTGATCTTGACGTTGTGTTTCAAATTGTTCTATGGAATGTCCCCAACCTTAATCATAGGTCCACACTTCATTATATGCATTCATTGAGGAGTAATTCAAATTTGAGGCCGACCTATTCATGCGTTGTTACATTTTATTTCATTGGAGATTGTAATGATCATTAGCCGACACGGATGATTTTAGATCCCTGGATTGGATATAAAATATTGTAATCGATCACTGGAAAGCAGTGAAGTTAGAATACAGATTGGATATGTAAGATTTTCGATCGCATTAAGGAGCATATTGGAATGTTAGTATTTTTGAACATGTTGTATCAGGCCTATGAGCCAAATTTGTAAGCTCAAATGTTGCCAGTTGTTTGTAATTGAATTTTCTGTTAATGAGCATGTTTTAATTTGAAATTTCCTCCATATTTTGTGTTTCTTCTGTTGTGTTACTCTTGTTGCACGGTTTGGATTGTTATGTTTGAGGACCCTCCAACCGTGGCTGCATCATTTAAAAGTGACTAGCTAGGTTGTCAACTCATTTTCTAGTAGTCTGTACTGTCTTTCTCATCCTCTGGTTGTATGGATGCTAGTGCACCTGAGAAACACCAACACACCATGCTATTGTCCCTGAACCACACTTTTGTCATCAAAGAACGAGCTACCAGGGGTACAATGTTGAACCTGAAAACTGGCTCGCCTAGCCCCAATTGGGATTTCGGGTCTAAAGAGTGGTTGCAGTACCTTATAGTCCTCATCATTCTCGTCCCTCATTCAAAACATTCCTTTAGAGTGACGTAAGTTAGAGCAGCCTTCTGCTCTTGGCTCTCCCTGACTTGGGGCCTTGATGTGGTCGGTCCCCCTCTCTTACATTTTTGGTGAACCCAACGTGAACCTACGTCTTTTCATTTGTCGGTGTTGAAAGTTTTCCCTTGTGCCTTGTGATCATTGTGTCCCTAAGCATTGTGAAGGTTTATGAGCATCACAATCCAGTCCACAACCTCTAGGTATATTGTTAGGAGAAGTGTATGACACCTTCCGATGGAAAGGATGAAGGTCACTACAAGTTTCTGTATAGGCCTTTTTGCTCGATCCATCATTGGTCTCACCACATGGGAGCAGTTGTCAAGGGGCGAGCTAGGATTCTCTAACGAGACCGGCCATGTCCCCACTTCTCCTGCATCTCTCACACCATCTTTGGTAGACAAGTATGAGGATGTTCATATTCCTTCAAAATATGTCTCCACCCTTAGCAAAGGGTTGGGTGACTTGGAAAACCACTTAGAAAGAAACCTGAAGTTGGTTAGGGCTGCTCGGGTTATCAATGAATTAAAGTATATGGTGGGAAAAAATTGAGCAGGCATAGAAATCTTGGCTAGTCTATCCAGTCTAACTAAAGTATGTGCCCCTTCGAACAATCCTAACATTGTGCAAGGGGCCGCTTTCGAAGATCATGAAAGACGACTCAGAATGTCAATGCCTCCTACGTCTGTGTACATGGATGATCTTGTCCCCTCAATCAACATCCCCTCTACCTCCAAGACTATCAAAGCGAACAAGATCCCCTTGAGCTTCAACTTCACCCCTCCTATCACCTCTAGCAATGCAAGTTATGGTAGGATGAGCGGTGGAGGCTTTGGTAGTGGCGGTGGCTTTGGCTGTAGGGGTGGCGCTGGTGGAAGTGGTTCAGGTAGAGGTCATGGTGGTGGCTTCGGAAGTGGAGGTGGCTCTGGTAGAGGTCATGTTGGTGGTGGCAGCTTTGGCAGTGGTTCCGGCGATGGCCACAGTGGAGGTTTCGGAGGTGGCTCCGGTGGTGGTTCTACAGGAGGTCCCTCTAGCCCTGTGTCTTTTAATGACCCTATTTTGAACACTCTTCTTCAAGATATGGGTAAGATGCAAAGCCAGTTGGTGAGCCTCTCCTAGGCCTCTGCCCAACCTATCTTTCAACCCTTTTTTTGACATAGCCCGTTGTCGGTAGAAATCTTAAACACTCCCTTCCCTCAAGGAATGGAGATTCCTAAATTTGAGAAATATGGCAGCAAAGGTGACCCACAAACACATGTGTGTCTTTAATGCTCTATGTACAAATTTCTTCCATCATGATGCATTAATGGTGAAGCTATTTCCTCGATCTCTCAAGGCTACAACGCTTGAATGGTATTGTTCCTTGCCTAATAATTCCATTTTCTCATTCGATCAACTAGTGAACCAGTTTCTTCGACAGTTTCAAGCTAACATCAGACCAAAGACGACCTTTTTAGATCTTGTCTGATGCAAACAAGGTGATAACGAAAAGATTACTGATTTTATAGTGCGATACCAATCGATTTTCTCACAAATCTCATATCTAATGCTCGATTCTAACATGCAGAAGGTATTCATAGGGAACTTACAAAGGCCTTGGCAAGAGAAGTTTTCCCTCATGAAGTGCCCTTCTTTCATGAATTTTTGCATAGCGCTACAGGAGTATCAACAAACAATAGTTCAGTTTGGGGGGTCTTCCTCGTGCTCCCATTCTAAAGGAAAATTCATTGTATCAATCTCTGGGAAAGAAAGGTTGTTGCGAATGTAGTAGCAGCTATGACTGATAACAACTTGAAACGCCACCGAAAATTCACAAAGTTAGCATAATCTTACTCTTCCATCTTGCAAAAGCTGCTGAAAGATAAGATCATAACCTTGGAGAACCCTAAGCCTCTTAAAGAACCTTTCCCTAGTGGGTACGATCCGAATACCTATTGTCAATACCATTAAGTCAACGAACCTGATACCGAACATTGTATGCACCTGTGTCATGAGATACAAGATCACATCGAGGACGGTACTATTTGTCTCGATGGGAGCAAAAAAAATACTAATAAATCAGCGGTGAAAGAAAATAGTGAATTGCACATATACATAGACCCGTTTCCATCACATTCTGCCAACATGATTGTCAATTCCTCCAATTCTACCACTCAACCTGAGGCCTATGTCAACATGGTCATAGTTACTCCTACTAAGCAGCGTGCAACCGGTTCGCCGGATGTGACATTCACTTCATAGGATGTTCCTATGAATAACAAACCTTCTCTTTACATTCTCGCTCACCTCAACGACAATGTTGTGATAGGAGTCGTAGTGGACTCTACAAGCTGCGTGAATGTTATTACAGAAGATACACTGTTGCTAGATTCGTTGCACATAGAGGAGTACGAGGAAATAAAATCCACCATCCGTACACATGATGGTCTTTGTCTTAAGCCATATGGCTCGATAACTTTGTTTGTCCTAGTTGGACCTAGGGCTGTTGACACAGTTTTCGATGTCATTCTAGAGTCGGATTTGTTCAGGATGAAGTTAGGCATACCTTGGCTAGCTTTTATGAATTGAATCGCCTCTGTTATCCACAAGTGTTTAAAATTCTCCCATGAAGGTGTAGTGCACGTAGTACATGACACTAGATACCAACCTCTAGTATCACGTGGGGGATATTCATTAGACCACTTTTGGCCCACCTCAGTTGGTCCGCTTCCTCCAAGAACAAACCTATTTTACAAAAACTATGTGAAGTATAAGACCAGGGGAAAGGGACAACCAAAATTGGCCCTTCCGGTAGTACAACAGTCAACTACCTCCCCTTCTCGAAAAGGTAAAGAGAAGCTCCCCCATTCTCGAGATGGCTCTCCTCTTTCTAGAGAAGAGTTCTGGATTAATATGCTTGGTTTTAATCCATTGAGTCTGATGATACTATCTTGGTACAAACCCAAAATTAGAATATTGAACCTCCCTACTAAACCGCCTGGACCTTGGTACTATTTGTATGGTAGAGGAAAAGGCCCCTGTGGAGAATCTTCTATGTCTCAACCTCTACGACCTCCTATCGCTTCTGCTCCCAAAGCAATAAATGGGAAGAGGCCCGCTGTCGAGGCATTAGAGCCAACTCCCCCCTCTGCTTCTCAACCTGCTCCTCCTGCTCTCATTCAGGAGCCTGTCCCTCTATTGGAAACAACTATGGAGGACAATCCCATGGCTGAGTAGGAGTCTTTTGTTCCTTCGCAACCTTCGGCCTCTTGTAGACACTGAAAAAATCCTAAGTCTATGAGCAACATTTTTCCTTGATCATCATCCTCTAATAATTAGAATTGATCATATTCCTCTATTAATTAAATAAATTTTAATTATTTAATTAATTCACTTCCTAATCTCTTTTCTAACCTGATCGATTAAATAAATTAATTGCGTCACTAATTTCCCCCTCTTCTTCAATAGTTAAATAAATTATTATTTATTTAATTATTTTATCACCTTTCATCTATAGTTGAATAATTTCCATTAATTATTTAACTATTCATGGTCTTTTAATTTTTCTATGGTTAATTATTTAACTATTCCCTTGTCATCTTTCCTTATTAAATAATTAACCTAAGTTAATTATTTAATGTCTCTATTTACATTTTTCCTCTTATTTAACTAAATGGTTGAATAATCATTTTAATTAAATGCCCATTTTCATTTTCCTCCAAATAAATAATTTGAATAAATTATTTATCTCCACTTGTCATTTTCTTCCATTTTTGAATAAATTATTTGAAATAAATTATTTTATGCACCACCTAGTCAAAGATGCTATGTTATAATCCCTTGTCATAACATTCATGTCTGTCATAGCTTGCATGTCTGTCATAGCTTGCATGTTTATCTGTCGTGATTCCTCCAAGAATAACATATTCTTGGTAAATCAATTATGGACCATTAATCTTGGCATCTTTCTAGAAGTTTAATCTTGACCATCTATTTCATAACCTCCCTCTCATGCATCCCCCACTATTGATCTTGGAATCCTTCTAGAGCATTAATCTCAGTCGTTCATTCAAAAAGTTGTCTATAAAAGCAACCTTCCTCTCTCACTTTCAACTTAACAACCTTTCATCTCCAACTTTCTTGCTTACTATTTGCAAGTATTTGCACAACTTCAACAACAAATCTAAGGGCATATTTGCAAAAGGAGAGACAAGGGAAGTGAATCAACTACAATATGGGGAGTGCTTTATTTTGTTTGCTTTCATTTTGATGTCTCCATTTGTTTGTATTCTTTTGTTTAGATGAGGTTAATAGCTTAGAAGTGTTGTGGTTGTCACTTTATCTATGCTATTTGATTTTTAACCCCATCTCACATTAGTGAACCCGTTGTGAATAGTATAATAGCTGCATCTTCATAGATTTGATAATATACTTCACAGTCTTATTTTCATAGCTGCACTTTCATAAATTTAAAAATTAAAAATAAAAAAAAATAAGCATATAGAATATAAACATCATATCTGTATTTTCATTTTCATAGTTGCGCTTTCATAGCTACATTTTCATAGATTCGATTATCATAACTGCATTTTATCATTTTCATAGCTACATTTTCATAAATCAATTAAAAAAAAAAAAAGCAAGCAAGATAAACATTATAGTTGCATTTTTTTCATAGGTTGAATTATATTATCATAGCTGCAATTTATCATTTTTTTTAACTTCATAGCTGCATTTTCATAAATCAATCATATTTCACAAAAAACTTTTTTTGGGCTATATATTTTTTATTGGCAGGTAAATCCATGTTGGCAGAATTTTTGATAAGGATTTCTTCCTTCCCACAATAGTCACAACATTGCAGTCACAACATTTAGATTTAACTTTTATTTTAGTTTTTAAAACTTTTAATTAGATTTAGTTTTTAACTTTTAAATTAGATTTAGTTTCTAACTTTTAATTTACATTTAGGTTTTAATTTTTAATTTAGGTTTAGATTTTAATTTCTAATTTAGATTTAGCTTTTTAGCTTCTAATTTAGATTTAGTTTTTTAGTTTCTAATTTAGATTTAGCTTTTGATTTTAATTTAGCTTTTAGCTTTTAGTTTATTTCTAATTTAGATTTAACTTTTTAATTCAAATTTAGTTTCTAATTTATATTTAATTTAGAATGTAGATTTAATTTTTAATTTAGATTTAATTTTAATTTTTAATTTAGATTTAGTTTCTAAGTTAGATTTAAATTTTTAATTTAGATTTAGCTTTAATTTTTAAATTCAGATTTAGTTTTTAATTTACATTTAATTTAGAAGGTAGACTTAATTTTTAGTTTGATTTTAATTTAGATTTAATTTACTTTAGGAATAATTTAGATTAGAATTAATTCTAATTTAGATTTAGTTTAGATTTAATTTAGATTAACCTTAATTTAGATTTGATATTAAATGTTAATTTTAAAATTTTTTTAGTTTAATTTTAGCTTTGTGGCTAATTCTGCTAATTGGGATTTTGTGCAGGTTCACAATCACATGCTAGAAAGGTGAAATCATAAACATACGTTTGTCGAAGATTGAAAATCAAATAAACTACTAATGACATTTGGTGCAAGACGTTTCTTGAAGACTTGATTTTGAAACCATTGTCTTTTAGTATATTAAACATTTCATTTGGTGCTTCAAATTAACGATTGGCTTTCTCACATAGTTTTAACTAGGGGATAAAAGAACACCATGTCTTAGTGTTTGAGGGTGGTAGATATTATGCTCTCACCTTGTGCAAACTCGGTGATCAGAAAGCCAAACCATTCGCTTTTGTGTTTAACCATTAGAGGGCCTGCCTTAGTGGGAAAATGTACTCACCCTAAGGGAATGACCCAAGCAGTAACAAGCTAAAGCCAAGTCCTTCTGAACTGCTATATAAATTTGTGGCTACGAGGAAAGTTCACAGTCAACAAGATGGTACATGATAGTTCTCCTCCAGTATCTTTATGATACGAGAAACCCTTGTTCTAAGGGTTGGGAGACCTCTCGAGGGAGTTTATCATCATATCCCCTGAACTGGATGCCCTTACTAGACACCTTTTTTTTTTAGAAGCCTAACCATTTTCAACCGTTGTTTGGTATGGTGCAGGGTATAGTATCATGCCTGAAGAAACTCACTACTGACTCCCTTGAGTAGAGATAGCAGTTCCTGGGAAGTGACTACCCAGGAATCTGAAGTTAGTGTGCCCGTAGAAGTGAGTGTCGTGGAGGGGAGCCAGTGCCACCAAACTTCTAAGCTATTCGCTCTTGAGGAGAGGTGTTCAACACCAACCTGGGGTATTTCAGTGGGCCTATACCAAGTATACAAACCCTTTTCCTATTAGGATTGTGCTTGTTTTCTTGCTACCATTTCACATCAAATTAGTCCAAACAAATTGCTTGATACTGTCTATTGTGTTTAACAGTTATATCTCATTAGAAACAGTCAAAAATTCAGATCAAAACCATTTCAAAAATATCAAAACTGTCAAAACAACATTTTGGAAAACACAAAGCCACAACTACCTAATTACCACAATTTCATAAAATCCTTGTCTAAAACTAAACCAATTCATCATAATAGTGATCTTATCTTCCAAACCTACTTACAAGATTTACCAATTTGTTTTAGGAATTCCCATTACAAATACATTACATTATAGGTTGCATTCCTTCGTTCCTTGCATTGCACAAATTGAACCTTGACCTTTAGGCTGCATTTAAACCTTCAAATTTTGAACATAGGGAGACCTTTGAGCTCTTGAAAATTCTTGGTTACTTATTCTACTTGTCATTGACCATTGTCATTTGTCTTGTCATTGTCACTTTGTCAAGTTGAGTCTTGGTCTTGTGTATTGGTCTTGGTTGTCCTCTTATGGTCAATGACATTTGGAATTTGCTACCTTGGATTCACATTAGCTTGAATGCCACCCTTTGTTTAAAATTTTAGTGCTCCTTTGCATTAGATCACCTTCATTTAGACTACCCTTCCTTAGATTACACTCTACCCCTATTCCAAAATACAAAAAAGATATAGCTCATATCAATCCTTCATTATCCTTGCATTTTCATACCCCCAAAATACAAAAAATACAAAAACATAGATCAATGTCATTTAACCTTAGCTACATTATCATCCTAATCTTGCACTAGCATCATCTAGTCACCTCATCACTCACTTTGACCATCACCCAATCTTTTAGTGTCCTTTATCATTCTTTATCCCTCATCTTTTAGACATGACCATCCTTGCATCATCATCCTTGCACTTTTATCCTTGAATTTTCATATCCTAAAGTCCAAAAAATCCAAAAAAAAAGAAAACATAGCATAGTCTCATTACCATTTTGCATTATCCCCCAACTTGCAAAAGTCTCACATGGTTGAAACAAGGTCAAAAGACAAATCAAAGGACATGGATTTCCTAAGTGATCCTTTTCTGATAATGTCACAAATTCAAATCAATCTACACCCTGCCACAACACATCACAAAAAGACCAAAGTGACCCTTAGGAAGACCTAAACTTTGAAGTAGCCAACAAACAATTGAGCCCCCAAAAGATTGAGAGGGCCTATCTAGATCCAAGACTTTTGAGCATAGTTGACCAACTTGTTAGTGCCAACCCAAACAAATTTTTCTATGCACTAGCTAAAAAGGGTGCCAAATTACCTCAAGGTTATGACATGTCAACCATCATAGAACAAGAAATTAAAAACCCATTTGGCATGCCTTCATCACAACAAATGACGAACATACCCCTTGGCACAACCATGCACATGACTACTACCACTACAACAAGCATCCACAACTCATGCCACTACACAAAGTCAAACTTTCACATTTGGTAGTTCCTCAAACACCATGGGTAAAAATTTCATGAATCCACTCTTTCAAAACACAAATCAGGGGTCCACATTACAAGGTCCTACACCTTTGATTCAAAATCTAAGCCAAGGTCACACACCCTTGAACCAAAATGCAAACCAAAGTTCCATACCCACATCCCAAAACACAAACCAAGGGCCCTCATTCCAATTTCAAAGTGCACCCTCATTGAATCAACCTCCATCAAATAACCCTAGAAAGGCACACATTATCTCACGCAAGACCTCAAGTCAAAACCACAATCAAGGGTCCACTACAAACCAAGGGTTTATTCCATCACTTCAAAATACAAATCAAGGGTCTATTCCATCATTTCAAAACATTATTCAAGGACCTACGCCTTCATTTCAAAATGTCAATCAAGGACCCACACCTTCACTTCAAAATTTCAATCAAGGAAACATCCCTTCACATCAAGGGTCTATACCTTCATACCAAAACATCAATCAAGGTTCCACACCTCCATTTACAAACCAAGGATTCAACTCTCAAAATCAAAACATGAATCAAGGGTCTATACCCCAACTCCAAAATGCCATACCAAATACGAACATGATCTTTGGAACCAACTTAAACACCAACCTCATTCCAAATCAAAATAACTCACATCCATATAACAATCAAGGTCTCATATCACATAACATCAATCAAAATCCAAACCCAACACATGACCTCAATGCCAACATTATTGCTTCACATCAAAACAACGCAACATCATCCGTTGTAGACTATTTGATCCAACACATGCAAACTCTTGAACAACGAATGGCCAACATGCAATTGGGAACCAACAAGAATACATATTCTGTGGAGGAATTGTGCCCTTTTCCATTTGATCAAAAATTATACATGCCACCCTTTCCCCTGCATTTCACAACACCACCATTGCCCAAATATAAGGGGACAGGGGATTTGGTGGAACACATCCGTGAATTCAACACAGTGTGCATGGAAGTTGCATATGACCCTACCTACTTGATGAGATTATTCCCATGAAGTCTTACAAGGGCAGCCTTAGATTGGTTCTCACATCTTCCACAAGGCATCAAAACATGGGGTGAGCTAGTCGAAAAATTTATCAATCATTTGCCTTTAACATTAAAAATGATGTCACCCTTGCAACATTGAGCACAAACAAACAAGAAGATGGGGAGTCACTTACCTCATTCTACCAAAGATGGCGAGGCTTGGTTAGCAAATTCCCTTGTCATATTCCCGAAAAACAACTTGTCACCATGTTTGTAGAAAACCTTAAAGAAGATCTAATGAGTCGAATTCAAATCCAATGTTGCACAACCTTTGAAGAGATTCTTGAAAAGGGTGTTCTTATTGATAAAGGCATTATCACTAGAGGACTAGTCAAGATAAAAAAGACAATCAAAAACCCAACAATGACAGGAAAATACTGGTCCTGAAACAAAAATGTCACAAACAACGGAGTTGTTGATGCCAAATTGATAACCAAAGGACCAATCATTCAACTTAAAGGTCCTTCATCAAACACATCCAGTACACCAAGTACCCTAGGACAAGGACAAAACCAAACACTGCATGCTATCCAAAGCACCCAACAAAGAAGAGGTCCTCCTCGTACCAAGAGAACATACACCCCCTTGGGTGAACCCATCAAATCAATCCTTAAACGACTCTTGCAATCTAATGTCATTACACTGCCAGACACCAAGAATTATGAACCTTCCTTGATCTAACCGGATTGGTGGAAAGATGACGAATATTGTGAATATCACTGCACAAAAGGACACAAGACATCTAGATGCTAGACACTCAAAAACATTATTCAAGACCTTATCGAGGATCAAACCATTTCAATCAACAGCTCACAAGGAAAAACAAATGTTGATCATACTATATTCAAGACCCCTTTACAAGACCATGATAAAGGAAAAGCCTCCAGTTTAGGGAATAACAACAATGCCAACTATGCAGCTATCAAGCATGATTACAACACCATCATTCTGAATGTGACACCTCTCGATGATCACATTTCTACCATCACCATAAACAAGCCAAAATCTGATTGTGTTGTTGCTACCTGTAGAACCAAGATAACTATTCCAGGTCCATCCGCAAATCCTCAACCAAAATGCCAATATAACCTCATAGAGCAGCTAGGGAAAAGTCTCGCACAAATCTCTATCTTGGAACTCCTTTGCACCTCACCACAACACAAAGCAATCCTTGATAAAGCCCTGTGAGAAGCCTTTGTTCCTACAAACCTAAATGTCAATGAATTTTAGGCAACGGTCGAATACCTTGCTATGCCACACTATGTCACCTTCTCTGAACAAGACTTTTTAGCACGAAAATCTAACCATAATAGTCCCCTACACCTAGAAGTATGTGTTAACACCCACAAGATCAGACGAGTCTTAGTAGACGGTGGATTAGGCCTAAATATTTTCTCACTAAAATTGGTGAAGGCATTGGGATACTCTGAGAATTGCATTGACCCAACCAAGAAAATCGTGATCAAATCTTATGATGATGCCGAACAATCTTTTGAAGGTGTAATTTCACTCCCAGTAAGAGTTGGCCCAGCCATACAGGACATAGTGTTTCATGTCTTGGATCTGGACTTGCATTACAATCTCCTCCTTGGCTGCCCATGGATTCATGCCATGACAACTATTCCATCCACCTATCAACAATGCCTCAAATTCCCACACGACACTGAAGTCACTATTCTAGGTGACCCTGATCCTTTCCAATATTGTTCCAACCTCAAAGGAACTATTGAACACCAAGTGCCCATCAATAGAGAGGCCTCATCTTCCACTTCATCCACCACTCCATCCCATTACATTGATCTATCTACTCTTATCAAATCATCCAATTCATTCATTATACCTTCCATGCCTAAAATCTAGATCCAAGACAAAGGCTGTGGAGAGTGTGATATGAAGAGACTCTTTTTCATTGGCAAGTTACCCAAGTCACCAAAGTCATATAGAAAACCACATCCTATGCAGCCCAAAGTTGTCATTCATAATCCTCCTACCACCTTTACTAAATTGGGGGAACTTGCTAAAGAATCCCTAGATGACCACATTCTTACATGGTTGTACAAAGAAAAGGAGGATATTGAAACTAAGAAGTTGCCAATTGAACAGTATCCAAAAGGGTTCTAGATAATGAAACGACATGGATATGATGGATGCAGTGGCCTTGGCTTGAACAAACAAGGAATGTTGGAACATCTACAACCTCCTAAACTAATAAGTCATCAAGGGCTAGGGTTTGTTCTAGTAAAAGTGACTATCTGAGGTATCGGGTCACCCTCAAGTGAGGTTGCTAGTGCTTCAGATGAGAGCAAAACACATGAAAACCCTTGGGATTATGATGTTGATTCCAACTAGTATGAATGGGACTCCTTATCCTCCACCACCTTCATGGACCTATACAAACTATTTGGGGAATTTGACCAAATGCTTACCCTTGATTCTTCACAAAATCCATCAAATACCCGTTTGAGAATGTCTTTGACTAAAGAAGAATGGATCCAACACTATTTTTGGAAATCCATTGATCTATCTTCCTGGGAGCCTGATGACTCTAGTTCTATCTTTACCATGTTTGCCTACACGATGACCCTTAATGATGCCGATGATGGCCTACCCCTTGTCTACCCACAACTTATAGATTGGGACCAACAAGGGCCGCCAAGTTTAGATACTTTCGAAAACGACGAAGCAATCGTTGAGTTTATGGGACTTCATGAGGGCATACCCAGTGGGGATCACAAAGTTGGCTTTGCCATAGAACTTAACTATGCAATATACTTTGGTGAGGTTGTCTTGTCCTATAGTCACAAAAATGAAAATGAAAAAAGTAAAAATAAAAGCAATAGGTCTTCAGTTGAAAACCGAAAGGCACCTGCTAACTGTGAAAAAGTAAAAATAAAGGACGTATCCAAAGGTGAAAACCTCTTAGAGGTGCCTGAGGATGGAGGACAAGACTATCTCCCACTAGACCGAGAGATATCATCGTTGCTTATAGAAGAAACAGAGGAAGTCAACATCGGAACGTTAGATAACTCTAGAGTAATACAGTTAGCCACATCCTTGACCATTGAAGAAAAACCTGAGCTCATAGCATTCTTCTCAGAAAGACAAGTCAATTTCGCATGGTCATATGCCAACATGCCTGGATTGGATCTCGAATTGGTTCTACATCACTTACCATTGCTACTGAATTCAAAGCCGTTCAAACAAAAGTTAAGAAAAATGCACCCCCAGATCACACTACTTGTCAAGGTAGAACTCAAGAAGCTCCTAGATGTCAGATTTATTTGCCCAATTAGTTATGCTGAATGGATATCAAATCTAGTTCCTGTCACAAAACCGAATGGTCAAATCAAAGTTTGCACGGATTTCAGAGACCTCAATAAAGCTTGTCCCAAAGATGACTTTCCCCTGTCGAACATCGACATCATAGTAGATCTAACTATTGGGCATAAGATGCTATCGCTAATGGATGGATTCTCAGGTTACAATCATATTAGAATTGCCATTGAAGATCAACCCAAGACAACTTTCGCATGCGCTTGGGGAACTTTCTATTGGAATGTCATGCCATTTGGACTGAAAAATGCAGGAGCCACCTATTAGAGAGCCATGACCACAATTTTTCATGACTATATGCATGTCCTTCTGGAAGATTATGTTGATGACCTTCTTTCCAAATCCCTAGAATGAAGTAGAAACTTAGCTATATTGGATAAGATATTTACCTGACTTGAAAAATATCAACTTAGGCTAAATCCAAAGAAGTGTGTTTTTAGGGTCCAATTAGGAAAAATCTTGGGGTATATAGTCTCTTGCAGAGGAATAGAAGTCGAACCTACCAAAGTAAAAACTATCTTAGACATGCCACTTCCAACCAATATTAGTCAATTAAGGACATTACAAGGAAGACTACAATCAATCCGTAGGTTCATTGCCCAACTAGCAGACAAGACCCATCCATTCCAACATTTGTTAAGGAAAGGTGTGCCCTTCAATTGGACTGACAAGTGTCAAGAAGCATTTGACCAAATCAAGAAGTACTTATTAACTCCACTAGTCCTTATGCCACCAATTGATGGAAGATATCGAATACTATATGTGATAGCCACTACATCAACACTGGGGGCACTATTAGCACAAAATGATGATGATGGCAAGGAAAGGGAAACATTTTATATTAGTCGAACTTTAGTTAGGTATGAGCTAAACTATAGTCCTATTGAGCGAGCATGTCCAGCAGTGGTATTTGCAGCACAAAAATTGAGGCACTACATGCTAAATCACAAAACCAAGTTAATTACCAAAATTGATCCTTTGAAGTACCTACTCAACAAAGCAGCATTGATAGGCATGCTAGCTAAATGGGTTATGATCCTAAGTGAATATGACATTGAGTATGTCGACCGCAAAGCAATAAAGGGACAAGTAATAGCTGACCAACTCACAGATGCACCATTAAAAGTAGACCATCCTTTGGTATTTGAATTCTCGAATGAATCAATCCTTGTTATAGACACACCTACAACGTGGAAGTTATACTTTGATGGATCTTATACAAATCATGGATCAAGAGTCGGTATCTTATTCATCACATCTAAAGGAGACTCTATGCCTAAGTCATTTTGGATAGCATTTTCGTGCACAAACAATATGGCTGAATATGAAGCATTACTGACAGGACTTCGAATGGCTATAAATTGGAAAATCAAAGATCTTCAGGTCTACGGTGACTCCCAACTAGTGATTAAACAAGTTAATGATGACTATGACACCAAGGATGAGAAAATCATGCCCTATAAGCTCTTGGTCGACAATTTTAGACTATACTTTGATAGCATCTCAGTTGATACAATGGCTACCATCATATCTCTCTTGGAATGATGTGGCTCAGTATGAGTTCTTGGTGGAACAACTTTTGATCCCTGCATTTGATGTCCCCTTTTGTTTGATCTAATTGGTCTTGAATCCACTTGGTATAAAGATATCTATGCCTACTTGCATGACCAAATTATCCCTCTTGACTTGTCCCTTAATCAACACAAAACCTTTATCCGATTAGCGTCTAAGTATGCCATCATCGGAAATACCCTTTATCGTTGTAGCCTAGACAACACCCTTCTTCGGTGTCTCAACTCAAATGAAGCACAAACAACCTTACAAGAGGTACACCAGGGTATATGTGGAGCTCACTTTGCTGGTCCAACCTTAGCTAAAAAGCTCATGAGAACAAGATATTATTGGCCTATGATGGAACATGATGCTTATCACTTTGTGAAGAGATGTCGCCAATGTCAGATTCATGGAGATCTTATACATGCACCAGCTCAGGAACTTCAACCACTCACTTCGCCTTGGCCTTTTTCTCAATGGGGACTCAACCTCGTAGGAAAGATCCATCCCACCTCTTCTAACAGACATAAGTTTATCCTTGTCGCTACTGAGTATTTCACGAAATGGATTAAAGCCATCCCATTGACTTACATTACCGGAAAAAAAATAGCCAAGTTCATCCTGAATTATATCATTTGTTGCTATGGTATTCCATAGTCCATTGCCATTGATAATGGTTGCCCTTTCAAAAACCAAGATGTCCGCGAGCTTTGTGACAAATTTCATATCCAACATCATTTTTCCACTCCATATTACCTCCAAGGAAACGACCAAGCTAAGGCGTCTAATAAAACCATCCTAAAAAACCTAAAGAAGATTGTCAATGATGTTGGCCGCGACTGGCACCTACAACTCAATCCCGCTTTGTGGGCCTACTGTACTAGCATCCACACTTCGACCAGAACCACTCGATATTCCCTTATCTATGGGTCTGAAGCAATACTTCCTATAGAGGTTGAGTTACCCTCTTTGCGAGTCTCCATGCAAGGCTTGATTGATCTAGAAGAATATCGTGTCTCCCATCTACATGAGCTAGACTTGCTAGATGAAAAGAGATAAAATGCCTTAACACATCTACAAGCATACTAGAATCACCTTCGATACAGCTATAACAAAAAGGTCTAACCTAGAAGCTTTGACATTGGAGATTTATTCCTAAGAGAAAATCCAAAGAATCAAGCAGAACAAGAAAAACCAGGAAAGTTTGAACCTAATTGGTTGGGCCCTTATATCATTACAACAACATATGGATTAGGTGCTTATCAACTTTCTACTCCTGAAGGAGAGCCATTGTCCGAACCTATCAACAACATGCACCTCCAAAAATATTACACTTGATTCTCAAAGTAAGTAAAAAATACAAAAAAAATAAAAAAAATTGTCACCTTAATAAAAACCTGGCAAAAAGGCGTCTTGGCGACACCCAAAAAATCAAAAAATCAAAATAATAGTAAAGAGAAATAATTTGTTCAAAAGTGAAAACCACTTCGGTGGCGCTTTGGATAAGTACCATGGTGAAAACTTGGCAAACAGGCGCCATGCGTAGTCAATTCCTGCTCTTTTGTCCAATGTCACTCCATCTAGTCTTCCAACCTTCTGCTCATCCAGACACACGTCACTTCGCCATAATAAACTGTCATCCCTCCATGGCCTAGGAGCCACCAACATTTGGGTATCCCGATCATCCTTTGCATTTGCCGCTACCCCTTTGCACCCAATAAATTGTACCTACACCTAACTGGGGGCAATTCCTTGCCCTATGTCTTCATCGGAAATGATATCAGCATCATAAAACATCCAAAAATCCAAAAAAATCATAAAACATCAAAAAAATCCAAAAAAAATCAAAAAACTTCAAAAAAAAAATCCACAAAAATCATAAAATGTCCTTAAAAATCCATAAAAATCATAAAATGTCTTGAAAAAATCCATAAAAATCATAAAATATCTTGAAAAAAAAATCCCTAAAAATCATAAAATGTCCTGAGAAAAATCCCAAAAAAATCATTAAACTTCAAAATCCAAAAACGGCAGAAAACTTCAAAAATTCCAAAAACAGGGTTCAAGTATGAGTTAGAGTCAGTTTGTGTTAGTAGGGTCGAACTACATTGCTTCTGCGCATTTGCTACGTAGGCAAGGCTCATCTTAAATGAGCCCCTGAGGCATTAGGTCAATCCTTTTAGGTTGTCCAAATAAAATCATGGCTTAGTATTTTGTCGAATTCGACAAAGTCAAGTCGTGCTGAACTACAAGGTCTCTATGCATTGCTATGTAGGCAAGGCCATCTATCGATGAGCCCCCGAGGCCCCCTAGGTCAAGTTCCTTAGGGTTTATCGGGCCTGGTCAAGTCCTTGGTTTGAAAACAATCATCTATAAAAACAAAACCATCAATCAAAAAATGTACATAACTAACAAAATCTTTCATCAATCAATCATCCTATCATCAATCAATCAAACTGGTCATTCAATCAGAATAGGGCATTATGTCATTTGTCTCATTCAATCTTATTTTTTGTCTTTTATCAGGATGTGTCCTTCCTGAGATTAGACTTTGTCAATTTGATCATTTACCTTAAGCAAGATGTGTCTTTCTTGCAGTCAAGTGCCTTGTCAACATTTATCAATTGGTCAACTTTATCAAATGTGTCCTTCCTACAGTTGGGTATCGTCACATCGCTTGGTCATATCAATCAATCTTTGTCAAACAATCAATCGATCTTATCAACCTTGTCAATCAATCTTGCCTTAGTCAGGATGTGTCCTTCCTGAGGTCAGGCACAATCATCAATCAAACCTTGTCAACTTTATCAAATCAACCAATCTTGTCAATCTTGTTAATCAATCTTGCCTTAGTCAGGATGTGTCCTTCTTGAGGTCAGGCACAATCATCATCAATCAAATCAACTTGTCAACCTATGCCAACTTATCAATCAATCTTCGTCGATCTATTGATCAAATCAATTTGTCAACCTTTGTCAATTATCAATCAATCTAGTTCAACCTATCAATCAAGTCAGTCATCTTGGTCAAACAAATGATCTCATCATTACCATTGGCAAGCACTATCATGTCAAACACTTTGTTGGGTTGGACGTGTCTTATTATCTTGATTGATTTTGGGTCATGTTACTAGTCTCCTCGAAGATGTCCTATCAATAGATTTAGAGGGACGATGATGGATCATGGCCTCTTTTCTTTGTTTGATGTATGTGGCTTGTTTTGGCAAAAAGACTGGGACAATTGGGTCCTTAGTATGAGCCAGGGCATTCCTTGTCTGATGAATTTGTCTTTTGATTGCTTGTCTCTCCCAAATGGTCACCTTTCAAACCTTGGTCTATGTCATACCATGGTGTTTGTGGTCCATTTGCGACATTTTGATGCCCAATGATGATAAATATAAAAATGTAAACATGAAAGTTGGTTCCCTTATCATTTCCTGTCTAACTTTCCATCTTCATCCTCCTTTCTCTTTCACGCTAACATCCATCCCTTTTCATGGTAACATTTATTCTATCCTTCATCCTCTAGTCTTATCATCCATTTCGAGAGCACATTCACGTTCTTTGAACCCACCTGTCCTCTCAAGGGGCATACTTATACCTTACTTTCACTAGGGCATATTTTAGAATTAAATTTATTTAACACAATGTGATGAACTGCATTATGTCAAAGAGGGGCATAATGTAGACATTGAAAAATGTCCTAAGTCTGAGAGCAACATTTTTCCTTGATCATCATCCTCTAATAGACTTGATCATATTCCTCTATTAATTAAATAAATTTTAATTATTTAATTAATTCACTTCCTAATCTCTTTTCTAACTTGATCGATTAAATAAATTAATTGCGTCACTAATTTCCCCCTCTTCTTCAATAGTTAAATAAATTATTATTTATTTAATTATTTTATCACCTTTCATCTATAGTTAAATAATTACCATTAATTATTTAACTATTCATGGTCTTTTAATTCTTATATGGTTATTTATTTAAATATTCCCTTGTCATCTTTCCTTATTAAATAATTAATCTAAGTTAATTATTTAATGTCTATTTCCATTTTTCCTCTTATTTAACTAAATGGTTGAATAATCATTTTAATTAAATGCTCATTTTCATTTTCCTCCAAATAAATAATTTGAATAAATTATTTATCTCCACTTGTCATTTTCTTTCATTTTTGAATAAATAATTTGAAATAAATTATTTATGCACCACCTGGTCAAAGATACTCTGTTATAATCCCTTGTCATAACATTCATTTTTGTCATAGCCTACATGTTTGTCATAGCTTGCATGTCCATCATAGCTTGCATGTCTCTCTGTCATGATTCCTCCAAGAATAACATATTCTTGGCGCATCAATTTTGGACCATTGATCTTGGCATCTTTCTAAAAGTTTAATTTTGACCATCCATTTCATAACCTCCCTCTCATGCATCCTCCACCATTGATCTTGGAATCCTTCTAGAGGATTAATCTTAGTCATCCATTTGAAAGATTGTCTATAAAAAGCAACCTTCCTCTCTCACTTTCAACTTAACAACCTTTCATCTCCAACTTTCTTGCTTACTATTTGCAAGTATTTGCACAACTAAAAACAAATTTGAGGGCATATTTGCAAAAGAAGGAGAAACAACAGAAGTGAATCAACTACAATATGGGGAGTGCTTTATTTTGTTTTCTTTCATTTTGATATCTCCATTTGTTTGTATTCTTTTGTTTAGATGAGGTTAATAGCTTAGAAGTGTTGTGGTTGTCACTTTATCTATGCTATTTGATTTTTAACCCCATTTCACACCTCTAGCTCGAAGAGTCATAGGAATCGCTTTGCGTGCGAGCGTAAGCATCGACGAAATGCTTTCGCAGCTAAACAGACTGCCTTATAGAGGAAGGAAGAGGAGACGACTACCCCTATATCAGGGCCTCCTAGAATGCCCTTCTCTTTCCTGCCCTCTGCTTCCTTTCAATCTAGCTCTGCATCGCTTCCAACTTCTGTTGTGAGTACGAATGCACCTGACCCTAAAAAGGTGGAGGTGTTCATCGCTCATTCAATGGAGTCGCCTTTGTTGATGTCCCTTCTAGATGTCCCGCCTTTTCTGAAACTCATAGATATGACGAACACTTCAGTGGTATCTACTCCGATTTTCTCTTCCTCCTCTTCCTCCGCACCTCGTGCCTCGTTTGTGGGGAGTTCACATCCCCCGACGGAGTAGAAAGTGGGGAGCGATCCTTCCAACAATTGAGGACGTAAAAGGAGTCCACCTTACCCGAAAGGTGGTCCCATGCTGACTTGTTTTGTCCTAGTGACAGAAGCTGTCCCGGCCTCCCCTGAGTTTGTCACCACTCCTGAATCACTTAATGAGCCTAGCGGTGAATCTCAGGCACAACTCTCTCCATTTGTTGAGGTACAACATGACACTCCTGTAAAGTGCATGTTTAACTCTTTGGATGAAGTTTCGGCCTTGTCAGTGATTTTCGCAAAATCGTTGACCTTAGCTCCACAAGAGCTTAGTGAAGGAGACCTTGTGGAACGTTCTTTCTTAGCCCTTGTTGTGGGAGGGTTGGACGCTCCTCCTCTTAACATTCCACCATTGTAGGCTCGTCCTCCTTCCCCCTACGATGATCTAGAGTGGGAAGCGGATGACCTCTTGGTCGATCAGTGTTAGGGGGAGGCCCCTTATTTATCTTTAGAATAGATGTGTGTGTGTATGTTGTGATGTGTTCCTAGATGACCCTTATCACCCTTGTTGGTGCTTGGATATAGGCGTGGTTTTTGTGTCGTAAACCTTCTATTTGTATCATCATTTTTCCATGTTTGTGATTGATTTTCGACAAATTGGGGACGATACAAAGTGTTGGGGGCATTTAGGCTTCCCTTCCATGTTGACCCAATTTTTTATTTTTACTGTCTTCTCGTGCATTCTTAACATGGTCTAATATAGTAGGGGGTTGATGACGGTTCATTTTATATACTATTATTATACTTATATATATATATATATATTTATTTATTTATGAGCAGTTCTAACCTCAAAATAACAGGCTACCCCTATGCCCTTTGTGTTTATCTCTTTTTCGCTCTTTTCTTATCTTTCTCTCTTCTTTGCTTGAGTTGTCCCTCTCATTTGTGACGACACTTCTATGACACTTTGATTTTCAGAAAATGCATTCGTTGCCAACGGATCTTTTCTTAGGAATCTTCACACTTCTTTTCGAAGAATCACATTCTTGCTTGAAACCCTAACGAAATGTGTTTCCTTCATCACGGGTTTGTAAAGAAAGAACTTAAGAACCTTCCTCCAAGGTGGAAGCAACTCTGATCTTCCCCTCACAAGGGGCATTTTTCTTCCTTTCAAATTCCTTGATGAAGTGAACATCTTTCGAAAGGATTCTTTGATGATGAATTGATTTGAGAAAGAAATATCTCTTCTGCACTTTCAAACAGTGCATCCCTTGAGTGGACCCCTTTCTTCATGCCAGGTTCCCAAGGGACCCCTTTAAAAGCTTTCCAATCTATCGACGATCTACGTGACTGTCCGCTTACTTGCCTATGTGGCTGCTTTCGGACATGTTCTATCTATGCATAAACATGTCACTTTGCAGGTGTGCCTATGAAGCCGCTTTCTGACCCTGCTGAGTCCCCCTCCTTTAGGTTTCTTCTATGTGAGAGATCTTAGGGGATACCTCCCTACAGGTTTGTGGATCTATAGGGCACTTCTTTTGAGCTTCCTCTATGTGAGAGATCTTGGGGGTCACTCCCCTACAGGTCTACGGGTCTATAGGGCACTTTATTTTTGGGTTTCCTTCATGTGAGAGATCTTGGAGGATACCTTCCCTGCAAGTATGCGGATCTATAGGGCACTTTCTTTGGGTTTCCTTCATGTGAGAGATCTTGGAGGATGCCTTCCCTATAGGTCTACGAGTCTGTAAGACACTTTCTTTAGGTTTCCTTCATGTGAGAGATCTTGGAGGACACCTTCCTTGTAGGTTTGCGGGTCTGTAAGGCGCTTTTCTCGGTACCCTTCATGTGAGAGATCTTGGAGGATACCTTCCTCGCAGGTATGCGGGTCTGTAAGGCACTTTTCTCGGGGTTTCATTCACGTGAGAGATCTTAGAGGTCGCCTCCTTGCAGGTCTGCGAGCTTGTATGATGCTTTCATTCTACAGCTTCATAGTTCTGCAAAGATATTAAGTCCTTTACTTGTCTTGCGCTCTCGAGTTCGCTAGAACACGATCTGCTTCCTCGACGGTTCAGGTATACATTTCTAACCCTCCTATCTTTCTGATCTACTTTACCGAAGCACTCATCAATAGTCATGCTCGCTAAAGTGGGGGAAAAATGTATAGGCGCAACTTTGCACCCCTTACGCAAATTCCCTTTTACACTTCGTCACCTTAGAAAACCAAATCTGAAGGCAAAATTTCACATCAGCCCACTACCTTCATTCCACTTGTCATCTGTCCATTGCATTGGTAGAAGAATATTTGTCGGGGATGCCCGCGCGGCGCACAGACGTCCTTGCAGTGCACTTACGTCCCTGACGGATTCCTGCGTTTGAAACTGGCAGAGGCATTACACTTCCCATTGAGGTCGGTTTGTAATGTCCCTCTTCGACCAATCGACCCCAAAAATGGTAGATTCTTTCATCCCACCTTCAAAAACACTCTTCCTTCATTCATATCATTTTCTTCACATCCTCTAGCAATCTTCTACACACTCTTTTGGCATTCTCAAGCACTTCAACTTCATTGATCACTTTAAGCAACATTTTGGCACTTCATAGCAGCAACAACAACACTCCATCAACTCTGTAAAGCAAGTGTGGAAAAAGCCATTGCAATAGGGGCTTGAGGTTTTGCAACACCTCCCTTCATCACAATTGAGGCTATGGTGATTGTTCAAGTCCTCCTTTCTCCTCCATTAGCTAGTGAGCTTTTGGTGCACGTGGTAACATTTTCACTCCTCTCCTTTACAATTTGGTTGAGTAGCTTAATATTGTTTTATAGTGTTACTTGTTTTTTCTCCTTCTCTACTTCTTTATCGTATATTTCTCCATCGTTGCTATCTTGGCTATCTGTGGAGGTGGAAACACCAAAACGGGGGTTTGATTGAGGCAGACCTTTATACAACCCCAACAATTTTCCCTCTTTCTTATGTGTAGGTGGACGTGCATTTGGAACTAGTTGACGAATGAGTATTTTTGTGAGATTATCTTCGTCACTTTAGCTCTTATTTAATTGTTTTATCATATCTGTTTATATCTCTCGTACTTCATAGTTATGTTTTATTCCTTTAGAAGTGACTAGCTAGGCCATTAGCTTGTTTTTTGGCGGTTCGCGTTGTCGTCCTTGAACCACGCTTTTGTCCTTAGGAAAAGAGCTACCTAAGGTACAATTTTGAACCCGAAAATTGACTCGCCTAGCCCCAATTGGGATTTCAGGTTTGAAGAGTGGTTGCAGGACCTTATAGTCCTCATCATTCTCGTCCCTCATTCAAAACATTCCTTTAGAGTGAGGTAAGTTAGGGCAACACATGATCTTAGAGGCCTCGATGCAACACACCTTGAGCAACAATCTTCACACGAATCTTCCATGGAGGACTATTGGGTCAACTATGAAGATGAGTTCGATGTACGGAGACACAATTACAACCAATTTAGACTTCCACAAATTGTTGACTTCATGTCAGAGGATGTGGAAGGCCTATCCAATGATGATGGGGAAGTTATTCTTCCTACATTCTTTGTAGATCAGGTTGACTCACAACCACTTGGAAAACTGGATTAGTATGCCAAGCAAAGTACATCTATAGAGGAAAGGACAGGTAGAGTTGTTAGAAACAACCAACTTTACTTGGATAGCAAAAAGACAAGGTAGCAATTCCTCGTACAGAGCCGCCACTGGTTCATTAACAACCAACTCTACTTGGATAGCAAGAAGACAAGGTAGTAATTCCCCGCACAGAGCTGCCACCGGTTCATTCTTCACTACCTTCCACGTCGAGAGCTAAGCCAAGAAAAAAGCAATGGAGTAACCCTCCCAAAGGAGCCAGAATGTCAGGGCACACAAGGGGAAGAATACAAATTACTGACACAAATCAGCAAGAGGTACATGTGGAGACAACCACAAACACAACCGAGCTAGTGATTGAGACAATCACAGCTGAGACAAAACTCATGAAGGAAACAGTTGTAGCTGAGCCAGTCATGGAAGCAACTATAGTTGATGCAACAACAAAGATGGAAGCAAAACCTCCCACTTCACCACCATCACAACAGTCACCAATCCCCATTGACTTGGATTCGCCACCTCGCAACATCACTACACAGTCTCAATTGTTAGGCATTCAAGGGCCTAACATTTCTCCTTCCAGCGAGGCTAGTTAGGATTCATTTTGGCTTGAGGGTCTGCTAGGAAGAAAGAGAGAAAGGCCATCCTACCAATTGGACTTCGCAGAATTTGACCATGTCCCTCAAGACATGCTAGTAAAAAAGCTAAAGAAGCAGGCCTACGTAGGAAAGAATGCTGACAATGAAATTGTTATAGAGATAGTTGCGCCACCTCAAGACAAGAATGCACATGAGGTAGAGGTTGATGACTTCACCTTATTGAGGGTCAACCTCGGTAAGACCACTCGTTAGGTGGAGGCAGATCTCCTTGGAGTTGCATCAGTAAGTGCCCAAGAAAGAATGGCAAAGGATGGCAAAGACAAAGCAGTCTTAAAGGTTGAAAACCATTAGTTGAGATTATACATATCTAGCTTGATGCACGGTACACCAAACATCTCTACCTTGCCTCGAGAGTTGCTAGACCTTCCTGTGGAGCAAAATCACCACCAGCTGATCCTGTATGGAAAACACTTGAGAAGTCAAGTGGAAGAATTTGTCATCAAAGGGCAGTGTATACTTATAGAGTTGTATCGGCTAAGGAATAAAGCTCATGAACTCCGCATGGAAATTCAACAATCAAAGCAAAAGGTAGCAAGAAGAGGCTTGGGGATGAGATCACTATCTCAGACTTACACTTGGCATACCAATTAGTTATAGTGGAGAACAAGCAACATCTTTTCGCTTGGAAAGAATAGCTTGCATACAAGGTGAAAAAGCATATGACACAAACTCTATAAAATTGATTGAGTACCAACAAATTGTGACAAGTGTTATCAACTTCGTAAGAATATTGGTAATACCTATCCCTTTCCTTTATCAACACAAGGGAGGTGCTTACATCGAGCTAGCCAAAGTGCAAACACAATTCCAAAATCTCATCTGTGACAGTTTTTGTGGTGACCCTACTGGTTGCAAGTTGAGTAAGATTGCAGTCATGTCAACCAAACTGGATGACGTAGCTACAAAGTGTATTGAATATCAGCAATAGATTGTGAGTGGTGAGGAGATGCTTAGACGACATGTCATCATTCTACAAAGCATCAATTGTCCAGAGGCAAAAGAAGTCGATGACTGGCTAGAGGAGTTGTTGACTAGAGGTGATGAGGTGTAAAACACCCACTTAGGACGTCCTACCCTCCAAAATAGCATTTATGGCAACATGAGTTAACTTGATGCCTCATTCCAGGTTAACTCACTGTCCCACTGATCATGCATGTCAGATCCCACTAATTATGGATGTCTATTCTAGATCTCCACTAATTGTGGATCTCTATTTTGGAGGCACTTTTGTATTTGGAGTCCACTTTTAGTTTAGTTTCAGTTAACTAAAGTAGATTTCCAGTTAACTGCTTGCTCACCTACTTTTAGACAAGAATAAATCTTGTAGATTTGAAAGAACTAATTGTTAACTCAAGGAGATTTTAAGGTTGCCTACTCCTTTGAGCTTCTATAAATAAGAGCCTTTGCTCATTATTTTGTAACATTTATTTACTACACAATTGTTGCACCATTGTGCCAACAAGCTTGCAAGTCTATATCTGTTCACTCTTGGATGAGAGTTGTTTGGTTTGATAAGCAATTGTGTATGATTTCATACCTTTGTTGTCTCAAATCTTTGTAATTCATTGAGAAAGTTTGAAGAAATGAATCAAAAGGAACATGAAATTTGATCCAAAGTTTCTGTAATATCCCTTGCACTAGCTGACTTCAAATGACCAATTTTTGCCTCAAGGAATATTGTCAAACACTTGGTGTGTAAAGTGATAGTTTGTTGGTATGTTGTTTCAATTTGATTGTATGTATAATAATTGAGCATAAAATGATGCAACTAGCCTTGAAATAAATTGCTAAATGAATAAACTACAAGTAGAGCATGAGATGCAATTGTTTTTTGTATTTTCAAATGCAATAGATGGCTTATGCAATCATAAATTAACACCTACAACCAAGTGACATTATGTCAAATAGTTGGCATGCTATCTAAATGATGAATGCTAAATGAGTCCAACTTATTACTCCTTTATTCAATAGCAAACCCAAGTACAAGATAGCATGAATTCACCAAGACTCTTGGCTTACAATGGTGATGCAAATATAATGCTAAGTCTGATATGAA
Organism: Sequoia sempervirens; assembly: GCA_007258455.2. Taxonomy (NCBI): domain Eukaryota; kingdom Viridiplantae; phylum Streptophyta; class Pinopsida; order Cupressales; family Cupressaceae; genus Sequoia; species Sequoia sempervirens. The sequence continues at coordinate 21,224,745 of VDFB02000019.1, forward strand.
ATGACCACCTACAACAACAACACTAAATGAGTACAACTGACAATGTAACTACCACAAATGACATGAGGAACCTAATTAATATAATCATCCAATGCTGGAGATGAAGAAGCAACCAATATCCACTAAAAAGATCCTCCTCCAAGCCCAAGTCGATACCTTCTTCCAGCCACCCTTGTTCTGATATAGAACTGATGATATAAAATAATATGTAGCCTCTAAGACTCCAACTTAGCACCAAAATTCGTCACAAGGCCTTCACAATTTGAGTGCTCCAACTAGAGAGTGAAATCGATGGATGTATGAGCCTCCATGAGTGAAAACGTGGTCTCCACAAGCTGGTGCGATTGGCTATAAATGGATATCAGAACTGAAGACAAGTGATATATGATGCAAATCGACCCCCTTGGATACAAAATTGATGACGACTCCGAACTCAAAAATGTCTGCAACAACCCCTTCAATCAAACTAAGCAAAATTGGCCCTTGGCCACAAATTTTGCCCCAATGAAAGGACTGAAATATCCTTTCCAATCTGCAACCCTTCAGAGGATATCTCACCACCTCAATTATGTTAATCTATGAGAGTTTTCATTCCCAAAGACCAAGTTGATAATCTGCAGAAACCCTTGGCTCCACAAATGCTCATCAAATGCAAATGAAAAAATAACTGAATGCCTAGAAGCTTGACTTGTTCTTCTTTTATACCTTTTCCATCCAATTTCAAGAAGCTTCTGGAAAAATAATATTACTTTATTTTAGTGACTTTAGGATATAATTTTTATTTGAGTCACTATATTAAATTAATTAAATATAAGGTTACTTTTTTATTTAAAATTATTTAATAACCTTATATAATATTTTCCCCCTTATTACTCCATTTAGCCTTCGGGAGCAAAAAGGCTAATAATACCACGATGATGACCCTAGGAAGGGGACATTACAGTTTCAAGTTATATCAACGTCTTGTTCTTATAATCTATTGTTTCAATCTACCCCTTGGACAGGTGTCGTCACCTCCTTGGGAATTTTGATGTCGATGATTTTCGTTTGATGTTGTGTAATGATTTGTATTTCAACCTACACTTTGGACAGGTGTCGTCACCTCCTCGGGAATCCTGATTTCTAGTTCATCGTCCTTTGTTATTTCTAGTAAGTTGCATCCCAACCTATACCTCGAACAAGGGTTCCTCCTCCTTGGCAATCTTGAGATTCAACTTATCGTAAGAGTGTTTGCTTGCATAAGACCTTATTCCAGGGTAGATCTGAGAGTTCAGAGCCTTGGACGCTTTCTGAGAGATAGTCGGCTCAAGTGATCCAACCATCCCATTCCTGCTCCTATATTCTCTTGCTTTGTTTATCTAGAGGAGATAGGATAGATTAAAAGTTAGCCTAGTTGTAGTTAAGATTTGCAGAAGCCAAAGAAAACCTTAGCTACAACGCGTTGTGTTTATGCACCCTTGTGTCCTGCCCGCTGAGTTAAAAAGATAGGAAAATTAGTCCATTTTACTTTTACGCAAACATCAACAAACAAGAGGGAGCTTCCCCTCCATAATTTGAAGAGCAATCATCACACACTGTGCATAGTTGTCTATTTCCAATAAGCACTCCAAAGGTGCTAATTGAAACGCCAACAGTCTTATTACTTGGTCTTGCAAGAAGCAAAAGATTGTTAGTGTTCTCCAATGAGGCAAGGATAGAGGAGCAATGAACGTGGCATAAGATGTGACATGGTTCTAAAGTTACTAAGAGGGTTTGGTTCTACACAAGGGAAAGCATCTATTTTTATGAAAATTAAAGTGCCATTCAAGTTGCGCATAATCATGTTGCATGTGAGGACAAAGCATTGAGTTTCATTGCCATGGAGTAGTCAAGATGCCAGCCATATGTTCTTTGGAGTATTCATGATGGATTAGTATTGCCTCTATTATCGGGGAATTTCCCTCTAAACCAATTAAGAAGTATTAGGTGATCAATGTACTAATTTACTTTTATGGAACATGGTCCATGCATTCAAGAGAAGATGCATGAATTCATATATATGAATACTAATGACCAAATAGTTGACATCTTCATGAAACTCTTTGATGACGCAATGTCCATCAAGCTAATGGACTTGGTTAAGCTTTCAATAGCTAGCATTAGAGGAATGACAAGTGAGCTTCATATTCAAGAAGGTTCAAACCACTAAGTCCAATTCCTTAAAAACCTTCTTGTTATATTTGAGGAAGTATGATACAAAACCAATCTTGTTGCGTCAGTTGAATTAGAAATTTTATGGTATGCCTTTCGGTAACATTTGTTGTTAACTTACTCTTGTATATTTTGAGGATGTGTATATATACAAGGATTCGCCTCCCACCTACTTAATTTTATTCTAATAATGATTCTATTTATCATATTTATTTTGATTATTCTTTATACCACCACATTTCTGTGTTGTCTCTTTGCTTGTGGAGTTGTTTCTTTGATTATCAACATGTATCTCTGATCTTACATTGCTCTTGCATCATACTGCTTCTTTCACATTTCAAACAACATGACTATTGTATGGACTTTCAAGCAAATCACAGTAGAAGATCTTGGTTAGTGTACTTTCAAACCATTGTTTACCAAAATTCAAGTAATTTGAGCCAATACAAACACAATTTAGCTAAGTTTGAGTTTAAATCTGAGCTATCCATATATCGTCTTGGCTCTTTATGGAGAATGGATATTAAATTGATAACATAATCTTCTTTAAGCATCGTCATGTTTTTTAAGGTTTAAATTAGTGTTCTAGCCCAAAAGGCGGCTAGCAAAGTCTATTTCTAATAAACCTTGATGAGTAAATGTATAGCAGCTACCTATGTAAGAACAGAAAATTCCTAGAGCTAAGCTTAATAAGTTTCTTACAGGGATTTACTCATAATATTTAATTTCTATGGTGTTAGCGATATTCTCTTGCAATTTGGTACATGGATTAACAGTATCTCTCTGCACTAGGTACATATCTTCGGTTCACCTTAAATGGCTTTAAAAAGAGAGTTCTGTAAACTCATATATGACTGAAAGTGAATCATACAAATTTCTTGCAACCCAACAACAGAATTCTTGATATCATAAACACTAGGTAATCCAATAAAAATAAAACACTACTCGGGGACTTATCACACACAAAAACTAAGTTAGATTTCCAAAAAATTGTGAAGATATAGTATCAAATATAAGATAATTTAATTGGCCACCTTAAATGAATAATAAAAAATATATATCTTGAATATTGTCATCTGTACGTCTTCTAAAAAGGCAGCATCTTCTGCACCAGTAGTGAAATTGGTTTACCATAAATAACAATAAGAAATCAGGAAGATCAAACTTTATTTAATTTAGAGAAAAGACCAAAGCAGAAATGCCCTTTCCGAGATAAAGCAAAGCGTAATTTTCCATACCATGTACGATAATTTCAATCACTAAATCAATAATATGAAAAAAGGCTCTAGATTCATCTGTGTATCATAAAGAATCAGAAACGTACATCTTGGCAGCTAATAACACCAAGAAAATCGAATTTCCTGAAATCTTTTGAAAGAGAAACTAGCAGGTGCTGTCCATATAGCCAATCAACAAATCCTGCACTGTCCCTCTGTCTGGCATCTTTGCAGCAGCTCCATATATTGGGGCCAAGCCATCTTCAAATGCATTTGGATTTTCTTGCACCTGTGTCAAATTCATAAGAATATTTTTAAGTGTTCAATTACCTGACAGAGAACTATAGAGAACTTAAAAGATATCCCAAGAATGGAGAAATTCAGGCATTAAGAAACAATCATTTATAGTATGACACCTATCGGGTGCTATGTGTGCAATTGACCTATGCAAAAAGGGGATGGATGTTGACTTCTTACAGCTGTAACACACTCTTTAAGATCTTTCAAGAAATCTTCCGCTATGAGAGTATGTTGAAGAGTAAGACAAATATGTATACTGCAAAACCAACCAACATATGCATCAAATTGAACTACTGAGCTTCTCAAGAAACTGTTTTCACACATGCATAAATCAACTCTTTGAGGTTCTATAACTAATAAATTATTTTCTTGTAGGTTAGTGATCTTTAATTTATTACCAGTACTTTAGTACTAACCTGCTTGGTCTTTGCAGGGCATTCAAGTGCCACCCACGCGAAGACATAACATCATTCACTTTAAAAATATCAACCTCATCTGATCCGAATGCAATAACAGTCATGTCTGGTCTTCCCAAAATAAATAGTTCTGGAATTTGTTTCATTCTGCATATCTATATGTTAGTTTCAATCTAGTTTCCTGTGCATAATGACATATAATTTGTATAAATCCATTAACTTCAAGTCTAAAGCATCTAGTCACTAAAAGAAAACAAAAGCACAATCTAACCAAATTTCTGGTTAGCAGATTATTAGAGTCTTACCCTTGTTGAATACTTTTTGATACTTCCATTATTTTCTTCGTAGCCTCCAAATATCCTACATGAATTGAAGGTTACGCTATGAAATGGAAAATAGGACATTCAGGAATGCTTTTCATAAAAATATCTAATTCTGCAAAGGATGTGATGCACAGGAGTGAACTTATCAAAGATACAGCAATGCGTTATATATTACCTTCCTCACCAACAGACATCATAGCTGCCCAGGCACCAGCAATCAAACCACCAGGCCTACTTCCAGCAACAGATGGGGAAACATAAAGGCCTCCTGACCACTCCGTTACTGCAAATACCAAAAACAAACAACAAAATAAAACAGATGAAGCAAGCTTGACATTAAGGGTGTGTGTGTCTATGAATGCATGCATGGGGATGAGTATGTGTGTGTGTGTGTATGTACATGCAGCTGCAGGTGCATGCACACGTGTGTTGCATCCATCAATTATTGTCTATGACCCCTAGTTTGTTTCCATCCTCTGTAATGTCAAATAAGACATAAAACTAATATAAGTTACCACAAACGCTATGTAATGCTTTGTAAATACCAGGAAACATTTTGTATATTCCAACAAATACAAGAATACATACACATACTTCAAATCCCACTTATTAGCCACTTTTTGAAGTCATACTTCCCACAGAACATCGTAAAATTTTGAAAAGGTTTATTCTAGCATTCTTCTCAAGAATCTCTCTAACACAGTTATGATCACTGCCCTCTTGCCTGCATGAATGTCTCAAGTGTATTACAATTATTATAAAAAACAACCTATACAGGGAACTCTGCTTGACCAAGATCATGAGGTTTGTTATGGTTAGTGACTCTTAACAATGTATAATACTATAAATAGATGAATCATGGACATTGTTGTTCTTTCTTTTCTGATGATAGAGACATTGACCAATCTATTTATGTTGTCAAATTTCTTGGTAAGTGTGGAACCCAATTTACAACGCTCAATGATCTAATCTCGCAGTGGCCAACATGATCATAATCATTATTTTCAATACAGAATGTAGGTGTTGATACTGCATTCATCTATTGTATTCTCTAGATAAAGAAAAAGCATAGAACTTTTTTTCTAAATAGAGGTCCTTGTTTGCTGTAAATTGTTACATTACCAGGAATACTTGTAAGTAGAATTGTAAGCATGTAACATAACCCATGAATGAGCAGCAAAGAATATAGAGAACAACACTTTATTGTTCAGGTAAAGTTCAGTACATGCTTTCACTTTGTATGGGGAGGACCTAGCAAAACAGTGGGGCAACCTTGACATTGGGCATGCTATTTAAAACACAACTCCAGACTCAACTGTTCATAACTACAAGTAACAATTTGAAAGGCACCAATTGATCAATAACAAATCAAGTCAGCTAAGAACCACACAACTCATTTATCAAAATAGAATATTATAACAGTCTACAGTCCTTTGAATCTTTATCTAATACACTATGAACAAATCTTCACTAAGCAACAACTAAAGGCATTTTTTTTTCCTTTTTTAAATAGAAAAATGTCTATATTGATAATAGATTAAAGTACAAAAATGCTAGATGCAGATCACTTGAATAAAATTTGGAGGTTTACAAGCATCCGAATGGATGAGAACAAGCAGAGAAGATTAAAGAGTTACCAACCTGAGAAAGACCAAAGATATTCTGAAGTATAAATGAGTCAAAGATACAGAAGTATAAGCGAATAAAATGTAACATATATTTAGAGTTCTAAAATGCATATTGTCAAAAGTTCAATCTGCCAATAGCACAATTTCGTTTGCCAATGTGAGGACCGGTCTCAGGTCTCCCTTCAGCATTCTATGTAAATCCCATAGTAGCACCCTCCGTTTGACCACCTTGGAGCGCATTCCAATGACCGATTTGGACTGTGGACTAAGATTGAGTTGGGGGCCCTCTTAGAGGCCGTGGTAGTGATTTTGTTGTGCAGCCACTGTCTAATCTCTTTTTTCCCTGTCAATGCTTAGGAATTGTTCAATGGCTTCAGCCCTGCTGACAACACTTTGGTAGTGTTGTGATTTTGGCACACAACATTTGCCAATGGAATTTGTGACACATATTTGATGAAGCACACACATATATTGAGAGGACATAGGAAGAACACACGATTGTACGTGGAAACCCTTACGGAAGAAAACCACGGCAGAATATTTCTTGTATAAACCTTCTTACAAATTTCGTAGGCACCAACCCACTGGAGACATCAATCCCAACCACTGAGCATCAACTCAGACACCAATCTCTTCTAATAAGAGGCACCAACCTCTTGATCTCCTCAATTAGGAGGCTCCAACCTCCAAATGAATGTAATGTTTGTCTTCTTGAGTATTTCTGCTTCAATATGCTTTACAAATCTGCCTTAATGTCTTTTCACATCAGCCCATAACAACATTCGAATCTGCTAAAACTTCTTTCAAAAATCTGCCATAAGTTTGCTCCAATGTCTTCCACAAAATGGGCTCAAATTGCTCTCATAAATCTGCTCAAATACTTTCTACAAATCTGCTTGAATAACCTCTTATTTCTACTCTTCATTCGAATAATATTCTTTGAAAATTGATTGCTTTTACCTCTCTCAACCCTCTATTTATACTTGCCAAAATGCCTCTGCATCCAAGGGAGGCAACTATGGGATAATCCAGAACAACAATAAATTATTTTTATTTATTTTATTTTTTCTTGCCCAAGATGGGCACACTTCTCAAGGAGGTCGTCCCTCTTTTTAATATTTTTTATTTTTAATTTTGAACTCACTAAATTGGTTGCCACAAAAGGAGAGGTCGACCCAAATTAAATATAACTTTTATTTTTATTCGAATCTTCACATGATGGGCGCCAAACTTGGATCCATAGGTCGGCCAGCATAAATCACCTTTGACATCAATCATCACAATTTTCCATTTTGACATCAATGACAATAATTTTTCCAACAATATTCCCCTTCCAACTCCATGTTCATCATTGATGCTAGCCTACATAGTGGATCCAAGAGTCTCTATAGCCTTTAGCAGATTCACGGAAGTGGATCACTTTGAAGGAAGGGCTCAAAAGGTGTAAGCATTTTTTTTTGCAAGTCTCAAGCCTTGTTGTCAACCACCTCGATGAGCCCCACATGGGACCCACCACTTGTGCACACATCCAAAACAGCTCTCCTCTAGTTTGCACAAATATGCACAAGTGGAAAATTCATGAAGCACTAGCCACCCCACCCCAACCCATAGGTTCTAGATTCGTACTCAATTTCTTCTATGATAAATGTTAATTTCCTATTGCCCACCAAAGATCTGAATGGATTGAAATGTGTTGTTGAGGAATATCTCGCTTGATAAAGAAAACATCACCAGAAATGGCCCCTCACACACTCATTTGATGGTATCCATTTCCTAGATCTACCAAGCACACCCCAAACAGTTAACAAGTCCCCTCTACCTCATCCATTGTCACCATTGTAGAGAGTGGAATGTGGCTGACTATCCCCGTCAAGTATCTCAATACTTTGTTTGACATGTCCATTCAAACATTAGGCATTTCTTCGTCTTCGCTCAACATCTATTTTTCTTTCTCTCTCATTTGCATATTGTAATTCTTTTGTGGCCCAAACCAATTTTGGTAGTGTGAGCTTGAGGGCTCGCCATGTTATATAAATAGGGGATAACCTCCTCTAAATATCTTTTGGCTTATTAAGTAATACATCATCTCTACATTGTGTTAACATATCATCCTAGTGAGAGCCCTTGGACTATACCTGTTTATTATTTTTTGTGCCTACTCAAGGTACTTAGATGGAAGTAGTTTAATTGGCATGTTGTGAATGTGTGTTCTATTATATTTCCTATCTATTCAAGTAGAATGCATCTCAACTTGTTTGTTAGAATGCAGAAGGAAGTCAAACCCACCTTAGCTACACTAGACACAGACCCTTAGCCTATTTGAACTCTTGTAGGCTTAATTGGGAGGAAAAAGGGAATAATTAATTAATTTAATTAAGTTGTCTAAAGTTTAGGCGACCTACATTTAATTAATTATTTTATTTTAAAAAGTTGAATAGTTAAATTTAAAAGTGACTTTATGGGGACCCAAATATAAAACTTAAATTATTAAGTCACTTAAGGTGGGGAAAGGAATAGTTTTTTTTTTTTTTTTTCCGAAGAAAGTGTAAAGAGAATTGTGAATAAAAATTCATTCTTGACTATTTTCATTTGAAAACAGCTTTGGAAGTGAGCAACTATTCATCTTTTGTCCTAGGACGAAAACCCTATGGAAAGATTGGTTTCGAGGATGAAAACCCTCCTAGCCAATTTATAGTTGGATTCATGCAAGATTTATAGGTGCACATCATATTTGAAGATTGCAAAGATTTATGGCTAGGTATTAAATTAATATTTTCTTTAGGTTGTGTCTTGATTGGCGAGCGAGTCAACATTTATTTCTAGTATTATTTGCAAGCAAATTTTATTAGACTTTTTATGGAGAATGTCCTAGTTAAGAGTAAGACTATGGAATGAGCTTGAATAAAAAAGATATATTTAGCCCCCCCAATTTGGAATGTTATTAATTTCCAAGGCAAATCGTGATAAAAAAGGTAACGGAACCGGCGATTCATTAAAGATCAAACACTTAATCATTCGACCCACCAAAGAGAGAGGACATAGAAAAGGGAAAAAAGGCGATTGCTGAAGTCAAGGGATTGTGGGGATCTCCAAACTCACCTAGCCACCATATTGCTGCAATCTTATCTGGTGTGAGACTTTGGGAGTCTACCATGGAGAGAGTTAGTGAGCCATGGGAAGTGTTAGGAAGTCATCGAATGTAATAACCACCCTAAATTTTTTTGAAAATAATGAAACCGAAAATGAGATTAGAATGCAATATTTGTTCCACTTTCTAATCACCCAGATCTTGGTGTGGGCAAGGCAAGAGCATACACTGTTTCGGATTACAATTAAACCAAGTCCATAACTGAAAGTAAGGCACTAGGTGGCAAGCCAACCAATACCACTTATCTAGTGTGTTGTACCCCAAAATTAAAATTTTTGTTACACTTAGACATTTTGAAGAAATGAGTAAAAGTCTTGTTAAATCAGTCAAAAAGGTCAAAATTTGGGTGTGCATGTCTTGCATGAGGGGTTAAAACGCAAAATTTTCAAAATCTGACGATCTGGGTCTGCTAAGAGCAGCTTAATCTACAAAACCCAGATCTCAGTTTTTCATCCCTACTTTTTAGGAAAACTGCTATTCTTAGAAATTTTTTAAAATTAGTAACTTTTTCTGGGTTTCTTTGGAAACAGATACTGGCAAAACTTTCTAAAAATAGAAAGTTGATCTGTTAGGGTCTAAACTGATTTTGATTGGCTCAAAATACATCCATATCATGCTAGTGCAGTCAGAATCTCAAAATAATCAGTTTTGCCCTACTGGGTCTATTCTGCTTTTTCAAGAGCATAATAGGAGCTCTGGGGTCATTAATGGAGGTCAATCGGTTGCTAGGCGTCAAATTCAACATTCAAAGCATTCAATAGAAGGCGAGTTCATGAGCTAGCACGAAAAATGAGAAAGAAGTCAAGAAATGGTAAAAAAATTCTAACACTGCCAGACTTGGGTGCCCCAGGTGAAGATAGGCGCCCACCTTTTTAGGGCTTTAAATGATAAATTTAGGATTTATGCCTCCAACCAAAGTTGCTCAGTTCTTTGCCAGCTTTGCATCGAGTCCAATGGTGCAGCCATCAGATTATACAGTCGCCCGGGATTCAGCGCCGAAGAGGGGAGATCCAAACAGAAGTCAGAATGAGGAAGAATGAAGATTATCAAAATTTGACTAACTCTGGTAAGTTTGGGCGCCCCTGGTGAAGAAGGGCGTCCAGCTTTTTGGAGCACCTAACTCAGCTTTTAGGGTTTGAAAATATGCTCGATCTCTTCAGTATTCAGCCGGCTTCGACACACCTGTCTCTGTCAGATCATCTGACTGGTCATCCTCCAGCAGATTCGGATCAAAGAGGAATGTACAGAATGGAAGTTTCAAACTTGAAGATGAAGGTCAGATAAAAATGGCTAAGTCTGGAAGGTTTGGGCGCCCCTGGTGAAGAAGGGTGCCCAAGATTTTGAGAGGTAAAACAGATTAATTCACAAGTGTCTCTAATGTAATTTCTTCACAGTTGATCCAGCTTTCCAATGAGATATCTAGCGTGTCAATCAGAGTTCGCAGTCGCCAGATACAAGGAGCTGAAAGGAGGGTCTGACGAGGGCTAAAAACTGAGATTCAGAAGCAAACAAGAAAAAGTGGAAAATAAACTAACTCTGGTGAGTTTGGGCGCCCAGCTTGCCAGGGGCGCCCAAGCTTTTGAGGGCCTAAAATTCATTGTTTGGCAAAGTTTGTCCCAAGAGACCCCTCCTAATATCTCGTCAGCTTCGCAATGAGCATAGCCGGCAATCAATCTGACGCCTGGTTCACCAGTTTCGACGAGATCATCTGTAGAAGAGGAGTTAATGAAGAAGTTGAAGATCATCAAAAATGGCTAACTCTGGACAAAATGGGCGCCCCTGGAAGGAAAAGGCTCCCATGAATTTGAAGGACGAAATGAAGCTTTTAGCCAGAGACACATCCAGAACAATCTTCTCAGAATCAGTCAGGCTCCGCGATGAATCCTTCAACTTGTTCATCAGATTAGTTTGCAAGCCGGAAATCGAAGGCGAAGTAGGAGGTCAAAATGGAGAAAAGTTGAAAATATAAAAAAAATGATTAACACTGCTTGAAGTGGGCGCCCCTAGCTAAGAAGGGCGCCCAACTTCTCATGCCTTAGGAAAATTTTCAAGATTTTCAAAATTGCAAGAGAAGGAAGATAGCGTCCAAGTTCAATGAGCTGAGATTTTAGGGTTTTTGAAAATAAAAGCAAAAAAAAGCAAAACCTAAAACCAAACCCTAAGTCTATTTAACACCTCTCTTCAATGTAATTTTCATTATTTTTGCAGGTAGCATTCAGAGGAGAAAGTTGGAGCAGCAAGTTTGAAGAATTTTTATGATTCAAGAATTCATATTTGCTGGTTATTCATCATATTTTTCAGATCAGCAACATAAACCCTTGCTTTTCAAGCTTTTTCATCCAGAAGATCAAATTTTTCAAAGAGAAGGCCAAGGTTTTCAAAATTTCAGCCATCTGGGTCTTTTCACTTCATTCTTCTGAAGAAATTTTCAAGAACTTCATCAAGTTGCAGCAGCTGCTTTTTTATTTGCATGTTAGTGAAATCCTCAGTGCATTCAGTTTTCAACCATCTAGGTCCTCTCAAATTAGTCATCTGAAGAAATCCCATATCACAATTTTTTTCAAAAAGTTTCAAATCCTAGGGTTGGCTGCCTTTTCGATCAGCCATCAGTATTTTGCAAATCTAATCAACTGGGTCCATTTCTAATCATATTCTGAACAAAACCCAAGTGCCATTTTTTTTCGTGGAAAATTGAAGAAATTAGGGTTTGCTGCTTTTTCAGGCGAAATTCAAAATTTTCAAAAACAGACGATCTGGGTTGTCTTGCAACAAAATTCTGAGCAAAACCCATATCTCAGAAAAAATTTCAAAAAATTTGTCCGTTGGAGCAAGAAAATCAGCATTCTAAAAATAGAAGTTGCTCAAAACTTGTCTGAACCTAGGCGAGTTTACAGTCATTCTTCAAGTTTTCCGAAATGGAGTATACTCCCAATGTTTTCAAGACTGAATCAGCCCTCTATCATGATTACATCAAAACAGCTGAGACAGACCTACATCACATCAAGCCAGTGTTTGATTTACACGCTTTGGAGAGTGTAAATGTAACCAAATCTCAATCAGACTAGGAGCCTAAAAACTAAGGAAATTCTAAGTGTAAGAATTCTACTTAAAATTCTAAGTCAGATTTATTTTCACTAATGCTGAATGTGTTGATTGCAGAACATTAATAATTTCGATGTTTGCATATCAATGATGGAACAATGTTAAATACCTTTGGAGACCCACCTCTAAGAGACACGTCTCATGAGAAGACGTGTCTCCACAAGTGGAGACACGTCCGCTCATGGGACATGTCCCTTTGGGCGCACGGGTCTCAAAGACAACCGACTAACACTCGGTTTAACAAACTTAATACATATGCCCTCACATACATGGCGGATATATATTATATGAGTTCCGATTTTATTCAATGCAGAATTTGATCATTATTTTATTATTTCGAATTTATGCATGCTTATAAATTCGTTTTACTTATTTTCCAGAAATATGTTAAAGGATTAAATTCGATCACTATAAATGATGATGATGCTATTTAGCAATCATCATTTATATCTAACCGAAGCTATATCCCATTAACACTCCCTCTTAGCTAGGGAAGATATTTCAAATCAAATAAGTGGAGATATCACCTTCACACGTGATATTGAAGATATGATATGTTTTCTCAATATTGTCAAGTCACATGACATTCTTCATAACACATCTTCATTATGGTATGTGCACTGACATCAAGTCACATGATGTCTACCATAATTCATGGCATGTCCACGGATATATAATTATCCGCCATGATTATCTCTTAAGGATCACAATGATCTTCAAATGATATCAAGTCCCATGATATTCATCAGAAGTGTCCAAGAGATACTATCATGACATGTCCAGAGCTATCAAGTCACATGACATCTATCACGAGTTCAACTCATCATTGTAGAGTCGTCACTTTACAATGTCAAATACAAGTGTTCATTATTAGAAAGATCGTCACCTTTCAATAATGTACATAGGGGGAGTAGGCCCATAAGGTCATGGAGTCACACACATGACAAAAGAGTTTACACATTAAACATCTTTATATATTAGTACAATTTATAAACAATTTGAATTTCAGACATAAATATCAAATTACATTTCAACCATACCAAGTTTCTTCCTGAAGTGCTCTACCTTGATTCAGGAGAGAAGCTTGGTGAGAATGTCTGCAGTTTGATCATTTGTACTAACATACTCCAACTGGATCACTTTCCTTTCTACCATATCTCTTACATAATGATAGGGGATCTCAATGTGCTTAGATCTATCATGGAAGACAGGATTTACAGAGAGTTTGATGCAACTCTGATTATCACAATGAATAATTGTAGGATTCAAGAGCTCACCAAAGAGTCCCACAAGCAATTTACGAAGCCAAACTGCTTCTCTTGCTCCCATAGAGGCTGCAATGTATTCAGCTTCTGTTGAGCTCTGTGCAACTGAAGACTGTTTTCTACAAATCCAAGAGATCATAGCCGATCCTAAACTGAAGCAACATCCTGATGTGCTTTTTCGATTGGTTATACTTCCAGCCCAATCTGAATCAGAGTACCCATGTAGATCTAGTTGGTCATTTTTGTAAAGAAGACCATATCCAGTAGTGCCTTGAAGATATCTCAAAATATGTTTCACAGCCATTAGGTGAATTTCCTTTGGCTCACACATGAATTGGCTGAGAACGTTCATTGCATAACAAATATCAGGTCTGGTGTTAACTAGATACATCAAGGATCCAATCATCTGTCTATAAAGGGTTGGATCTGCACACTTGGATTCTTCTACTGCTTCTTTCAGTTTGTGAAGGTTGGTTTCCATAGGTGTAGACATCGGTCTACAGTCCAACATTCCAAATCTCTTCAGAATATCAATAGTATACTTCCCTTGGTTTAGTATAATGCCCTCTGATTTCTGCCATACTTCCAAACCTAGGAAGTAGTGTAGAATGCCCAAGTCTTTCATGTCAAATTCAGAAATTAGATCCCGCTTTCCTTGAGCAATGAGGTGATCTTCTCCTGTTATCAACAAGTCATCGACGTATAAAATAATTATTAGCATATCACCTTTGATTACCTTGAAGTAGAGATTAGAGTTAGCATCATTCTTGGAAAATCCTAGTCCCAAGAGATAGTTGTCAATTCTTTCATACCAGACCCTGGGAGCCTGTTTAAGTCCATACAGGGCTTTCTTCAGTCTGCACACATGTGAGTAAGGTTTATGTTTCACAAAACCTTCAGGCTGTTCCAGATAGACTTCCTCTTCAATGGTTCCATTCAGGAAGGCAGTTTTCACATCCATTTGATGGATCTTCCAGCCTTTAGCTGCAACAATGGCTAACACTGCTCTCACCGAAGTGTAGCGGGCAACAAGTGCAAATGTTTCTTCATAATCAATGCCTTCCTTTTGAGAAAAACCTCTTGCCACAAAACGTGCTTTATGTTTTTCTATACTGCCATCAGCAGCATGCTTGATTTTGAAGAGCCATTTGGAAGAGACAACAGATTTCTCTTTCGGTCTAGGCACTATATCCCATACATCATTCTTTAGAATGGACTGATATTCCTTCGTCATTGCATCCTTCCATGCTTGATGTCTGAAGGCTTCTGTAACACTGATAGGTTCTGAGTTTATGATGTTCATTAGAGCAACATAGCTAGAGAACCGTTTGGGTCTTTTACTTTCCCTAAACGTTCCTTTGGGTGCTGCATGATCCTCGGCTTCTTTGATCATCTTTCTAGCCCAAAGTGGCCTCTTTCTACCGTTGTCATTTGTATTCTCATCTGAAGTAGAAGGAAGTTCATGTGGCATTTCCTCAGGATGCTCCCTCTGAATCTCAGGAGCAGGTTCCATTTCAGGTGCTCTAGGGGAATAGGTATCTATCTCACTAGAACTTCTTGCCCTCTTGAATGCAATGTCCTCTTCAAAGATGACATCTCTGCTCAATTCAATTTGTTTCTGCCCAGGTATGAATATCCTGTAGGCTTTCGAGGTTTCACTATAACCCACAAATACCCCCTTCTTTCCAGAAGGTTCTAGTTTGAATCTCTTCTCTTTGGGCACATGAATATAGACAAGACAGCCAAAAATCCTAAAATGACTAATGTCAGGTTTTATGCCAGTAAAGGCTTCTTCAGGAGTTTTGTTATCAAGATGAGAATGAGGACATCTATTTTGGATATAGACAACAGTCCTAGAGGCTTCTGCCCAGAAAGAAGTTTCAATATTTTGGTCAAGCAACATTGCCTTAGCAGCTTCTACAATGGTTCTATTTTTTCTTTCAACAACCCCATTTTGTTGAGGGTTGTAGGCAACTGTGAACTCTCTCTTAATTCCAGCACTCATGCAGAATTCCTTAAAAATTTTAGAGGTGTATTCTTTCCCATTGTCTGTCCTTAAGGTTTTTAATTTTCTTCTCGAAGAAGTTTTCAGTAAGGGTTTTGAACTCTTTGAACCTTTTGAGGATTTCTATTGACTCTTTACACTTAAGGAAATAGATCCAGGTTTTCCTAGAGAAGTCATCTATAAATATGACAGTATAGAAATCTTGCTTTAGAGGGTACAGACATGGGTCCACATAAGTCTGAGTGAACCAGTTGTAACACATTTAGGGTTTTGCTCAAACTATTGGGAAAGGATCCCTTTGTATTCTTTCCTAAGGCACAACCTTTACAAGTTCCTTCATGAGATGGTTTTAACTTAGGTAAGCCTGTTACAAGTTTTTCCACAGAAGGTAGGGCACGGAAATGAAGGTGTCCTAATCTTCTATGCCAAATCTCATTTGACTCAAAGGTGTCAAGGGTAAGGGCTTGTTTAACTTCAGTGCATAGTTTGTAAAGGTACCCTTGTCTTACACGTATGGTTTGGGCTTTCTTGATAGTTGAGTTTTTAGGCCATGCTAGAACTTTTCCATCCATAAGGGTAATTCTATATCCATTGTCTTAAAGGGCAGAGATGGATATTAGATTCCTCTTTATTCCAGGTACAAATAAGACTCCAATGAGTTGAAGAGAAAGACCAGATTTCAGTTTGATGGAGCAAGTTCCAACCCCTTTT
Source organism: Sequoia sempervirens (assembly GCA_007258455.2). Lineage (NCBI taxonomy): Eukaryota > Viridiplantae > Streptophyta > Pinopsida > Cupressales > Cupressaceae > Sequoia > Sequoia sempervirens. Next base: position 21,241,050 of record VDFB02000019.1, read on the forward strand.
ACCGGGTGTGCAGAATCATCCCCAATGGTTACTTCTTCATTAGTCTTTTCAGTCATAGTGTCTAGGTGTTCTCTGAATCCTGTGATATGTCTAGAGGATCCACTATCAATTACCTAGTTGAGGGTGTTGTTAGATACTTGACTAGATAAGGCTATATAGAACACAAAGTTCTCAAATTCATGATCTAAATTTGTCTTTCCTACTTTGGCAAAAGATGCTTGTTGCTTTGATCAGTCAGGGCACTTCATTGCATAGTGGCCATATTGATCACATCTAAAGCATTGCACTTGAGAGATGTCTTTCTTCTTAGAAGATCCCTTTCCATTGGAATTTCTCTTTCTTTTAAAAGATCCTCTCTTGTAGGAGTTTTTCTTATTCCTTTTATTAGACGATGTGTTGAGTACATGAATGTCTTCATCTATGTTCTTCTGTTTATTTTCTTTTGTGGAGAGTCTTGTTTCTTCTTCAAGGCAGTTAGTTCTTAGCCTGTCAAACTTAGGGAGTTTAGATCTCGCACTTATTCCTTGAACAAATGACTCCCATGAGTTTGGTAGGCCTCCTAGTGCAATTAGAGTTAACTCTTTGCTATCAATCTGATATCCAATTGTGGATAATTGATCCCTTAGTTCAATGATCCTCATGAAGTATGCATTAATGGACTCTCCTTTGTTTATTTGAGCATTGTTGATTTGCCTCTTTAATGCAAGAGTCCTACTAGTGTTGTTGATCTCATAGGTACTCTCAAGAGATTTGAACATATGATATGCAGTTTCATGTTTTGCTAGAATGGGCACTATATGATCCCTAACTGCATCTACTAAGATTTTCATAGCTTTTTCATTGTTTTCAATCCATTGAGTTTTCTCAGGATCAGCCTCTGGTTCCTTTTTATTTTCTCTCACAAGTGAGTCTAATTTATTCTCTTTAAGGATCATCACAATTCTAAATTTCCATGATGTGAAGTTGTCTGCTCCTGCAAGACGATCTTCAAATCTGATCACACTTGACATTATGAAGAATGTGATGTGAATTCGATTTTTTTTTAGAAAATACAAATTTTTCTAGAGCAATCTGATATCTAGATTTGATTTGGATTCACACAACTTGGCTCTGATACCATGTAAATGTAACCAAATCTCAATCAGACTAGGAGCCTAAAAACTAAGGAAATTCTAAGTGTAAGAATTCTACTTAAAATTCTAAGTCAGATTTATTTTCACTAATGCTGAATGTGCTGATTGCAGAACATTAATAATTTCAATGTTTGCATATCAATGATGGAACAATGTTAAATACCTTTGGAGACCAGCCTCTAAGAGACGCGTCTCATGAGAGGACGTGTCTCCACAAGTGGAGACACGTCCGCTCATGGGACGTGTCCCTTTGGGCACGCAGGTCTCAAAGACAACCAACTAACACTCGGTTTAACAAACTTAATACATATGCCCTCACATACATGGCAGATATATATTATATGAGTTTCGATTTTATTCAATGCAGAATTTGATCATCATTTTATTATTTCGAATTTATGCATGCTTATAAATTCGTTTTACTTATTTTCCAGAAATATGTTTAAGGATTAAATTCGATCACATATAAATGATGATGATGCTATTTAGCAATCATCATTTATATCTGACTGAAGCTATATCCCATTAACAAAGAGCACAGGCAAAACCTCAATCAGGAACCTAGGACACTCTGGACTCCTTGCAGCAGCGTCTATTCCTATATCAGTCCAGAGTCTTTAGTTCGTAATCGCTTGGATCAAGCATTACAACCCGGCTACAAGGGAGATCCAGTCAGTAGATGGTAGATTGATTTGTTGTCAGAAGCCTGATATGATCGAGAAGTGTTTTTCCATTCCCCCATGGCCTGAAAGCGTTACTATCTCAAAGGGTGAATGTGAAAAGATATGGGAAATGCACAAAGATAAATACAACAAGAAGATTGTACTGAGGTGGATGAAGGAAAAACATAAGACTCTGCCAAGTCACACTTCCATGATGTCAGCAGGGTTTGAAAAGGCAGCCAATGAGGTTGAATATTTCTTGAGATTTATTTTGATAGATGCACCGAACCGGACACAGTTTCTAATTTTCTAGCGGATGTGATCGAGCTTTAAAGCAGCTTTCTTCTAGAAGCTTTCTTTCCCGCTTTCTTTCTATTCTTGGAACAATTCTTATCCATTCTTTGAGAAGAGAAAGAAGATAAAATGTAATAGTTGGCGTTTCCCGCTTTTTCTGCTTTCTTAGGTGTTAGATGTTATCTTCTTTCTAGATTTAGTAATAAAGCTTGCTTGCTGAGCAAGCCCTAGATTGTGAAAGCAAGGAGATTTTAGGGTTCCCTACTCCTCTGCTTGTCTATAAATAAGCGCCTTTGCTCATTAGTTTCTTTAACCATGCTAGTGATAACAAAACGCTAAGCCTATTGTGCCTTCTATTTGTTATTCGAGTGTTGTTCAATTGTGTTGTGATGGAAAATTGTTGAGCCTCTTTAGCCAACAAGGAGTTAGTGTGATTGCTGTTTCTATTGTGTAAGAACAAGATTGCAAGCCTCTTTAGCTGCAATTTCTTGTTCCAGGCATGTTAGAAGTGAGTATTGTTCCAGAAGTTTGAGTAATAAAATCATGAGCCTCTTTTGCCTTGGTCCAAAATCTCAGATTTCCGTTATTTATGTTCTACTTTTATGATCTTGATTTCAACTTGCATTGAAGTGTGTAGATGTTTGTTGAGAGAGAGTTTATTGAAATATTTTGTCAGAAATCAACCTCGTTCATTTCTAGTTTCTCTTGCTCTGCTTATTACTTGAGAAGTTAGAAACGTCTTTAGTTTAAGTTAGTCGTAGTTGAAGGTCTTAAAACAGAAAATCACAGCTGCGGCGTTTGTGTTTAATAAACCTTGTGCTCTAAGCTGATCAAAACGATAGGCAACTTAGTTCTTAGTTTACTTTCTTTCAACACCATCAGCAAGAGGGAGCTTCCCCTCCTAATTTGAAGAGCAGTTTATCTGTGCATAGCTGTCCGTTTCAAATACGCATTCCAGAGGTGCGAATTTAAACGCCAACATAGTGGAATGGATAAACAGTACTGAAGGAAGGAAACATCCACCTATCAATGGGAATGACAAGGGCACATCCACTTATTTGGTTGGAAAGCTTATACAATAATGGAAGATAGAAAACAAGCTTCTACCACTTATTTAGTGGTGAGCAAGCACAAACATAAATGACAACTCTTCCACTTTTCAATGGTGACTGATTGCAATTGCAAATACATTCGAGATGAGAAATTCTTCTATAAAAGGAACTGGTCTACTTAAAGAACAAAATGGAAAAAAAAAAAAATGAAATATCTATGTTGTTATAGACCTCCAAATAATTTGTTATAGGACTACAACTTTGGTACTGTGTTTTTGAGACAAAACATATAGAAGATAATTATGACTTAATAAAAATAAGTGTGGTACTTAAATCCAAGTACCATCTTATCTCCCTTTTCAAATATTGTAGCTTTTCATCTTACCTATTATGTCATCCTTGTCAAAATTTTAGATGAAGTTTAGTAACTAAAGTTATCTTTCTGTACTTTGACTGAGCATACCACATTATTTGAATGGCTTTGAGATATACTTTTTGATGGTGTAGTTTTCAGTTCTAACTATGCCTTTGAGTTCCCTCCTCCCCTAAGTTTTCCACAATAACTTATAATTTGATTGTAGGGCAACAAGGTGATGCAACAGGTTGTGGTGTACCATTAGAAATTACTTGGATACAAATTCATGGACTATTTTTTTATCTTGCATTTTCAAGGATCTTGGGACACAACAAAAAACAAATGTGCGGATATTTTCTATTCTATGCACAAATATCTGGATGTATGTGGTCTTCTCAATGTTTATTTCAGAAAAAAACACAAAAACCCTTGCAAACATATATATATGTTGAGGACACACACTTGCATGTGTATGTGCCTATACACGTGTATGTGTGTGTGTGTGCACACGCATGCATGTGTGATTCCTATTGAACATGATCTTATGGTGTACCCTTAGAAAGCACTTGGATACAAATTCTGGAGTGTATTTTATCTTGCATTGCCAAGGATCTTGGGACACAAACAAAACAAACACATGGATGCACAAATGTCTAGATACATGTGGTCCTGTCAATGTTGATTGTACAAAAAGCACAAAAAGCCATCCAAACATACATGTGTCAAGGAAACACACTTGCATGTGCATGCACGTCTGTGTGTGTTTTTATGTGTGTGCATGTGTGCAAGTGTGTGTGTGTGTGCAAGCATCCATATGTGTGCACATATGTTTTTGGCTTGATATCTAGTATATCCAACCAATGTTTTCCAACACAAGTTGAGCACCTTGAGTGCATTTGACTGATACAAATATACATGTACAATTGAAATGCAGGGGGCATCATCGAATTTCACTTTGGTCTTTAAATGTTATGAGATATATGCCAACCCTAAGCCTTTACAGAAAAAATATAACTACATTCTAATCCTGAAATTATACATTATCTCTTCCTCCTCTCTCATGGCTACATAAATTATTGCAGCTATACAGTTCAAATTAACAAGTTAACTCCCTTTTAAAACCTTTAAACAATACATGCACTGAACCAAGAAAAAAATCCATGTAACTTACTGAAAATGACACAAAAAAGGACATTCTAATATCAATATGTATGGAAATGTGTAGGTGATGGAGCAAGAAAAAATGCATATGCAGTCCATGTAGCTGCAGAATGATTTTAAAATATAAATCAGAACCATTAAGAAAAAAATTTACATTTCTATTTCTATATATTTGCCTTCATCCTATTTTTTCAGATATTTATTTATTCATCCTAAATACATTAAATAGAAATTTGATCTAGTTAGACAACTGTCACTTACCAGCCACAAATTGGTGCTGCCAAATTGCAATGGTTGAATCCAATGAGTTTATAGCATCTCCAACCAGGTAAAAAAAAATAGACATTAGAAAGTGTTAAAAGTAATTTCAGATCCTGATAAGAACGTGTATCTTACACTCATGTCTGTGTCATAACTTTTGGTTTAATTAATGCAAGTATATATTTGAACTCCTCTCTATCCCTCCTAATACCCATAATATATTACTACAAAATTAACATTGTGCATATATTCCAAATGCATAAATTTTAATAACGGTTTACTTTTCGAAAGTACATTTAGAATACAACTGTTTTGTGTACGTAGATCCATTCATGTAGCTGTTCTAAGTTATCAGAACAAACTCCTCAATGTTAATGAGAAAATAGATTGAATTGTCACTGCAGAAAATCTAAAAAATATTATTAGAAGAATCCATCCTGAACTATATGACAATAAGTGAATCACAGAATGAAAGTCTATTTTTTTTAAGAATTATCAAAAAAAAATTGAAGATATCGAGAAATATGTAAAAGTCAATTCTTGCTCACATGCATGTCCTGGGGTTCAAGTATTAGGAATACTACAAATTCACATCTTGCAATGATATCAGAAGATACGGATTAGAATTTCAATTCACAAATGTAATAGGGACTAGTACCTTAATGAACCATTGAAAATTTTAGTTTACATTTACAACATACTCAATGGATAGGGATATGGATCTTTATATAGTCCACAATACCGGGTGATCTATTTTTTGATCTACAGATGGCTTATAGTAATATGAGACTACCCCATACTCGATGCAGGAGGCACCTAACTGTGCTACAAGCAAGGTGTACATACCCTACCCCTGCAGGATTTGAACTTGAGACCTCTCTTTCAAGAGTACAAGTTCTCCACCATTAGGCCAACTCAAAAGTACATGTCATATTATAATGTAATTGACCTTTCACAATTGTGTCAAAGCATATATTAAAGTTATCAAAGTCTAATATATGATACTCTATGAAAAATTACTGAGAGAAGATTTATAAAACATAATGAAACTAAAAAAATCAAAAGAAAAAAGTTGTATTTCTTACCATGAGCACAGGAAAATATTGCAAAATAAATCAGAAGAAGATTACTGAGAGAAGATTTATAAAACATAATGATACAAAAAATCAAAAGAAGAAGTTGTATTTCTTACCATGAGCACAGGAAAATAAGTCCTGTATGTCAATAATCGAACTCCACTACCAAGACTAGCAGGATTATAATGAAGCATCTGAACCGATTTACATATTTCTTTAAAACAAAAGAGAAATATGAAACACAATTTTTCTTTATGTAATGGCTCAATTGTAAATATAGCAGACTTGAAAAGGTGAAATGAAGGCTTAGAATATCCATAAATTAACTAAATCACACCACTATTATTAGCAGGCTTGGAAAAAATATAATTCAGTGGTTCTAGAAGATATACAAGAGTATTGTATATAAAGAAAACCTTTCTGATCTCACGATTCCGGTACAGGACTACACTTGTACCCTTTGGCCCTAGGCCATACTTATGAATATCCACTGATATGGAAGTGACTCCTTGAACAGTGAAATCAAAAGGTGGAATGGGATACCTACATAATAACCAATTTCATAGTAAGTAATACACATGTTGTAGAGTTTCACTCAATATTGAAACAGCAAACAGACAATACACAGTGAGATATGGCTACTATTCAGAACCATGATATGAGAAAAGTCTTTTTCCAGATAACATATAAGTGTTGCATAGTAATAAACTTGATCTGTTAAGAGAAAGTAGGAAAGAGCAGAAGTGATTCTATTGAATGGCAATGAATTTTTTAATGCTACATACTTACAGGATAAATACAACCTAATTCAATGGACGTACTTCATGAGATGAAAACAAATTTGAGATTGAACACATTATTGTCACCTGACATTAACCAAAATATTTATTTATACACTGTTGTACCCAAAACAATTTTTTTTTACTTCATTAAGCCATTTTGATTAAAATGGTCTAAACCTTGTAAAATTGTTGTCAAAACTCAGTTTTTGGTCAAACAAAGTATGGGATTTTTGTCAGTTTACTGTCCAGAGGATACTGGGAAAATTTGAAAATTTTGAAAATTAGGGTTTCGAAGCCCCTATTTTAAGGTCAAAAAACCCTAAAAATTGAATTTTGTTAGAATTGACTGAAAATTATTTTGATTGGCTTATTTCACTTTACAATCACAGTGGTGAAGTCAGAATCAAGAAAAAGTTAGTTTAAGTCTGGTGGGTTGTTTTCACTTTTTTAGGAGAAAAGTTAGGACCTCCGAGGTCATCAATGGCAGATGGCCAGATACCAGGTGTCGAAATTTAAGCTTAAAACGCTCTAGTGAAGATTCTATGGCGAGATATGTTCAAAATGGTGCTTCGTCACGGAGGGGATTTTCGTCAAGGTGAGAATCATCGAAATTTTTCTAACTCTAGAAAGAAAAGATCCCCTAGAGGCCAGGGGTGCCCTAGATTTCAGAGGCCTAGATTACCTGTTTGAGATTTGTCACTTCCAAGAAGACTTCTCTGGAATACTGTCAGCTATGTGATGAGCCTACCAACCAGTCCAAAAGATCTGTCTAGCACCTGAAACTGGAGATTAAACGTGGAACAAGGGAGATGAAAACAGTGAAAATTTTCCTAACATTGGAGCAAAAAAGCGCCCCTAGAGGTCAGGGGCGCCCAACTTTTTGAGGTACTAGATGAAACTTTCTGATCAAATGATACCCAATGTAATGTCACCTTCTTAGCTAGTTCCAGTTGCAGAGAGATTAGCCTATCATTTTGACCCTCATAGGCAAATATATATGGATAGAAGGTCCTCAGAGGCAGTTACTTGGTCAGTGGCGACATTCCTTGTCTCCAGTACTTTGCTTGGTTTAGGATTAGGCCTTTGCAAGGTTTTTGGGCTCAAATTGGCATACTTACTATTTATAGTAAGTCATCTCGACAGTAGAGTTCAGTGTTACTATATATAGCAAGGCACCTGAACTTATGGTGATTTTAGTATCGATCTCAATTCTCAATTGGTTTGGAGGAATAAGGTTTATTGTGCGAGTTATATTATTTAAATATTAACAAAGGTGACTTTATTAATAATTAATCATAAAAAGCATAATATAAGTTTATAATTGCACGTTATGTTGAAGGGGTCCATGAGTCATTAAAAGGGGGTCACTTATAATAATTTACTTGGGCACCAACTTCAAGAAAGATATTTAATAATTATAAAGTACAAACTTTATATTATTTTAATGGATTTAAAATGGCTTTTGGAGGGATCGACTTTTGGAGAGAAATATATAAGGAGCCAAAGAATGAATCGATTGATCCTTATGTATTTTGAAAAAATTATCTTTGTGAGCTCTTTGGCGTATTGTGAAGGAAGACCAAGGGTTTTCTGCAAACCAGCATTGGAGAACGAGCCATTCTTCATTGTCTAGCATTCTGAGGGTGTGCAAGATCACTTGAAGAATTGCAGAGAGATTTGGCTTCATCCAAAAGTCAAAGTTGAGCATATTGGAGAAGTTTGATCTTGGGTTTTTGATCAGATTTCATCAGAGAAGGGCAACAAACAATGAAGCTGCATCAAACATCATTTGGCACACATCTCTAGGGGCCGTACTGCTGTACCTGCAGCAGTCCTACCATCTCCAACCTAGGTGTGTTCTTTCTTAGACAAAACGCCTATCTTCTTGAGCCCAAATCACCTACAATGATGTGGAGAAATCGATTAAGGAGGTAGACTGTACATTATATGAAGTTACCTGGTTGCTGCTATGAATTTCCAGATTTTAAATAAAACAATCTTCTTGGCTTTCGGGTATGGAATCCTTTTGTAGAAGTCTATTGAGATAGTCTAAATAAAAGATAGCTTCTTTGCTGTATTAGCATTCCTTGTTGCTTAGCATTTTCTACATTTCTAGCATTTGCTCTTGCCTGGCATTATTTTATAAAAAATTAAAAAAATCATATATTGCTAAAAAACACAAAAAATTTTGCAAAACTATCAAAAAACAAGCAAACTTTCATCATTCAACATTCAGTGGCTACCGTTAGAACTAGTAGGGTTCTTACAGTGGTATCAAAGTAGTTATCCTACCATCTTGTGCAGTGTGAGTTTTCATGAGCAAAGATAATTTATTTTATACTAAAGGAAGAGGAACAGGAACTGGTCATTGGGAACCACCTCGGATTCCTAAGGGGGATACAGCTTCAGGTATTTTGGGCATACACAGGTCTAGCTCCAATAGCAGTGAGGACAGTATTACAGGTCTTATGATAGAAAGAGAGGGTTCAAAGGAGACACCTAAGGACACAGGTAAGGAACATGCTAGGTCAAAGAGTCCTGAGACAGAGTTTAGGAGGAGGCATGATAATATGATGGATATGATGTCTCAGCTTATGGGCACCATAAGACAGATTATTCCACAACAGCATGTGTTTCAAGTGGGATAGACTAGTGGCACTACAGGGGTAGAGCAGCCTCAGATGACAGTTCAGCAAAATTCTTCTTCTAGTGTTCTTGAGTGTAGACCCGACCAACCTACTTTTATTATTAGGGAGATTCCTCCAGTCCAACAGGCGGAGTAGCAGGCTCCTCAGCCAAAGTTATAGACACCCGTGCTCTTTGAACAGTGGATGTTACCAGACACCATGCAAAATATATGACACTTTCTCCTAAGATTAGACAGGCTTTGACTTTGCATGAGTTTTTGGATGCTAAGAGACCTAGAGGCGGAGGTAGAATTGAGCATAGAGCGCCACAAGCACCACCACCACCTCGGGTTAATAGAGACCTTCAACATGCGGTGAGAAAGATTACATTGCCTCATTTTGACGGTAGTGACTAGTGCTCTACGAGATCTTGGGTGCAGAAATTAGATAATTATTTATCATTGAGACCCATGCAGGAGGACGAGGCTATCAAGTTTGCTACTTTGCATCTCGATGGGGTAGCTCATGATTGGTGGCATCATGGGATGTTCATCCTTTAGCATCATCTGGTTAACACTTACCAGGAGTTTACACACAGGCTTATTGAGCATTTTGATAGAAAAGATCCAGAACTCTACTTCAAGGAGCTTTCTTAGCTTAGACAAGTGGGCAGGTTGGAATCTTACATAAGTGAATTTCAGAAAATTTCAGTCATGGTTACAGGTATATCGGAGAGGAGACTTGTCATATTGTTTACTGAAGGTTTATATGAACCCATGAGAGGATGGATCAAAACATTTGATCCCCCTACATTGCAAGAGGCTATGCAGAAAGCATGAAGCATGGAGCTCACAACACCTCGCAGCAAGTTTACTCCTAATGCAGCATCTTCCTCAAAAACCAGCAAGCCATTTTCCAAAAAGAAAGAGAAATCAGATTCAAAAGAGAAGTCAGCTACGCCTTTGGATCGTGGAACTCTTAATGATTTGCGTAAGAAAAAGCTTTGTTTTTATTGTAAGGGTCCATATGATGAAAAACATGATTTCTCTCTAAGACCTAAGGTGAAAAACAAGCAAATGAAGTGGTATTATGAGGATGAAGATCCAACTGATATGACAGACCAGCAAGTTGATCATGATGATTCTGGGCCTGAAAAATCAGAAAATGAAAGCAAAAATGAGGGAGAAATGAAACTACAAGAGGCCTATCTATCTAGCATGCAAAAGGAAGGTTCTTTTAGAATGTGTGGGCTCTTGGCTGGACAAAAGGTTATCTCATTGCTTGATACAGGTGCCACACATAATTTTATAGCTGCACGGTTGGTTGCAAAGCGTGGCATTCAAATTGAAGAATTTGAGGGAATAAGAGTCAAGGTAGCTGATGGTTATACTCTCAAGTGTGAGAGAATGATTTCAAGCCTTCCCATGCGTCTTAACAACTATGAGTTCAAGGTAGATTTTTATGTTGTTAACATGGAAGACACATATGTGGTATTGGGCATGAAGTGGTTACATGATATTGGAGAGTTTACCCTTAACCTTCGTGAGATGGAGATGAAGTTTAAGGTTGATGGGAAGACACATATATTGAAAGCCATCAGGGACAACAATTTGAGGATAATATCTTTTAGGCGGATGGAGAGGCTCATTCATCATGACATGGCTGAGTGGGCTGCCGAGTGCATGTTGATGCCATCACAAGAGAAGCAACAAAAACCAATGTATCATCCAAACATTCAGGAGCTTAGAGAGTTAAGCACACTAAGGTGTTCAGTGACATTCCACCCGGTAGACTTCCTGACAGAGGGATAGAGCACATTATAGAGTTGGAGGAGGGCGCCAAGCCCGTTATGATTACTCCTTATAGGCACCCAAAGCGGCTTAAGGATGAAATTGAAAAGATGATTAATGAGCTGCTTGCTATGGGACATATTAGGCCGAGTAAGTCACCCTTTGCTTCATCAGTTGTTCTGGTAAAGAAAAAGGACGGTTCATTAAGGATGTGCATAGATTACCGTGTGTTGAATAAGAGAACAATCAAGAACAGATATCACATACCTCAGATACACGAGCTGATAGATGAGCTTCATGGAGCATGCTTCTTCTCAAAGATAGATTTGAGATCCGGGTATCATCAAATCCGGGTCAAAGAGCAAGATATAGAGAAGATTGCGTTCAAATGTCACTATGGGCATTTTGAATTCCTGGTTATGCCGTTTGGCTTAACAAATGCACCCACCACTTTTCAATCCACTATGAACAGGGTCTTCCAGTCTAAGTTGAGGAAATATGTGCTGGTATTCTTTGATGACATTTGGTATACAGTAGATCTTGGGAGAAGCACTTAGCTCATTTAGACATAGTATTGGGTATACTTGATAGGGCGTCCTTGTATGCCAAGGAGTCCAAGTGTGCATTGGGCATGTCTGAGTTGTTGTATTTGGGTCACATCATCAATGCAGATGGAGCACGCATGGATCCAGATAAGGTCTGAGCTATTATTGAGTGGCCTACTCCTGAGAATCTTACTTAGCTCAGAGGTTTTGTGGGGTTGTGTACCTTCTACCGTCAATTTGTTAGTGGGTTTTCACGACATGCTGCACCACTTATAGACTTGATAAAGAAAGGGGTGTTTGTGTGGACTCCGGAGGCACAAGAGTGTTTTGAGAGGTTTAAGTAGTTAATGACTACATGTGTAGTACTAGCATTATCAGATTTCACTAGGCCCTTTGAGCTTTATTGTGATGCCTCTGGCAAAGGCATTGGCGCAATTCTTATGTAGGATAATCACCCTATTGCTTATGAGAGTAGGAGGTTGAGGGTACCTGAGAGGAGCTATAGCATTTATGACAAGGAGATGTTAGCCATCATGCAGGCGTTGGCTAAGTTCAGGCAGTATCTTGTGGGAAGCAAGTTCACTGTGAGGACGGATCATAATAGCCTGAAGCATTTCCTTGGACAGCGAGACTTGAATGATCGCCAGCAAAAATGGGTCAGCTGGTTGCAATCTTATGACTTTGACATCTCCTATGTCAAAGGAACTCAGAACGTTGTAGCTAACGCTTTGTCTCGCCGACCGCATTTGAGCTCCATGCTGCAGATTTCAGAGGATTGGAGACATTTGATCATTGCAGAGTATGCCAAGAATTCGTGGGCTTCTGGCAATATTGATGGGTCAGTGCAAAATAGCAAGTACTCCATTGTGAATGATCTTATCAGGATCGGATGTGAAGAGTACAATATTGAGGACCTTTCACAATTTTCCTATGGTTGGTCATACCAAACTCTTTAAAACCTACAGGCAAGTTTGGAAGTGTTTCACTTGGAAAGGTCTCAAGTCAGACGTTCTTCGATATGTCAGAGAATGCCCTGTTTGTTCGCAGAATAAACATGAGTCTACCTATCCTGCTGGGTTGTTACAACCACTTCCGATTCCTGATAGGAAGTGGGAATGCCTATCTATGGATTTTTTTACGGGCTTGCCGAAAGCCCAAAGTAGAGATTGCATATATGTAGTCATTGATCGATTGACAAAGTATGTACACTTCTTTCCGATTACTACTACATATTCAGCTACACAGGTGGCAGAGTCGTTCTTCTGGGAGGTATTCAGATTGCATGGCTTACCTCAAAGTATTGTTAGTGATAGGGACAATCGGTTCATGAGTTATTTCTGGTAGTAGTTATTCAGACTTTGTGGGACCGAGCTTATTCCGAGCACTAAAAACCATCCACAGACAGACAGGCAAACTAAAATTGTGAATAAGTGGGTGGAGGGATACCTGCAAAACTACATAGTTGGGCAGCAAAAGGCTTGGGTAAAGTGGATACACCTTTGCGAGTATTGCTATAATTCCACTTACCATATGTCTATCCAGATGACACCATTCATGGCACTATATGGGTATGAGGTGCCCAACTTCCTTGATTTGGTTCTAAGTGACAGCAGAGTGCCTAGTGTTGGGGATCTTTTATAGGAGAACCAGGACATTATGAGAGCTCTCAAAGAGAACATTCAGAAGGCACAGAATCAACAAAAGCAATATGCTAATCAAAGGAGGGCCGAGCGATCTTTTGAGGTTGGTGATATGGTGTATCTTATGCTGCAACCCTATTGTCAGTCCACTCTTAGGAAGAGTGGCACGGAGAAACTCAAGCCACGATACTATGGGCCATTCAGGATTATCAGACGGATAGGCGAGGTGGCTTATGAGTTGGATCTACCGGAAAACATTAAGGTTCATAATGTGTTACATGTTTCACGCCTCAAGAAAGCGTTAGGACATCATGTTGTTCCCACATCAGTGCTACCACCCCTAGATGATGAGGGGAAGTTGATTCTATTACCTAAGGCCATCCTTGATGTCAGAGAGCGTCACCTTCGGAAACGGGTCATCAGGGAATATTTGGTCAAGTGGAGGGACTTATTGGTAGAGGATGCTACGTGGAAGAATGAGCAGATTTTGCAGCATCTGGAGTTGAGATTGCTTGGGGACAAGCAATTTCAAGGAAGACAGATTGTAATGTCCCATTCTTAGCTAGTTCCAATTGTAGAGAGACTAGCCTATCATTTTGACCCTCGTAGGCTAACATATATGGACAGAGGGTCCTCAGAGGCAATTACTTGGTCAGTGGCGACACTACTTCTCTCCAATACTTTGCTTGGTTCAGGATTAGGCCTTTGCATGGTTTTTGGGATCAGATTGGCATACTTACTAATTATAGTAAGTTATCTCAGCAGTAGAGTTCAGTGTTACTATATATAGCAGGGCACCTGGACATATGGTGATTTCAGTATCGATCCTGGTTCTCAATTGGCTTGGAGGAATAAGGTTTATTGTGAGTTATATTATTTAATTATTAATAAAGGTGACTTTATTAATAATTAATCATAAAAAGCATAATATAAGTTTATAATTGCACATTATGTTGAAGGGGTTCATGAGTCATTAAAAGGGGGCCACTTATAATAATTTACTTGGGCGCCAACTTCAAGAAAGATATTTAATAATTATAAAGTACAAACTTTATATTATTTTAATGGATTTAAAATGGCTTTTGGAGGGATCGACTATTGCAGAGAAATATATAAGGAGCCAAAGAATGAATCGACTGATCCTTATGCATTTTGAAAAATTATCTTTGTGAGCCCTTTGGCATATTGTGAAGGAAGACCAAGGGTTTTCTGCAAACCAGCATTGGAGAACGAGCCATTCTTCATTGTTTAGCATTCTAAGGGTGTGCAAGATCACTTAAATTGCAGAGAGATTTGGCTTCATCCAGAAGTCAAAGTTGAGCATATTGGAGAAGTTTTATCTTGGGGTTTTGATCAAATTTCATCAGAGAAGGGCAACAAACAACGGAGCTGCATCAAACATCATTTGGCACACATCTCTAGGGGCCATACTGCTGTACCTACAGGAGTCATACCATCTCCAGCTTGGGCATGTTCTCTCTTGGACAAAACGCCTATCTTCTTGAGCCCAAATCACCTCCAATGATGGTGTCCAGGTCTTAAGAGGTAGATTCAACCATCTTTGAGGTGGAGAAATCAATTAACAAGGCAAACCGTACATTATATGAAGTTACTTGGTTGCTGCTATGAATTTCCAGATTTTAAATAAAACAATCTTCCTGGTTTTCGGGTATGGAATCCTTTTGTAGAAGTCTATTGAGATAGTCTAAATAAAAGATAGCTTCTTTGCTGTATTAGCATTCCTTGTTGCTTAGCATTTTGTACATTTCTAGCATTTGCTCTTGCCTGGCATTATTTTATAAAAAATACAAAAATATCATATATTGCTCAAAACCACAAAAAAAATTGCAAAACTATCAAAAAACAAACAAACCTTCATCATTCAACGTTCAGTGGTTAGGGTTAGAACCATCAAGGTTCTTACACCCAGGATGTTTGTCTCAAACTTGATCAGGCTTTGCAACAAATCCGTCAATAGGTTAATCTGAGTTGCTGAACTGTCAGAATTAGGAGTCAAACATAAGGTTTTAATCATGGTCAAAATGTTAGAAAAGCACAAAAGCGCCCCTGGAGGCCAAGGGCGTCCAAGGTTTTGGACCCTCAAATACAATTGTTTGGGTTAGCTCAACTGCTCATCCTATCTGTGATGCTTCCAGCTTTCCATTGCATACCTTAGCTGGGTCAGAAGGCAAGTCAGTAGCTTGTAGCCGAAGATTGAATGGATTATCAACCAATCTGAAAAATGGTTAAGTCTGTGACAAAAAGCGCCCCTAGAGGCCAGGGGCGCCCATGTTTATCACCTGCCAAATGATGTTTGTAGGAAATGTGTTCTCTAAGAGATCATGTTCAGAATTGAGCCAACTCCGCAGTGAGCCTGTCAACCAGCTCTAAAGTTTTGCCAAGTTCCGGAGAACGCAAGATGAAGTGAGGTCAAAATCAGGTTAAAAATGATGAAAATGCATGAAAATTGACTAAGTTTGAACTAGAAAAGCGCCCCTGGAGGCCAAGGGCGCCCAAAATTTTGGGGCCTCAGAAGTTAGAATTAGGGTTTGCAACCATTAGAAGCTCCTTTTCAGTTTTGATCCTGCTCTTCAATGAAATTGTTAGCCAGCCTACTGGATACATCAGTCAATCAAAATCAGTGATCAAACATAGGCTCCAATGATGTTTGCAATTGAAAATTTTCAAAAATGTTTCTAAGTCTAGAGAGTTGGTGCCCAAGTCAAACTTTGACTTTTGAACAAAAGTGAGTTGGATGCCCTATAATGTAGGAGATTGCGAACTCAACTTAAAATAATATTAAATCTCCAGTTTAACTTTTGAGTCGACTTCAACATGACTTAATTTTTCTTGCATGAGGCGTAATTTCTCTTTGCATGCTAGGTGGCGCCCATTTTAGGGTTTTATCTTCATTCAGTCAATTGAATTGAGGTCCAATGAGGTTATTTCATCCTAAATTTAGCATTTAACTGAAGGTGACGCCTTAATCTATGAAGTGTATTCATTAAAGCACTTGGGCGCCTATTTTCTTCATCACAGTTGAAGGAAAACACATATTTTCTCATGCAAGCAAGATCTGAAGGCGCTACAGGTGATATTTTTCTGTGTTCTTCGCAGTGCCAAGTCTAGATTGCTCAGAGGAATTATTTTCTAGACTTCATCTTTCGAGCGTCTGCATACCAGACTTCATCAAACTTACTTCAAGGCATAGGCATCATTTTCAGAGGCAAAATATAATTTCTATTTTCCCTCTCAAAATTCTTCTATCCTTGTCTTAGGTTTTCTCTCGCATGTCAAAGTAAACAACATATTTTTCAGAATCTGGTCATCTGGGTTCACTCAATTCAACATTGGCAGCAAAACCCATGTTTCTAAATTTTTTGAGAAAATTGACCCACTATTTCTCATTTTGAAGTATTGTTTTTTTTTCCGAAGATTCTTTTGCATTCGGGTCAAAAATTCAACTTTTCAAAAAAAGAAGATTATGGGTTCACTCAACTCATTAGCGCCTACAAAACCCATGTGCTAGTTTTTCTCGGGAAAATTGCCCCTACTGCCCTTGTAGCTTTTGTTACTGAAAAGCTCTTACATGCCTTAGTAAAAGTCATTTTTTTGAATTTCTGATAATCTAGGTTGATTTAGAATTTCATTCTCTACAAAACCCATAAGCTAAATTTTTTCGGGAAAAATTGCCCTCGCAGCCCCCGTTGCCCCTGCTACTTTTGTTTCAAAAAGTCTTCGCATGTCAAGGAAAAAGGCATTTTTTCAAATTTCTGACATTGTGGGTTTTCTTAGAAATACTTTCTCTACAAAACCCACGTCTCGGAATTTTTCGTAAAAATTGCCCCACGACAGGCTACTTTTAGCCTCGCCAAAAGCTATTTTTAGCCTCACCAGAAAAGTTGTCAAAACATAGTCGTGTTTACAATCAATAGGCTAGTTTTTTAGAATGTAGTTCACTCAAACTGAATTCGAGACCAAATCAATCTTAATTCACGATTTCATAAGAAAAGCTGACACCGATTTTCATCAAGCGCATCCAGAGGGCTGATTCAGACAATTTGGTAGGTGTAGTCACTCAAAGTCCACATGGTTTCATACCTCGCATAGCTGATAGCCTTCCAAGGCCAGTTTAGAGGGTTGAATACTGTTGGAATTTTGTGTGCGCAATGAGTTCAAGAGCATTTCTCACAACAAGAGTATTCGCAGTCAAACTTCGTGGTTTCATCATGCAACACTCTTCATTGAGAAAAACATGAAAAGCATCAAAAGCGTAAAGTTGCAGAAAAAATAGAGGCCTTCACTCCAGTTATAGAGACACCAGAGTTACCAGTCAGTAAACTGTCAGTTTGAGTGTGCAGATATTTCCAGGATTGCTCAAGTTGCTAACAAGTAGTGAATTGACAGTTGATACATGTGACAACCTCCAAATGATGAGGTAATTAACAACTTCTTAGAGGAGTTAATTGCTCAAGATCACAACCAGTGGATAGGACATCCCAACTCTTTAAGATAGACATTTGACATAGCGGTTAACTTGATGCCTCTTTCCAAGTTAACTCGTTGTCCCACCTTTGTGCATGTCTATTTTGGAGTCACCTATGTGGAGCTTTCAGTTAGGATTTAGTTAACTGATGTTAGTTATCAGTTGACTCTCATATCAATAAGGACTTGCATATTGCAAGGTCCAATTAGTTTAGTTTAGAATCAGTTAACTCAGGTAGTTTTTCCAATTAACTGTTAAATTGCATATATTTAGGTTAAATAATAAATCTTGCAAGTTTGCAAGATTCATGTTAACTCAAGGAGATTTTAGGATTCCCTATTCCTTTGAGGTTCTATAAATGAGAGCACCCTTGCTCATTTGTATTTTAACTTTTGCTGTAATAACAAATTGATGTGCCCACCTTGCCGTGCAATCTTGCTATTCTGTATTGGTTCACTTATTCAAATATAAAGCTGGTTTGATCGTTCATTGTGTGCGTTTCTCGTTATGCAATTTGTCGTCCCAGATTTATTCTTGTTGTGATTAATAAGCTTTGTTTCATATCTACACATCAAATAGGGTTTCCTCCTCCCTAGGAATTTAGAAATAGAGTTTATTATTTGATGTCATGATTAATAGTCTTTCTTTCATATCTACACCTTGGATAGGGGTTCCTCCTCCTTGGAAATTTAGAAATAAAGATTATCATTTAAGCGTTGTTTCCAATAAGCTTGTTTCATATCTACACCTCGGATAGGGGTTCCTCCTCCTTGGGAATTTAGAAATAAAGTTTATCATTTGATGTTGTTACCAATAACCTTCGTATCAACCTACACCTCGGATAGGGGGTTCCTCCTCCTTGGGAATCCTGATATAGAGTTTATCGTCAATTATTCCCCGCTAGTCCTCATGCTCTATTTTTTTCTTGAGGAAATAGGATAGTTTTAGCATTAGCTTAGTTGTAGTTAAGAATCTGCAAAACCAGAAAAAAACCTTAGCTGCAATGTATTGGTTTTCTTAACCTTGTGCCTCTTCCAGCTGAGTCAAAAAGATAGGAATTAGATTACTTTTTCATGCATATCACCAAAAGAGGGAGATTCCCCTCCTAATTTGAAGAGCAGTTAATACTGTGCATAGCTGTCCGTTGCCAATACGCACTCCAGAGATGCAAATTGTAACACCTACACGTTTTTTCTATTGAAGGCTTTAGGATACTTGGCGATTTTTCATCATTTGGCTTGTACTTGAAAGAAGTTTCATTATTACTCATTCTTTTTTTATTTATCAATAATCTAATGAGGGAATATTGTTGCCTGCTCAAACCTATAATGCATTGAGAGTCCTGCAGCTACTAAGACAAAAAGAACCATATGAATCTAAAATTTTCCATATTCAACAGCTTCAATAATCATAAGAATTGTAAAGCCACCTCAACTGATGGCAGTTTATAGAGTGTGGTTGATGGAGTTCTTGCTGTTGTTTATGGAAATCTATTGTTATCTCAACTCATTTAGAGAGAAACACAGAAACGAATTGTCGCCAATACCCTATAACTATTATGCCCAATTAATAGCAATAGAGAGATAAGAGTGCAGTGTTTCCCTCTAGTGTATATTTATTAACTTCCATTCTGCCTTTCTTAATGAAAGTGCATTAGATTTGTGCTTCTAGCCAAGGAAATCAAACCAGATCATAAAATGAAAGAATAAATTATTGGCATTCTGTCATCAATTGCACTTTTCCAACCTGCATCTGTGAATCTGCACTTCTAAATCTTTGTTTTCTGCAAACCTCAGCTACGCAACTCTTACTTGGCAATGACTTGGTAAAAATCTTTAAGAGTGCTCACAAAGAATTTCATAAAAAATTGGGTGCAGTTTGTGTAAAACATCACAATTTAAAGAATAATATAATGTTAAAAGATTTACCCAATAAAACACAGGTTTCAAAGAGTTTTTTCCCACATTTTTAGCTAAGTTTTCATCAAGATATTGAGTAACATGAGTAGATCATGCTTTACAACTGAATTTTTCAATATTTGATCAGTAATTGTTAAAGTCAAGCATAATATTCCATATATACTAAAG
This sequence comes from Sequoia sempervirens, assembly GCA_007258455.2. Classification (NCBI taxonomy): domain Eukaryota; kingdom Viridiplantae; phylum Streptophyta; class Pinopsida; order Cupressales; family Cupressaceae; genus Sequoia; species Sequoia sempervirens. The sequence continues at coordinate 21,261,001 of VDFB02000019.1, forward strand.
AATTTTAACTACATGCAATGTATTTTTGAAATGAGAGCTGCAAGTGACGGGCGGGATTTCTTTGGTTTTGGTGCATAGAGAGTCCTTGGATCTCCAAGCAAGGTGATGACAGTAGCTAGTACTCCACGTGGCTCAAAAAAGACAACCTGGTGGGTCCTCTTTTGCTTTGAAGTTTTCTTTTGCCCAAAAGAAATCCTTTCTTTTTTCCTCTGGAGAGACCTTTTCAATAGGCATCGTGAAAAGAGCGATAATGATGGGATGGATATTTTCCATTATGAGAAAGGTGTATGCCTTAAAATTAGGGACCACATAGTGGACAAGGCCATTGTGAAGATGGGCAATGTTCTTGTGGGCAAACTCTTTGGCAAAAGGCCTAACATTGACATGATTCACAAATGGGTGTCTGATAAATGGGCAATCAAAGGTAATGTTGTTGTTTTTGTGCTTCCAAAAGGGATTTTTCACTTTTCTTTCTCTCTAGCCGAGGATTGTCTTAATACCCTTATTCAAGGCCCTTGCTTTGTTGGAAAACAAAACCTTGCCCTTTGTAAATGGCATTTTGGATTTAATCCCTCTGATGCCCTTTCAACTTCTACCCCTACTTGGGTTACTCTCCCGAGTCTCCCCCTAATGTTTTGGGATGAGGAGATTATACCAGTTATTGTCAATGCTTTTGTTCATTTCCTCTCCCTTGATAATGAAACCAAAAATTGTAGCAAATTTGATTTTGCTAGATTCTATGTGAACATGGAACCCCACAAAATCCTTCCCGCCTCCACACCTTGGAATCCAAGTTTGGGAAATGGTACTAGGAAATTGTTTATGAAAATTCTACTTTGTTCTACCAAAAATGCTCTTGCATTGGCCACCTCATCAATGCTTGCCCAAATGCAGCTTCAACCAAGCAAAACAACTTTTTTTCTAGTACTAAAAGATATAGCTCTGTTAGAGGATCTTTGTAGTCCATCGAAAGGAACTCTCCCTTTTGTCCCTTCTTAGATAGATGATCTCCAATTCCCCCCTATTAGGGCCAGTGCACTGGCTATTCGTGAGAGTTTTCTAGTGCAAGAGAAGTGTTATAGGTTAGAGTCTACATTGAATGCTACTTTATTGCCTCTCAAGAAGTTGGTTCCACCCACATGGGTCCTTTTGAAGAAGGAGAAATCACTCTCCCGTCTCAAAGGGTTGGATAGCAAGCCACCCAAGAGAGTCTCTATTGCTTCTATTGTCTCTCAAGATGATTGATCCATCTACATGGGTCCTCTTGAAGAAGGTGAAATTCCTCTTCCCTCTCAAAGGGAAGGAGAGCATTCAAGAGATTATCCCTTCTTTGGCTAGAAACTTCAAATTGGAGCCTGATCCTATTGTCGATCTTATTCCCACCTGTAATGTCCCCTTCTCAAATGTGATCATTTCAGTTGACCGTTGGCCTATTCTGGAGACCTGTAGGCTACTCGGATGGTGAAATTAGGGTTTCCTAATTTTGAGGAGGTTGTTGCTTGAAGTTTGGAAATTGGATTGCGAATTCTTTCTGGGTTTTCAGAGAGCTTCACAGTGGTATGATCAGTTTGGTGTTTCGAGCAACTTCATGAATTTACTATTTTTAGTAAATTCTATTTTTGGCAGCGGACAGGTTGGGTTCAATTCAATTGGTCTTCTTCTTCAGATGGTTCAGTTGGTATTGTTGTTTTTGGCCCTTGGGTGCATTTTTATGGAGAGATAAGTCATTTTCATATTATAATGTTTTATTTTAATATTATGAGCCCCTTGGCCTAGCTGTATAACTTCATGTTGTTTTAAAAAAGGGGAACTTTATGGGTGAATGCATCATCAGGTGAAAGATTAATAATTTGAAGGTTCAAAATGCTCAAGGTGAAATGGACGCCAACTTTTGGAGAAGATATTATTTTTAAATTAAAAGAAATTGCCTTGGCAAAAAGGGACGCCATCTTGAGGAGGTTTGGTCAAGTCAAAACCCTAAAAAGCATCTTGAGGAGTGGGCGCCTATTCTAGAAGCTTCTGGAGGAGTCTTCTCAAATCTATAAAAGGGAGTATTGGTTCTTCAATTGGTACCTTTTGTCTACATACTGTTATGCTGCTGGAATGTCTTCAGGCAAGCTTCGAGGAAAGCATACCTCCTAGCATTTGGCTCATCTTCTTGCTTGAAAGATAGCAACAAGTTTAGAATTAGATTGTAAGTTGGGTTGTTAGCATTGTAGTTGAGTTTCATTGCATTTGGTAGCTAATGTTCAAGCATTTTGTCATATTCTAGAGTTGCTGTTGTTGCATGGCTGTAGGTAGTTTTTATTCATATCTCAAAAAATAAAAAGAATATTGTTCTGGGTATTTGCTGTATCCATTCCTCTACTTGGGGCGACCCTTGTTGCAAATTTGTGGATTTTTATTTGAAGATTCTGATTTTTCCTAGCTAAATCGCCCCTTTAAGAGGGTCGTACCATTCTAAGTTGGCCTTGGATTTCGTGTAAAATGAATAGGGGATGTTTGGAGTGGTTCTTGCAATTCATCTTGATCGCCATCATACTTAGACCAATCTGCATTTGATTTCTTGTCAAAAGAGTGTGTTTTGAGTAAGTTATAAGCATTTTAGTGAGTTGTGTTGGTGGTCTGTGCATTTTCTGTCAAAATCAGTCATATCAGACTTGAGAAAGTTTAGTAGTTGAATGAGAAGTTATTTAAGGGGTTTGAGAGTATTGGAAAGGTTTCTTAAATTGTCGCAGCATTGGAAGCTTCTAATCTTGGGATTCTGGCAGGTTCTCTAATACATTGTAAGCTGAACAGTAGTACTGTCAGCACTTCTCAATTCTTCTCTTTGAGTTTCTTGTATTTCCCACTGAATAAGTGGAAGAGGCTGGCTTGCCGCGTATTTACTTTCAGTTAGTAGCTTTAGGGACCCTCTGACCAAATGCTCGCCATCACTGGGCACCATTCTTGGTTAGGGTTACTTCAGTTTATCATGCATTGATCCTCTGACCATATGCTCGTCTGCCCAAACGCATTCTTGGTTAGAGTTCCTTTTCAGTTTGCATCTGCATTAGACCCTCTGACCAATGCTCACACCTTGCCCACATCGGGATCCTGGTGTACATTTTGGTTACAGTTGCTTTCCGCATCGTTTTGGTTTAGAGCTAACCTTAACGGGTGCGTGTTGAATTGTAATTGCATTGCAAAAAACAAAAAGAAAATTGGTTCGGTTCATTACAGTGGTATCAGAGCCATGATTCTGCCAACCTGTGCCCTACAGTGATTCAGTTGTCAGATGAGTGACAGAGATTGTAGATACTTCACCAGAAGTCAGGTCAGAAGACAACAGACACAGTTTCGGCCAGTGCCAGAAGCAGAAACTTTTTTAGAGGCTTTGAGAGAAACAGGAAGAGTAGTAGATACTGGTAAAACAGTTGAGAACATGTCAGACAATCTTAAGCAGGCCATGGATGAAAGAGATGAAAGGATGGAAAAGAAGTTTGAGGGGATGATTGATATGATGTCCCGGTTACTTGCACGAATGGACCAGCAAACTCCTCAGAATCATACACCTAATCAAAACCATGCTACAGGAGAAAACAGTGGAGTCAATGGGAACAATGGTAATGAAGGGAGTAGAACTATTGGTCAGCATGAGGCCACCTCTAGAGGATCAGCCTCTAGGCCGCTCTTTCCTACATTCACTCAGAGGGAGGAACCGCAAGTTGAAGCTGCCATGCCTTTTGCAGATGATGCCAGGCAAGCCTACTTGGAGTATGCCACCTTACCTCCTGATCTTAGAGACCAATGGTCCTTTGATATGATGTCCCGGTTACTTGCACAAATGGACCAGCAAACTCCTCAGAATCATACTCCCAATCAAAACCATGCTACCAGAGAAAACAGTGGAGTCAATGGGAACAATGGTAATGAAGGGAGTAGAACTATTGGTCAGCATGAGGCCACCTCTAGAGGATCAGCCTCTAGGCCGCTCTTTCCTACATTCACTCAGAGGGAGGAACCGCAAGTTGAAGTTGCCATGCCTTTTGCAGATGATGCCAGGCAAGCCTACTTGGAGTATGCCACCTTACCTCCTGATCTTAGAGACCAATGGTCCTTTGATCAATTCTTGAACCAAAGAAACAAAAGAAACGGAGGAAGAGTTGATAACCGTATGGCTCCTAGAACCGATTATCAACAAGCCCTTGGGAAGGTGTCATTGGCTCACTTCGATGGAAGTGATAAGTGTTCAGCAAGATCGTGGGTTCAGAAGTTAGACAACTACCTTTCACTTCATCCCATGCCAGAAGAAGATGCCATCAAGTTTGCAACACTTCATTTGGAGGGAGCTGCCCATGAGTGGTGGTACCACAGTTTGGTCACGCTTGGCCATAACCTCATTTGAACCTACGGTGAATTCACCAATAAGCTGATTGATAGGTTCGACACTAAGGATCCTGAAGTGAGATTTCGTGAGCTTGCACAACTGAAGCAACATGGCTCCTTGGATTCTTACATAGCTGATTTCCAGAGACTTTCTGTGATGGTGCCCAACATCACTGAAAGAAGATTGGTTGTTTTGTTTTCTGAAGGTTTGGTTGAACCTTTGAAAGGGTGGGTTAAAGCTTTCGATCCACCAAGTCTTGAAGAAGCAATCAAGAAGTCTCGAAGTATGGAGTTATCAGCCCCTAGGCCTAAATTTCCGCCTAAGCACTTTGGCCACAAGAAGGATAAGAGACATTTTTCAAATCAGCACAAGAAGTTTCCACCCAAGTTGACTGAAGAGCAACGTGAACAGCTCAGAAAGGAGGGCAAGTGTTACACATGTTTAGAGCCTTGGACCAAGGGTCATAGATGTCCTGGAAGAGGGTGTTATAATCAAATGGGGACCTATTCTGATTATGGATCAGAATCTGATATGTCTGATCAGCAGTCCTATTTTGGGGACAGCGAGGAAGAGAGAGCTCCAGAAGAGTCCGATCATGAGCAAGGAGTTGGGGCCCCTATTGCCCAACTCTCTAGTTTCCAAAAGAACGAATCTTTCAAGGTTCGTGGTGGAGTTGGAGGTCACCGAATTGTTGCCTTGATTGACACTGGGGCCACACATAATTTTATTGACGAAGGAGTGGTTGCAAAAAGAGGTCTCAAAACTGAAGAATTTGAAGGCTTCAAAGTCATGGTGGTGGATGGGTTTCATATTTCCTGCAACCAACAGTTCCTAACATGTCCATGCAGTTAGGCAACTATGAAGTCAAAGATGACTTCTATGTGGTTACTATTGGTGACACAGATGTAGTACTTGGAATACAATGGTTACGCTCACTTGGTGAAATCTCTCTCAATTTACAAACAATGGAGCTCAAGTTCCAATCTGATGGAAAGAAGGTGGTGTTAAGAGGGATGTCCAACAGTGGTCCTCGGATTGTGTCATTCAAAAGAATGGAGAGGCTGATTCGGCACGATCAAGTTGAGTGGGCTGAGGAATGCATGGTTCTTCTAGCTAGTCCAGTTGAGACAAAGAGGGACTACCCTCCAGATATTCAGTCTATACTTACCAAGACGAGTAAGGTGTTTGCTGATTTACCTCCTGGGCCGCCTCTTGAAAGAGGAGCTGAGCATGTCATTGAACTCAAAGAAGGGGCCAAGCCAGTCATCACAACATCATATCGATATCCTAAGAAGCAGAAGGATGAGATCGAGAAAAACATAAAAGAACTCTTGGAGATGGGTTTCATTCGCCCAAGCAAGAGTCCCTTTGCTTCTGCAGTAGTTCTTGTGAAAAAGAAGGATGGGAATTGTGCCTTGAATCAAAGCACAATAAAGAATCGGTATCCTATTCCTCTCATTGATGAGCTACATGGTGCCAAATTCTTTTTGAAAATTGATTTGAGGTCGGGCTACTATCAAATCCAGATGAGAGGTTCAGATGTTGAGAAGACAGCATTCAGATGCCACTATGGTCATTTCGAGTTTCTAGTCATGCCTTTTGGGTTGACTAATGCTCCGGCCACTTTCCAATCTTGTATGAACAGAGTTTTTCAGAAACAGTTGAGGAAGTTTGTGTTGATCTTCTTCGATGATATTCTCATCTTCAACAAGACATGGGAAGAACATCTCAAGCACTTGGAGGAAGTGCTTAGCATTCTTGAGTCAGAAAGCTTGTTTGCCAAAGAGTCCAAATGTGAATTTGGAATGAAGGAGCTGCTCTACCTTGGTCATATAATCAACGCTGATGGAGTGAAGGTTGATCCTAAAAAGATCAAGGCAATAGTTGATTGGCCAACTCTAGAAAACTTGACTCATTTGAAGGGGTTCTTGGGTCTTTGTGGCTTCTACAGAAGATTCGTGAAGGGCTACTCCCAAAGTGTTGCTCCTCTTACTAACCTCACTAAGAAGGGAGCTTTCATGTGGTCAGAAAAGGCTCAAAGTGTTTTTGATAAGTTCAAGAAAATCATGAGTTCTTGCCCAGTGTTGGCTATACCAGATTTCTCCAAGCCTTTCGAGTTACAATGTGATGCATCCAGGGAAGGTGTTGGGGCTGTTTTGATGCAAGAAAAACACCCAATTGTGTTCGAAAGCAGGAAGCTAAGGGGTGTTGAAAGGACCTATTCTATCTACGACAAAGAAATGCTTGCAATCATGCATGCATTAGCCAAGTTCAGACAATATCTGGTGGGGAGCAAATTCGTGGTCAAGACTGATCACAATAGTCTCAAGCACTTCATGCATCAAAAGGACTTGAATGAAAGACAACAGAAGTGGGTGAGTAAGCTTCAAGCTTACGATTTTGACATTGAGTATGTCAAAGGGAAGAATAACATTGTGGCAGATGCTTTATCAAGAAGGCCTCATTTGAGCTCATTGTGTGAGCTTACTGCTGATTGGAAGGAGATGTTGCTTGCTGATTATGCCAAAAATCAGTTTGCAACCAGTATCATTGAAGGTACTTTCCATGACGAAAGGTACAAGGTGGTGGATGGATTGATACACTACAAGGGAAGGATCTTTTTGGTAGCTGATTCTAAGCTCAAAAGGAAGATTTTGATGACTTTCCATGACATCCCACTTGCTGGTCATCAAGGCTACTTCAAAACATATAGGCAGATTCGAGAGAGGTTTTCTTGGAAGGGATTGAAAGAGGAAGTCCAACGCTACATCAAGGAGTGTCCCACTTATCAGATGAACAAAAATGAGCATTCACTTCCAGCTGGGCTACTGCAACCTCTTCCCATTCCTAACCAAAAATGGGAAAGCATATCAATGGACTTCATCACAGGGTTGCCAAAGGCTCAAGGCAAAGATTGTATCTATGTTGCAGTGGACAGATTGACCAAGTTCGCTCATTTTTTTGCCATCACTAGCACATTTTCAGCAGCTCAAGTTGCAGATTTGTTTTTCCACGAAGTGTTCAGATTGCATGGATTGCCAAAAAACATTGTGAGTGATAGGGACAGCAAGTTCCTAAGCACTTTTTGGCAAGAGGTTTTCAGGATGAGTGGTACAGTGCTTACTCCTAGCACTAGTTATCACCCTCAAACTGATGGTCAAAATGAGATAGTAAACAAATGGTTGGAGGGCTATCTCAGAAATTATGTCTCGGAGCAGCAAAGAGCATGGGTGAAATGGCTCCACATTGGAGAGTATTGTTACAATTCATCCTTTCACATGTCAATAAGGATGTCTCCATTCATAGCTCTCTATGGTTACGAGGCCCCTAGCTTTGCTGATTTGGTGTTTGGTGATAGCAAAGCTCCTCAAGCCAAGGATTGGTTGCAGCAAAGTCAAGATATTTTGAAGTCCTTGAAGAATAACCTTCAATTAGTACAAAATCAGCAAAAGATGTACGTTGATCAGCAGCGTGTTGACCGTTCATTTGAGGTTGGTGATTTGGTTTATCTTCGACTTCAGCCTTACAGACAGTCTACTCTCAAGAAGAGTGGAGCGGAGAAGCTCAAACCTCGCTTCTATGGGCCATTCAAAGTTGTCAAAAAGGTTGGAGCAGTGGCTTATGAGTTGGAACTACCATCGAGTAGTAAGGTCCACAACGTCTTCCATTTGTCTCGCTTCAAGAAGGCACTTGGACACAATGTTGTTGCTTCATCACAGTTGCCTCCCTTGGATGAAGAAGGGCAGTTGACCTTGATTCCAGAAGAGATTATTAATTCCAGAGAGTGTTCTTTGAGGAGGAGAACAATCAAAGAGTACTTGGTGAAGTGGAAGAGTTTACCCTTGGAGGATGCTACTTGGGAGAATGAAGAGATTCTACAACATCCAGACTTGCGATTGCTTGAGGGCAAGCAATCTTGGGGAGGGCGGACTGTAATGTCCCTTTCTCAAATGTGATCATTTCGGTTGACCGTTGGCCTATTCCGGAGACCCGTAGGCTACTCGGATGGTGAAATTAGGGTTTCCTAATTTTGAGGAGGTTGTTGCTTGAAGTTTGGAAATTGGATTGCGGATTCTTTCTGGGTTTTCAGAGAGCTTCACAGTGGTATGATCAGTTTGGTGTTTCAAGCAACTTCATGAATTTACCATTTTTAGTAAATTTTATTTTTGGCAGCGGACAGGTTGAGTTCAGTTTAGTTGGTCTTCTTCTTCAGATGGTTTAGTTGGTGTTGTTGTTTTTGGCCCTTGGGTGCATTTTTATGGAGAGATAAGTCATTTTCATATTATAATGTTTTATTTTAATATTATGAACCCCTTGGCCTAGCTGTATAACTTCATGTTGTTTTAAAAAAGGGGAACTTTATGGGTGAATGCATCATCAGGTGAAAGATTAATAATTTGAAGGTTCAAAATGCTCAAGGTGAAATGGACGCCAACTTTTGGAGAAGATATTATTTTTAAATTAAAAGAAATTGCCTTGGCAAAAAGGGACGCCATCTTGAGGAGGTTTGGTCAAGTCAAAACCCTAAAAAGCATCTTGAGGAGTGGGCGCCTATTCTAGAAGCTTCTGGAGGAGTCTTCTCAAATCTATAAAAGGGAGTATTGGGTCTTCAGTTGGTACCTTTTGTCTACCATACTCTTATGCTGCTGGAATGTCTTCAGGCAAGCTTCGAGGAAAACATACCTTCTAGCATTTGGCTCATCTTCTTGCTTGAAAGATAGCAACAAGTTGAGAATTAGATTGTAAGTTGGGTTGTTAGCATTGTAGTTGAGTTTCATTGCATTTGGTAGCTAATGTTCAAGCATTTTGTCATATTCTAGAGTTGTTGTTGTTGCATGGCTGTAGGTAGTTTTTATTCATATCTCAAAAAATAAAAAGAATATTGTTCTGGGTATTTGCTGTATCCATTCCTCTACTTGGGGCGACACTTGTTGCAAATTTGTGGATTTTTATTTGAAGATTCTGATTTTTCCTAGCTAAATCGCTCCTTTAAGAGGGTCGTACCATTCTGAGTTGGCCTTGGATTTCGTGTAAAATGAATAGGGGATGTTTGGAGTGGTTCTTGCAATTCATCTTGATCGCCATCATACTTAGACCAATCTGCATTTGATTTCTTGTCAAAAGAGTGTGTTTTGAGTAAGTTATAAGCATTTTAGTGAGTTGCTGTGTTGGTGGTCTGTGCATTTTCTGTCAAAATCAGTCATATCAGACTTGAGAAAGTTTAGTAGTTGAACGAGAAGTTGTTATTTAAGGGGTTTGAGAGTATTGGAGAGGTTTCTTAAATTGTCGCAGCATTGGAAGCTTCTAATCTTGGGATTCTGGCAGGTTCTCTAATACATTGTAAGCTGAACAGTAGTACTGTCAGCACTTCTCAATTCTTCTCTTTGAATTTTTTGTATTTCCCTTGAATAAGTGGAAGAGGCTGGCTTGCCGCGTATTTACTTTCAGTTAGTAGCTTTAGGGACCCTCTGACCAAATGCTCGCCATCACTCGACGCCATTCTTGGTTAGGGTTACTTCAGTTTATCATGCATTGATCCTCTGACCATATGCTCGTTTGCCCAGACACATTCTTGGTTAGAGTTCCTTTTCAGTTTGCATCTGCATTAGACCCTCTGACCAATGCTCACACCTTGCCCACATCGGGATCCTGGTGTACATTCTGGTTAGAGTTGCTTTCCGCATCGTTTTGGTTTAGAGCTAACCTTAACGGGTGCGTGTTGAATTGTAATTGCATTGAAAAAAAAAAAATTGGTTCGGTTCATTACACCACCCTAATTGTGGATCAAGGTAGAAATGACTTTTGGGGCCTCCTGCAACCTACCTCCAAAAACCACCAATATGGTTGTGGTTTGCTTACCAATCAAGAATGGTTCCACCCCTAATGTGGTGGGAACCTTGAAATTAGGTTTTGGCTCCCCTAGAACCCTAGATTCTAAGTTGAAAGGAGCAAACACTCCCACTTCTTCTCAGAAAAAAGAGAAAGGAATTAGGAAGAACGTTGATGTTGGAAAGGATTCCAAACCTGGAAAGAAATCCCACAAGGAGGCCAGACAAAAGATAATCACCAAGGAAGTGTCTAATGGCAAGCAAAGAACCCTAGAGCAAGTTGGCTCCAGAAGAAGTAAAAAATGATAATCCTTTCTTGGAATATAAGGGGACTCAATAACCCCCACAAATAGAATGTCCTAAATAACCTTGTTAAGGACATTAGACCAAATATTTTCCTTATTCAAGAAGCCAAGATGAGTTTGGAAGTTTTTGGGAGAGCTAGCAAGAACATTTGGCCTTTGCTCAGTTTTTTGTTGTGGATGTTGAAGGCACGTCTAGTGGTCTTGCCACTATGTGGAAACTAAATGATTTGGAAGGTATGCTCCTCTTTGATAACAAGTATTTCCTCAATGTTTTGTTTAAAAAAAGAGTTAATCAGCTAAATTGGATCTTGTCCAATATTTATGCCCCTAATAATAGTGTCCAATGCTGAAACGCCTGATACATTATCCTAACCAGCAGACAATCTTTTTTCAATTATAAGTGGATGCTAGCAGGAGATTTCAACTCTCCTTTGTACCCTTTTGAGAAAATGGGAGGTTCGAATGATTACTCTGATAGCATGGTGGACTTAGATAGTTTTTTTCATAGAGGAGGTCTTCTTGATATTGATATGGAAGGTTTGCAATTCACTTGGTCTAATAAAAGAGTTGGGAACAATCTCATATAGGTCAAGCTGGACAGGATTTTGATTTCTGCTAATTGGGAAATTATTGATAAATGCAAACTCTCTACCCTTCTTAGAATAGGTTCTAACGATACCCCTCTAATGTTAAATTGGAAGTCTCCTGTCATAAAGACTTGCTACCCTTCTAGATTTGAAGTGATGCGAACCCAACATCTTGATTTGAAAACCCTCATTGAAAAATGGTGGGAGGTGGCTATAGAAGGTTTTGCCATATTTAGAGTTTCTTAGAAGCTAAGATATATTAAATAAAATCTTAAGAGCTGGAATAAGAATTCCTCTGCCAATATCTTTGTTTAGAAATAGAGGCTATAAATCAGTTAAGACGAATCCAAGCAAAGATGGATATTGCTAGGGCTTCTCAAGAATTATGTTCTAGAGAGAAAATTTTCCTCAATAATCTTCACAATCTTATTTAGAAAGAGGAGATCTTCTAGAAACAAAAATTGAGGATTCAATGGCTCAAGGAAGGAGATAGGAACACTAAATCTTTCCACCAATCAGCCCAATACAGAAAAAGGAATGGAAAATCAGAATTAATTCTTGATAATGGTAGAATTATCTCAAAAGAAGAACAAATCCAGGAAGAAGGCATCAGATTCTATGAGGAGTTGCCAAATCCAAAAACACATTCCATTGATGACAATGACTTGATTTCTAATCAAATGCTACAAGTCATTTCCAATACCATTTCTATTCAAAATCAAACAGAAATGGAGAGAGAAATTTTTGAAGAAGTTAAAAGGGTTGTCTTCTCTTTTGACCCCTATAAAGCTCCGAGCTCTGACAGCTTTCCTCCTGCCTTCTTCCAAATCTTTTACAACATTGTTGGTGTAATGTGCCAGGCTACTTTTTTTTTCAACTTTGGAAATGTTTGATAATATGCCAATTGGTAAAGCACTATCTTTGTATTTCCATAAGCATTTGACAATATGCAACAAAGTAAATTGCACTACTTAACGTACTTGGAAAGATATTACAAGTATGACAATTAACCTTTAAAAATGAACAAGCAAGCTATTGTCTGAGAATGAATTTCATTAATAGCATTCAATGTTTAGGCTACAAAACTGGTAATGATATAAATTTACTAACCATGATAGCAGCAACTGCTGCATTGCTTTTATTCAGCTGCTGAATTTCCCCAAACCTCCAAGCGCCACCTCATGGTAGGAGCCAACTTTTTTTTTTTTCCAAAACACCAAAAAGGAAAGGCTGTTGTTGGGTTTATTAGATTCCTATCAGCAATAGGACTTTTCATGTGCAATTCCCAAAAAACTGTGGTACCTTTTATAAGTTTAAATCCCACTTGAAATAGCTGGCTTTAAGAGTTATATTGGCTTTAGGACTCTACAAATATACTTTTCCAAGGGCTGTAATATCTTTTATCTTACGATGCATTTTTTTAAAGACTTGCAATATCACTTAAAAGATGCCATTTGGGCATCATACAGTCCTAATAGTTATCATCCAAAAGCTAGGTAAATACATTTTTAAACCTTCAGACAACGCCCAATACTGTATGGTAAGATTATGACAATCCAAATGTCATTATGACTCCTTCAAAAAGTGGCTTTGCTTTGTTTTTTACTTTCCTTTGAGCTTTTCCCATAGGCTGATTGTGTTGCAGCTGACTTTTTACAGTCCTAAATGGACAAGGACTCTTCCAAAAAGACATTTCAACATCCTGCAAATTTTTTCCTTATTGAAGCGTTGCTTTTTATAATATCATTGAAATGCTCCAAAAGCTGCAGCCTCACAAAAATGAACTCCCACGTCACTTTTCAGCAGTTATAAACCTTTGAATAAACCAAACTCTCCTTATATGGGACTGCCTAAATGGTACGGCAGTCCCATATATTTGTACAACAAACTTTTAAGAAGTAGGGGCTGAAGTTTCAGGCAATGCTATGCCCTCTTTTGCATTGTAAATATCACATAAATTTCTCCTGTGATCATCAATAATTTTCTATATATATATGAAATTTTCAACTAGAGAAAACCAAACAAAATGCCCAAAAAAACCTAGAAAACTTGTATAGATAAATCATTTTTCTCCAAACCCTTATTTGCAAACATTCAGCACAACAGTAACATTTGTATAAAATTGCTCCATCAGAATCAAAGGGATTTCGTCCCCAAACTCCAAATCTTCAACTCACTATCGATCCCTGGATGGAACCACTCTACCTTCCGAGTTTTCATCCATCAAGAAACCATTGGGGTTTTCGTCCTGTCGATAAAAATTTCACCACAGGCACAAATCTCATAAAGAGAAATAATCAATCTTCAGAATATCCAATCCGCTCAAATGAGACCCCTCAACCCTCTTTTATAACCCTCCTGGGAACTTTTCGGAATTTTAATTATAAAATTCTCTTTTTAAATAATAGTTCTTTTTTCCATAAAAGTGACTTTATAACAGTGTTCCACGGGGACGCGTTTCCCCCCAAAGGACGTCTCGGGGACGGGGGGACGGGTACTTGGCGTCTCCCGCCGTCCCACCACCACCGCCGGTGCTCCGCCGGAGACGTGGAGACATCTCCAAGTCTCCTGGGGAGACGCCTAGGCATTTCTCGGGAGGCTAGGAAACGCCTAGCCGTCTCCCGTCATGAGCCGCGTCAATGGACGCATAAAATCAAAATTTAACATAAATCTTTAGTTTATATGTGTTTTGTTGTTGCCCTAATTTGGCGTGGGCCCTACCCTTTCCTCTAAAACAACACAAAACAATGAAAACATCTTAATTTGATCATTTCAATCACATTTACAAAGACTGATTTTTTTTGCAGCCAACTGAAGAAGAAGAAAAACAGTGAAGAAGTCTGATTGAAGGAGTGAAAATAAAGATTGCAAGTGTGATAGGAGTGAGAAGGAGCAAGAAGAAGACGAGGAAGAGGATTCTACTTCATTTTGGAGAGATTTTTCAAGCACAAGGTAGGGTTTTTGAAGTTTTTTTCAAATTTCTTGTTGTTTTTGTTTTATTTTCTGAGTTTAAACTTGTTTTTTTTTTTTCTTATTCATCTCAAAGACTCAAAATCAGATTTGATGTTGAATCTTGAGAGAAAAATGATGAAGATGAATGAATCATTCATCATTTTTCCCTCAAGATTCAACATCCATTTTTTTGTTTTAAAATTTTAATATTAAAGTTTAAACAACTTGCTTTTTTTTCCTCAGATCCTTTCTATTTCTCAAATACTATTAGTTATTTCTATTGCTTATATAGCTTGCTTTTTTTTTCCTTAGATCCTTTCTATTTCTCAAATCCTTTTTATTTTCTATTTGCAAACTGCAAAGTAAAATTTCAAATTTGTTATTTCAATTTTCATTGTTTCAATTTGTTAAAGTAGGCTGATTTTATTTTAATTTTGTGAAATGCAGTGTCACTTTCACGATGAGCACCCAAGACATGAGTGGGGATGACATGGAAATTCATTCTCATAGTGAACATGATTCAGATTTTGAACCTGAGAATGAGGGGGATGACCATGGGGCTGATCCTGCAGCCCAATCTAGTTCCATGGCGAGTGCACCAGCTAGTACAGGCTGCCCTTCAGAAATTTTGGCAGAGTTTGCTAGGGGTCATTTTGATCCGAAGTCTCCTCTAAAACAGTTTGCTACAAGAATACAAAGCACATCAAGTTCAGGTGGGGGAACAAGGAAGTGGAAGTGCAACATTTGTAAGATGGAATGGTTTGGTAGCATCACTCGAGTGAATGCACACTTTCTTTTTTGGACAGGAAAAGGTGTGGAGCCTTGTAAGTTTTTGAAGGAGGCTCAAAATATAAAATATAGAATGGAGTTTAACAAGCTTTGGGGCATTCCAGAGGACACAAATATTTCAGTCCCTACTACTTTGACTGCTAGGGCAGCCCTTCAGCAAATCCATCATGCATCAGTGCCACATACTTTTCAGACGGGAGGAATGATGTTTGGATCTTCATCCACTTCCACTTCTAGTGTCGCTAGGGGGACAGCCACAGGGAAACGCAAGTTGCAGACATCACAAAGTAACCCCATAGCTAATATGTTTAATGTGCAGTTGAGAGATGAGATAGATGAATCCATTGGCAAGTTCTTTTTTGCCAATGGAATTCCATTTCATGTTACACGGTCTCCTTATTATAGGGAGATGATGGCTATGGTGGCTAAGGGAGGAACATCATATGTGCCACCAGGTGAGACGAAAATGAGGACCTCGATCTTGGATAAGTGCTATTCCAAGATCAATATTTTGATGGAGAAGATGAAGGCATGTTGGGTGGCATCTGGGTGCAATATAGTTATGGATGGGTGGACGGACATTAGCCATCGTCCACTCATCAACATCATGGTCACATGTGCAGAGGGCCCATACTTCCTTAGAGCAGTTGATTGTACAGGGCATCACAAAGATGCTGATTTTCAGTTTCATGTCCTCAGGGAGGCTATTGAGGAGGTTGGGCCACAAAATGTGGTCCAAGTAGTCACAGATGCAGCCCATGTGTGTAGAGCAACAGGGAAACTCATTAAGGCAGCCTATAGACATATTTGGTGGACCCCATGTTGTGTGCATGCCATGAACAATGCACTCAAGGACATGGGGAAGATTGATTGGATTAGAGGAGTGGTCACCGATGCGAGAGATGTGCAGATGTTTATCTGCAACCACCACACTTCCCATGCACTCTTCAGGACCTTCGCGAAGAAGGAGTTCTTGAAACCGGTGGAGACCCGATATGCATCATATTTCATTCTCTTGGAGAGAATGATTGAGTTGCAAGAGGCATTGCAAGTCATGGTTATGACTAATGAGTGGAATAGGTGGGCCGAGGCCAAGACAGCACAGGGGAGAAGGGTGAAGGAGATAGTGAAGAGTGATGTGTTTTGGACTGATGCGAAATACATTGTCTCCATCATTTCTCCAGTATTCCAGGTTATCAGATATGGGGATGGGGATGCACCTAACCTTGGAGAGGTGTATGAGTGCATCGACTCTATGCTTGACCAGATGAGGGCTGTTGTGCAAGTGAAGGACCCCTCTCTAGCATTCTACAATGAGCACATCCGGCCAATCATTCAGCGCAGATGGGACAAGTTGAACACTCCTTTGCATATGGCTGCCTTTGCCTTGAATCCTAAGTGGTACATGGCTAGACCAGGTAGAGTGACACCGATTCAGGATGATGAGGTGAAGGCAGGTTTCTTTAGGTGCATAGAGAAGATGTATGATTCTACAGATGCCAGCACAATTCGCACTGAGTGGACCAGATTTGCCACTCTTAGAGGCTATTCAGATGCAGCAAAGGTGGATATAGTTTCTATGGCACAGGAGGACCCACTTTTGTGGTGGAATTGTCATGGTTCGAAATCTTTGACCACCACTCTAGCTATTCGTCTGCTATCCCAGGTTTCCAGTTCTTCAGCTGCTGAGAGGAACTGGTCTACATATAGCTTCATCCACTCTCTTAAGAGGAACAGACTTACCTCTAAGAGAGCAGAGAAGCTTGTGGCTGTACACAGTGCTTTGCGTCTCATGGACCGCAAGACAATTGTGTACAAGGAGAGTCCAGCGGCACGATGGGATGTGGAGCCAGAGGAGCCTTCACAGATTGATGAGGATGATCCTACCACTTCAGATGCAGGGCTGGTTGGTGTGAGCTTGAGGGATCTTGACCTTGTGGAGTCCAGCAGTTCCAGTGATGAGGAGTTTGTAGATGATTAGAGGCCTCCATTCACTACATTTTGAGTTTTGACATTTTGGCATTTTGTCTTTTCATTTTGTAATGCTACTTATTGTAATGATGAATCATGTAATCAATTAATCATCTTTATAGACTTTGTCATATCATCATATCTCATATGACATCAGATATTTATATTTGGCGATATAATAAAAATCTCCAATTTGACAATTTCATTTGTCAAATTTTATTTAGCAATTAGCATTCAAATATCATTATATTTTCGTATTTAGATTTAGTATTTCAAATTTTGCCATGTTATAATTTTACTAATTTCCTATAGTTTCATTTGAAATGTAATTCTTATACTGTTATACTGTTATACATCTTTTCAAAAGAATTATATCAGCACCACCACCCCGCCACCCCCCCGCCGTCGTCCCCCCTTCGTCTCCCCGCCATCCCCAAACTTAGGCCCTTTGTCCCCCCGTCTCCGAAATGCGTCCCCCCGTCCACTCGTTTCCCTGTCCCCCAGGCCCGTGGAACACTGCTTTATAATATCATGCAATGTCCCCTTTTTCTAGGTCAGTATCTTTTGCAATGGTTAGTCTACCATTTGGTCTTCGTAGGAAAACATGGTGTTTAGGGAACCCCTTTGAGGGTAATTTGAGGCTCTTCAACAGGGCTTTTGATATTCATTTCAGTGTTCTACAGCTCAGTGACTCAGTGTATTGGTGGTGTGCCTTCTGGAGGTTGTTCTATGCGCTTTCTACCACACTTACTATTCTCAGTAAGTCACTTGGTCATATTGCTCACACTTACTATTTATAGTAAGTCATGGTTGGATTAGTTGTCATCACACTTATATTTGGAAAATGTGATTGGATCACTCCCACAAGTTGGTGTTGGTATTATTTTGGAAGTTGATGGTTTAATTATATTATTGAAGTTAATTTAACTTTCATAATAATGTTATTTAATGATAACTTTATATTATGGTGTTAAAGGAGTTAAGGGGTGATATGTGGTATTCAATAAAGTATTATATTTTAATATTACTTTATGAAATATCATTTTAAAAAGCTAATGTATTAAATGCCAACAAAAGCAAATATTATATTTAAAGTTTAATTGGCCAAGTGGGGGCATGGGAATTCGGAAGAGTATAAAAAGCAAAAGTGAATGCTTTTTCATCATTCATTGATACTCGTGCAAATTTGGAGAAACTGAGCAAGGATTTGCTGGTTTGGAGATTGAGCTTTTCTGAGGACAAAATCCCTCAAAAAGAACAGTGTTTGCAGGTGTGAAAGATAACCCAAGGGCACTAGATTGAATAATCTCATTCAAAGGTTATTATCTGAGCTTCATTGGATTCAAGAGATCAAATAATTCAGAATTTGTAGAGGCTTAATTGGCAGATCAGAAGTTAATTTGTTGATAATTATTGTTGTTTGTACCTTCATAAGCTGGCACGTGGGATTTGCAGCAGATTACATACCTTCAGCTGACATGTGTGGGTCATCTAGACCAAGTCATACAGCTTAGGCTAGGCGTGAGGCTTCTTGAGCAGGTCAACCATTTTTGAGGGTTCCAATCAGTCAAAATTGAGGCGTCTAGGGCCTACAAATAGATTAGCATCGAATCTAAGGTGTGAAAGAGGCATTTTGAGGAGTGTTGTCCAAGGGTTTGAAGCATCAGATTCCTGGTTAAGAAAAAGTCAGACCTGTAACTTTGCACTCCATCAAATGGGTATTGATTTAAATGTTTTTGATACAATAAGATTAACTGGGTTCATTTTACTTTATGCATTTCCTTAGTTTCTTTAGCATTTTGCAATTGTCTCTATTTCCTGCAGTATTCTTGGCAAAAACAAAAAAATCTAAAAACAATTAAAAACAAAAAAACAAAACTTCAGATCAAAGGGGTTATTATTGTGGTATCAGAGCACAACATTTCCTGCCAGCTTATGTAAATAATTACATGAGTGAAAAGAAACAAGTGTATAACAGAGGATCAGGCCAGTGGCGTCCCTTGCAGTTATCAGAGAGTGAATCTATTTTAGTTGTTTTGGGTATTCACAGGTCTCTAGGTTTACATAGGAGTTCATCCAGTGATAATGAAAGTATTACAAGAGCCATGGCAAAAAAAGATAAGGGACAATCTAGTTCACTTAGTCCTGATTCCAGAGCAGAATGCAAATTTGATACTATGATGGACATGATGGCACAACTCTTGACTAAAATGAACCAGAATGTGACTCTTGGTCATACAGTGCATCTAGAGGTGACTAGCAGTTCCAACGCCCAGCCTGAAGACAAGCAGAGGACTCCTACTTACCCTATGTCCAAGCCCTTGCAGCCAACCTTCACATGGAGAGTGGAGGCACACGGTCACCAAGATCAACCTCCTAAGCCGCAGGTATCCATGGTTGACAAGGTTATGACGAGTCATGTTGAGTACATCACTCTTCCTCCTAATATCAGGAGTATATTGACTTTTGAGCAGTACCTAAACCAAAGGAGACAGAGGGCAGTAGTAGTTGGCAGATTAGAGGCTAGAGCTCCACAAGGATCTAGAGGCTTCCAATAGGCAGTAAGTAAAATAACCTTGGAGCACTTCGATGGTAGTGATAGATGTACAACACATTCCTGGGTACAAAAATTAGATAATTACCTCTCCTTGAGGCCGATGCCTGAGGAAGAGGCAATCAGATTTGCCACAATACATTTGGATGGTTTGGCTCATGAGTGGTGGTACCACAGATTGATCACACTTGGGCACAGATTGATTATTGCCTATCATGAGTTTACAAATAAACTCATTGAATGCTTTGATAAGAAAGATCCAAAGGTTTTCTTCTGTGAGCTTGCACAACTGAAGCAAGATGGTTCATTTGAGTCTTACATCTCTGAATTTCAGAGGTTATCCGTAATGGTTCCCGGCATTTCTGAGAGGAGCCTAGTGCTTCTTTTTAGTGAAGGTCTCATGGAACCTTTACACGGGTGGATCAAATCCTTTGATCCTCCCTCTTTATAAGATGCAATGAAGAAAGCACGAACAATGGAGCTTGCTGCCCCAAAAAGCAAGTTTCCGTCTAAGACAATCACCTCTTCAAACAATGAGTTTCATCATAAAGTTGCAGACCAACAAAAGAAACCAACTCCAAAACCTAATGATGAGACCATAAATGACTTGAAGAAATTATGCTTCAAATGCAAACGTTCTTAGGAACCGGGTCATAAGTGTCCTTTGCAGGGCCACGTACATCAAATGGAATACTATTATGTTGATGAAACCACTTCTAAAAATTCAGGACAACAATCTAATCTAAAGGGAAATGAGGTAGAAAGTGCATCCGATGAGTCATACATAGATCTAGAAAAAGCGTCCCCCACAACACAACTCTCTAGCATTAAAAGAGAGGGTTCTTTCAGGATGAGAGGAATCCTAAGTGGGCAATGTGTGATTACATTGCTAGATACAGGTGCCACTCATAACTTCATTGATGAGGGGCTTGTTGCTAGACGTGGACTCAAGATGGAAGAATTTGAGGGGTTTAGAGTGAGAATTGCAGATGGCTTCACTCTCACATGTAAGAGGAGGATTCCAAATCTCACCTTGCAATTGAATGATTATGAGTTCCAAGCTGATTACTATGTTGTCAGTATGGGTGAGATGGATGTTGTCTTAGGCATGAAATGGCTTCATGCGATTGGAGAGTTTACCCTCAACTTGCGTACAATGGAAATTAAGTTTGAGGTTGATGTCAGGAAACATGTATTAAGAGGGATGTTTGAGGGTAGTCTACTTGTTATTTCCCTCAAGGAAAAGGAGAGTAGAGGAAGGGAAAAGGAGATTGAACTGTGTTGCACCCAAAATAAATTTTTGCATTCTACTTAAATTGAGCTAAATCATGTAAAAATGTCGTCAAAAGTTTGCTTTAGGTCAAACCAAACATAAGTTTTTTGTGGGTTTCTGTCAAGGAACATGTGTAAAATTCTGAAAAATTGAAAATTAGGGTTTCAAACCCCTATTTTCAGGGAAACCCCTAAAAATAGAACCTTCCCGAAAATGATTGAAAATGATTTTGATAGGACTAATCGACTTCATGATCACACTGGTCAAGTCAGAATCATCAAAAAGCATGTTTTACTCTAGTGGTCTATTTCTATTTTTCAAGAACAAAGTTAGGAGCTCCGCAGCCATTAATGGAAAATTGGCCAGTACCAGGTGCTAAAAGCTATGCTTCAAAAGCTTCAACAATGCAACCATGGAAGAAAAGGATAAAAATGATGTCGTTTGATGAAGGAGATTCTTGAAACTAAAAGAGGCCAAAATTTGGCTAACTCTGGAAAACCAAGCCTTGCTACCAAGGAGGAAATACAATCAAAGATGAAAAAGGCGCCCTTTGATCTCAAAGGCTAAATGCAATCATCAGATCCATCTGAACCAGTCATCTTCTTCATGTTCCTATTGGCTATTCAACACATAGTCAAGCGAGACCATCTGATTTAGAGATCACTAGCAAACGTCAACGAAGTATGGAGATGCTGCAAAGCAACAACATGCAAAATGAAAGATAAATCAGTGAGCTTCAAGGCAAAAGCGCCCCTGCTGGCCAGGGGTGCCCTTCATTCAAGGCAGCTGATGGACTTATCAATAGTTGCTTTATACAAGGCATTTGTTCAGCTCTCTCCCAACTTCTCAATCAATCCGACTGCACGTTCACAAGACCTGTCAAACAATCAGAGGTTGAGATCAAGCGGAAAACGCCAAAGGTGAAGACTGAATGAAGAACATTGAAAATGAACAAGTACCAAGGGAAAAGCACCCCTATTGAAGAAAGGCACCCTTTCTTTTGGGCATGCAAATGCAGTCTTTTTGTTGAGTAACCTCCAAGATGACCTTCTCCACTTTGATCGATCTTGACAACGAAACTGTCAACGAAGGCAACAAACAAATCAATCATCTGACAACAAAGATCAAACCAAGGCAGTTTACAACATGAATATAATCTGTCAACAAGTCAAAAGCACCCCTGCTGAAGAAAGGCGCCCTTGCTTTTGAAGGCCTAAAATTGACTTTCAGAAGCTGTGTGTAATGTCCCCTATTTGATAGCTTCAGGAGATCACGTAGCCTTTTAATTCCCGAGGCTAACGTTGATATTGAGGGAATCATTTAATTAATTACTAATATTCACCTAGGGTTTAAATTCATCTTAAGAGGTGACTTGGGTAATTAATTAAATCACTTTATTAAGTGACATTGTGGAAATGCCTTTAAGTGACTTATGAAATATTTTAAACACCACCTTATGAAAGTCACTTATAATTTTCATACTGAGAATATTAAAAACATTTCCCTTGCTAAAAGTCACGAGGGTATTTGGATGGAAAAATACAAATATGAAGGAGGTTTCTTTTGGTCACACCTTTTGAGAAAAATACGTCATTTTCTTCATGGAGAAGCTTGAGCCTCTTGGTTATAAGTTTTGTAAACCCTAGCCATTGTTTCGAGTGTGTAATATCACTCCTAGCCTGGCATGTTGCAGATTTGGAGAGAAGAAACAAAGTTAGCAACCTGATTTTCGCGTCATCCTTTAAGAGCATTTTTGTGTTGCATTGGATTCGAGTTTGGGGAAATATTCGAAGTTTTTGAAGGCTTTTTTTGTCAACTACCTGTGGCGTTGTATTAACACGCAGAAAACCCTTGATAGTCGTGGCCTCTGAAGAATATCTTTCAGCATAAGGACGCGAAATCTGGGCAAAGAAAAACCGTCATTTGTATCAGCTCTTTGTGACATCGTGGTTTTTGGAGAGCACTAGACAGGGCGGGTGTCATCTTTTGGCCTGAGCGTGCCTCTTATTACCTGAGCCGACCATTTAAAAGGGCTTGGATAGACATTTTGGCAGCTCGAGTTATGAAAGACGCATTTCTTGTATCATTCTGAGGACGGCCATAACATTCCAGGTTTGGGTATTTATTCCTATCTATATATTGTCTTGAAAATAGTTGAAAATAGTGTGCTGCTAGTTCAATTATATGTATATGGGTTGGCTGTAACACTCAAGGCGCAGTTGCTGGAAGAATATTGTGTCAATGTAACTCAAACAATCATTTTATAAACTGCTGTATATTTCTGGGTTGAAATATGAGATCATAATCTGCACTCTTCAAAATCATAAACTCAGAAAATAGAATGGTAAACTGCTGTAATGATTTGTCATCAAATAAACACTCAGTACGTGGTATTTCAGCTAATGGTTTCAGTTGCTCAGCTAGTATTGTATGCAACCAGTGTAATACAGAGATCTTTCAATGCAAGGCTGATTCGAGGGAACTATAGCAGTCTGGGGACTTATGTTATTACTAAGTATGCGTCACTCTAACAAGATATAATGAACTACTGATGTATTCAACACTGTGTATCAACTGCTGTAACAGCTGTATGGCCATTACTGTGTATGTTATCAGCATTTTGTGTTGTAGTTATTGGTGTAGGATTGTCTCATTGAATTGATTGCAAATTCTAGTTTTAAACGACAAGGAACAAATGTGTTTATGCCTCGAATGCAGCAGTGTTCTGAAGTACTACAGATTTATATAAGAGTGGAATCATGACACAACTAAGACTCTCATTCTTCACCAATGCAATTTATTAACTGTCATCCCTTGCATACATTGGAATTACAACTATCTGATAAAATGAGCTCCCTTCAAATCAAATAAATTGAACACCCAAAACACTCCATTTCAAGGGACAGTTACAAACAGGAAATTGTATCATTCAAGTAGTATTCAAAGCAAGAATTTGATGTAAATCCAAAAGGAATGAAATCAGAAAATTAAGTTAAATTCAGTAAGGCACTTTACACTGTGAAACCAATCACCCTTTCTAGGACTGAGTTGGCTACTTGATGAATCGTCAAACAAGATCATCAGACTTGTCAGTCAACGAAGATATCAAATGGAAGCATGGAGGGTCTAAATGGCAAAAACGAAGAACAGCCATAAAAAATTGACTAAGTTAGGGTCAAAAGTGCCCCTACTGAAGAAAGGCGCCCTTAAAACTGGAGCCTCAAACTTAGGTTTCTCACTTGATGGCTCCTAGGCAGACTCTTCAGGATGGTTCTATCTCAACAACAGATCCGTCAATAGCTGCTAGATATAAACTGAATGACCGAGAGCAAGGATCCAACAGAGGCACTTCAACCTGAAAAATGATGAAAAAAGTGTCCAACACTCAAGGAGGACGCCTAAAAGGTCAAAGATGAATTTGTTGAGTGAAGTTAAGATACTTTGGAGGCTAAAGTGGCCAAATCATCCCACAATCAGTGGAAACCAAATTTTAGAACTCCAGATCAGGCTAAATCAGGCTTAAGACATCAGTTGGCGCCCAAACATGAAGGATTCAGACTTGAATCACTATATATCAACTCTAGGCGTCCCTTTTTCATTATTTCTTTTGCAGGTTGAAGATCAAAACAGCAGTTTGCTCCCAAGGACGTCTTTTCAAGATCTAATAAGGGTTTTGGACCGTTCATTATTTTTGAAGATCCTGTTGATGTGATTTTCATGACCGCACTAACGCAGAATAAAGTTGCCAACGGCTACCCTATTCTCTCTTGATCAAAGTATCCAGCACGCTAAGATTGCGAGAGAGTTCGTGCGTTCAACTCCAAGGTTCTTTCAATGCAAATAGTCTCAGTTGGCTCGATGTGATTTTGCTGGTATTTCAAGGGGACTTACGGAATTGTTTGACAACGGAGAAAGGAATTCAAATGCTCAAAAGATTTGTCTATGAAGCGCGGGTTTCCTATTCTAACCAGAAAGTACTGAATTGAAATGGTGGTTGCAGGGTTTAGAGAGTCTAATTCTATTCTAAGTGCGGGATATGGAGCTCAACTTTAGCAAACTTCAACCAAACTTCGCTTTGCCTCGCCTTGGACAGCTTCCACGGAGTCGGTGCAATCTTCAGAGGAGTAGTTCAAGGTGTTCAGATCACAACTTAGCATGAAAATACCATCACAACAACGCATATAGACATACAAATCATGATCGAAGTTAAGTCCAAAACGTTTCCAGTTGACCACACAAGGCGAACACACCATCAGTGAGCCTGCTAGTGGTATGGATAAGCAAAGTTTGCTTAGATCAAACACCACATTCCACAGCTAACATCTACTTGCACAAGCCCAACTCTCCAATCTGCTCTATGTGATCAATGATATCACCTTCAGCCCACACAAGGAGGTGGGAATCTTACTGAACTGCTAATCTACAACAACACCCACCTTTTACAATTCTTTCTCCTTTTATATCTTCATGTTCAAATGAAAAGACATATCTCTTTGAAAAGAGACATACATATGAAAAGCCATGAACCATTTTGTTTGAGACTAATTGTTATTAACTAATGAATTGCTTGCCTTGAGGGATCATGTTAATTGCTGTTTTTATCACTTTACTTGCTGCTGTTTACACACATTAATGATTAATATTTCTTCAAAGAAAAGTAATCGCTGCCCCTTGACAAGATCGCACTTTTTCATATTTCATTGTTTTGAATCTGAAGGTGCATAGAATAAATTGTAATCTTTCAAAAGCAAATCGCACCTCTTAACACCTTTTATAAATTAATCTTTAGTTTAAATCGCACTTCTTCATAAAGAAAATAAATCGCACCATTAAGGAATCGCATCATTTCATAATGTAATTGCTTTTGATAACCACGTCACTTGGTAAAACACGTCCTTCAGACATATGTTGGTAGACGCGTCTCTTCAAAACAGCCGTATCTGCCCATGGAAAGAAAGACGTAGAAACCCATCTTTAACACTAATCGCTTTTGCAAAACATATTTTAGTATCTTTTAATCATGTCTCAAACAGATATATTTCAAATCTCCCTTTCGAAACAAGGTTCCACAGAATTATTTCATGTGTTTAGTTAACACGCACTTTGCATTTGCATTGATCGATTCTCTTAACTTCTAATGACGTCTTTTTGAGTCTTTGATTCTCCACATTATTTGTGCATAACAAATCACTAATCAGCAAATAATTCATCCTTTACGTGTATTGATATATTATTTATTCAACCTGTAGACGTTCGCTCCATAAGGAATTTCAATCTGTAGATCTCTAAACTTCGATCTTCATTAATTTCTGACTTCGTGCAAATTTCAATTTTTGAAGAATGATTAATCTTCTCAACAAACTTGAATATTATACTTTGTCTTTGATGTAGATCGAATATTAATAAGGACTGAGTATACCGAATATGATTATCAAACTGAGTTTAAGTCCCACTTCTCATACCATGTTCTAATCAAGTCTTTGACATATCTGTACGATTTGTGGCATTTGAAATTAATGATAATACTCCTAACATTGAAGATACTTTATTTCAACATATTTTTGTCATCCACAATTTGTCCTGACATCAATGACAATACTTTTAACACCGGATTGTGCCACCTCAGCCCTAAACAAGATTCGCCCTAAAAACCGCCACGAAGAGGAGTGGGGTAATAAATGAGCCATTAATGTCCACCATCCTTCTAGAAGATTCCACCCTCGAAACGCATTCACACTGTTCTTGATTTTCTTCTTGACGTTGTTCTTCAACTTTGCTCGAGCTTCCACTCTTTTCTCCATCTTGAGTTTTGAAAACATTTCCTCTTTGTCACTAAGCCATTTTCTTGCAACTTTTTCTTCCTTCGTGATTGAAATGTCATCTTGGATCACTTAAGTCATCACTGCTTGGTCTCGACGTTCCTCCTGCAAAACAAGCAAGGGGAAGAGTATTAGAACACTTCATAATATAAACTCGGCTTACTTACCTAATTTTCACACTCTAACTTCCAAGCGTTCATTGTCCTCATTAGCCAACTTCATCCTCAAATTCTCCATGCCTTAGTCAAATTTCAACCTCCTCAAGGGTGTACAAAGAGATGTACTTTAAGATCATCTTTTGAAGGTGTTAACTTCAACTGCATCTTCTTCAAGAAATTTATCCCACCAGCTGAAGCGTCGACAATTTTGATTTCATTCATCTCCAGCTCAGGAAGATTATCTTCACGAAGAATTTGAGCAAATTCACCTAGGCAGTTCCTTTCAAATTCATCGTCTGGAGGATTTTACCTTGAAAACACATTTTCTTCACTTTGCCTTAGAAAATTTTCAAATTTTCCCTTAGGAAAACTCATCAATCCTGTGCCCATCAAAAATCTTTATCCTGAAGGCCTCGGCGAAGCGTGGAAGACTTGGAAATCAACTTCTCATCAATAATCTTCAATACCCAGAAGAAAATTTCTTTCAGAACTTGTCGAACTCATGGGTGTACAACGAACGGGTTCATTTAATTTTCTTGAATTTTGCACCTTGGAAAAAATAACTTTTAGCAAATTTATTCTTGCTCTTCAACACCTGTGAACATTTCATGTTGCTCTGACTTGAAAATATTTTTGTTGACCCTGTGCAGCTGGCATCATCGGATTCCTTCACTGGCAATCCTGCTCGTGCTCTAGGAAATTTCATCACTATTTCAACTTGGGCGTATTTCTCCTAAGGAAAATTTCTTTGCCTTAGAAAATTTTTGAATCACTCAGCACTTTTGAAAATTTTGCCTTAGAAATTTTTATTCACCTTCAATCACTCTGCCTGTGGTGGAAATTTTTTTTTATTTCAACTTGCTTGGATGATTTTTTTTTTCTGCCTTGGGCGCACTGAATATGTCATGGAGAATATATTTTCTCCCAACACCCAACAATATTCATCTCACTTATCCTAGGCGCATTTCACACTTGAGGAAGGATAATACTTCAAACGCCTAGCAATATTTAGTCACCACCTTGGGCGCATATTCAACTTGAAGAAGGATAAAACCACACCCTTAGAAAAAATTTCAACATTTAATATTTTCAACGCCTTACCACTTTACCTCATACTTGAATTACTTTGGGCGCATTTTCCTTGTCATGTAGAAATTTCAAATTTCAACGCCTTGCACATTTTCATCTCTTCCTTAGGCGCATTTCACACTTTGAATAGGATAAAACCACGTCACCTTTGACTTTGTCATTACATGGCTTTCAACACTTTTGTCTTCATGCATACGCCTTGTCCTTGCATGGATACTTTGTCTTTTTCCTCTTTAGCATGAATACCAACTTTGCATGGGTGTTTGTCTTTTTCTAACTTTGCATGCCATTGGTTTTGTCCTCACATGCCTTGATTTGGGCGCATTTTGCCTATGTAGGAGGATGGGCGCATTTTGATGTGTGAGGTGGATATTTTATACTTAGAAAATTTCTCAAACATCTTGCTTTGTGAGGGCGCATTTGGGAGGTGGTGGAGAATATCCCATGCTTAGAAATTTTCTTTCATGCTTGGCTTGAGGTGAGGGCGCATTTTGCCTATGGTGAAGGATAAACTTTGTTGACTCTTTGACTTTTTGTGAACTTGGGCGCATTTGGAGGTGCCTGCAGGATATTCTCAACACTTAGCAAATTTTTATCACCTGCCAACTGGATGAGGGCTCATTTTGCCATGTGAGGAGGATTTAGCTATGCCCTAGAATATTTTTAACATTCAAACTCTCAAGATGGGCGCATTTTGGGGTGGGAGGAGGATGAAAAACTTTGACTTGTTGACTTTCTTTCATTTTGGGCGCATTTTGGCATTGATGAAAGATGGGTGCAAATGGAGGGTAGTGGAGGACGAGTTCTTGCCTTAGAAATTTTTTTAAAATCAATCCTCAAGGTGGGCGCATTTTGCTATATGTGCAGGATGAACCACTTTGACTTTCCTTGACTTTCTCTAGCTTGGGCGCATTTGAGCATAGGAGGAGGATGTTTTTTATACTTAGAAAATTTTTTATGCTTCTTCATCAACTTGGGCGCATTTTCAGGTTGTTGCAGGATTTTTCAATGCCTTAGAAACTTTTTCAAACACCTAAAGGAAAGCTGGGCACATTTTCAAGGTGGTGAAGGATAAAGTTCCAGACTTAGCTATTTTTCTTCGTCCTCGCCAGTTTCTCCATGCCTTACTATTTATAGTAAGCCCTTCAACTCTTGCACTTCAGAAGCTCAGAATGATTTGAAATTTTGAACACTGGATCTTCACGACTTTGTTAGCCTATTGACACTGCCTGCTCGGGTTGGCCTACTATTTTTAGCCCATTTCTGAAGGTGATTTACCATTTATAGTAACTGCTTGCTTCTGATACCTCCACAGCTCCGTTTGATTTGAAATTCGAATGATGCGCTCCTCACCACGTGACCTGCCTGCTGACATCGACACCTGCAAATGATTTGCTATTTTTAGCCTGTTTCCAAAATGACTTACTATAAATAGTAAGTGCTCTGTTTGACTTCAAATTTTACCAACAAATAGCCTGAAGGATACTGATTGTGGTGGTTTACACCGGTTTTCGAAAATTCTAACTTTTTACCCCTCTTTCGAGGCCCCGAAGCTGGAAACCCTAATTTGTTCTGCATGCATATCAAATGATCTCCGTTTGTTCTTGTTTCTGCTGCATTGTGATCAGCTCGTGATTCTAAAGTGCTGGGAGGCGGCCGGGATGCACCTGCTAAAAATAGTAAGTTCCCAAATAGGTGGTTATCTCCGTTCGCATGTCACACCATCGCAAAGCTCTCGAAAAACCCATAAGGAATATGCAGACATGCAAAGAAAACCCTGACATGCAAACCCTAAAAATGGCCTCTGAAGGCTGAACTCTGAAAGTTGTCATCTCACTTTGCATGTTATACTGTCGCGAAGGTTTCTAAAAACCCAGAAGGAATCTCCAGACATGCGTTGAAAAACTCTGTGTCTAAGCCCCGAAATCCACTCCGGAAGCCAGACTGCTAAAAATAGCAAGTGGTCCATTTCAGTTCAAATTTTGCACGCAAGTAACTTGATGTGTTTTGAATGCAGTGTGATTGTCAGAATTTCAAAAAATACTGACAGAATGCCCTGAATTGCATACTTACTAAAAATATTAAGTACCCGGAATTTGATGAAATTTCAGTGGAAGCTTGCTGGAAGCACACTGACAACAACGTTAGTCTCAGATTTCAATTTATTCACCTCGTTGAATTCAAATTGGCGTGAAGGAATCAATCCCTAATTTTAAAGACTCGGCCAAAAACCCAATTTACGATCAAAGGTGGGCGCATCCCCAGATAGACAAAACGAGAGAGACACAGCAAAACAAACCAAAATCAAGCCAAAAGTTTGGAACGAAGCAAAAATTAGGGGTCCCCATTTGCAATGGGGCGATGTGTGAAAAAGGTCACAACAGATCCGTGGCACAAAGAGTTTTATTTCTCAAGGGTTGAATCTAGAGGCAGATTTTCTCAAGGAGCCAGCTAATAACTTCCAATCTACCTCTTGTCTACTTCCTCTTTTCTTGTCTTAGGTTTTCTTGCATGTCACAGAAAACAGCAGGCTACCACAGATCTGACCAACCGAGTATGATCAACATAATTTTCCAGTAAAACCCATCTCTTCAAATTTTCTAGAAACAACAAACTTGTTGCCCCTATTTTCAGGGATTTTTCTAGAAAAGTCTGAGAATCAAAAATCTAAGAAACTGGGTTTGTTCAACATTGAAGCACGAACAAAACCCATGTGCCAGATTTTTCCCGAAAAAATACTTCTCGGCAGGAGCTATTTTTAGGGGTTTTCGGAAATTGTCAGAATAGGGTCGTGTGCATAGTTGATCTTTAAGTTTTTCAGGATGCAGTACTCCCAGGTATAATACAAGACCAAGATGACCTTGTACCATGATTTCTTGAAAACGACTGACATAGACCTACAACAAAAGAACCCAGTGGTTGATTCAGAAGATTTGGAGGGCATGAATCAAATCACGTTGCAAAACATAGAAGAATCTGGGTTGCTTCAGACTGCATCCATCCCCATCCCATTACAGAGTGTGGAGCTTGTAATTGCTTGCATTAAGCATTACAATCCTACCACGAGAAAAATCCGATTAGTAGATGGGAGGGTGATCTACAGCCTAAAACCAAAGGACATTGAAAAATGTTTTGCTATTCCACCATGCCTGACCAATGTGGTCATATCAATGACAGAATGCGAAAGAGCATTTGAAGCGGCAAAGGATAAATGCCAAGGAATAATGGCAGAAAAATGGCTAAAAGTGAAAAAGACCAACTTTCCCAAATTGGTTGGACGAGAATTTTGAGACGAGTACGCAGTGTTGATCACTCTACTCAGCAAGATCACTGGACAGGAAGAGGGCGATCAGTTTCAGTCATGGATGTACTACATCATTGCCAAGATTATCAGCAAAACAAAACACTACGACTAGGCCACCCTGATCAATGACACACTCCACCAACAAATTATCGGGTTTCTAGAGGCTCATAGGTTCCACGTGTTCCTACCTTGTATACTTGATTGCCTTCCAAGGCGAGTTTAGGACACTAAACACTATGGGGACCTTAGGTGTGCAGAAGGTCCATGAATACTTTCCACGTCTTGAGTTTACTCAAGTGGAACGACACTTCAAACGGATAAGTGACCTATTCATTATGCACACTGTACGAGATCTCAACCACGAGATGCATGTGCTATATCACCGGCAGCCAAGGGTGTAATGTCCACTTTTTAGCATGATCCTGTTTGTGGATGGCTTAGCCTATCACTAGCTCTCATAGGCTAATACAGATGATTAGAGAGCCTTCTGAGGAAGTCTTGGTTAGCAGAGGCTTGTATCTTCTCTGAAGTTCAATAATTTTCAGTTCTGGCTTTTGTTTGGTGTCTTCCGGGGCTTGTTTGCTATACTTACTATTTATAGTAAGTCTGAGTTAGGTTGAGAGGGACCCTTACTATTTTTAGTAAAGCATTTGGTCACATTGGGATTCACTGAGTTAACTCCAGTTTCAGACAGCATGGTGAAAGAATGAGTTTTGAAGGAGTTATTAATATTTAAATGGCTCAAATGATAATTAATTATTAAAAGGAAATATTATAAAGTTATAATTTAACTTTATAATTAAGGGTCAATTTATCATTAAAAAGGGGCCATAATATTTAATTAATTTTGGGCGCCTATCCGAAGGTGATAATATTAAATTATTAAAGTGCAATGATATAACATTAAAATGCATTTAATGTGCTTTTTGAGGGGGTCGACCCTCTTTAAGGAATTATAAATGAAGGCAGTGAGTAACTAAATTGATTATTGAGCATTTGATTTGGTGAAGATTGTCTGTGAAGAAGCCGAGGGTTTTTGTCTTTCAAGCCATTGGAGAACGTTAAACTCTTCAATGTTGCAACCATTTGAGGTGGTGAAATATCCACTGAATTTTCCCTTTAGGAGAACTTCATTTAGGGGTTTTATTTGTGCACAATCAGAGTGTTGAAACAAGGATTGCAGAGCATAACCAGAGAAGTTTAGAGTTAGATTGAAGAGAAGAATCAAAGGAAAATTATTTGTGATCACCAGCATAAATTTCAAAGAGGGTTCAATGTGCTTTTTGCAAGCTACAGCTGCAACAAGGAGGCAGACTCATCTACAGATGCGATTTGGGTTAGAGAGCCACATAAAAATCTCAAGAAATTATAGGGAGGTGCGGCCAGTCTTAGGGAAGCCAGCTACAATCATTTTAGATAAAAAGAATGCTGATATGAGGAGAAACGAACATCTTCTTGAAGTGTTTTTTTCTGCAAAATAATGGCAGCCATCTATGTCTATCATTTTCTTCGGGTATGTTTGTAAATTTGTACATCTTTGCAAAGTGATCAATAAAATTGAATATTCGAAGGGCTGCTATTACTCTAGTTTTCTTGTTATCCCATTCTTTTCATTTCTAGCATTGTCATTATTTGCAAAAATTCAAAAAAAGGTAGAAAAAACCCTTGCAAAAACAAAAAAATTACAAAACAATAAAAATAAAGACAAGTCTCAGAATTCAGGGCTAGAAGAGTCCCTACAAAGGGGGCAATGGTGGACTGGGCGGATTGGTTTATCCAATTCCCCACCTTCACCTACATACGCATGTATGGTTCCAATGGTCACCCCGCCATGATGCCACGCTACCCTTCAAATAAGGTAGTGTTCATGGAGTTCCTAAGGCAGTTGGCCGACGTTCACGCTCACCTATGCCTGAAGAAGAAGCCAACTACAAACTTTCTCATCTAGATGGGACTCTATAGATGTAAAACAGCGGCTGATGCCAAGTTGATGATACAAGAAACGGTGAGACAATATCTCAAATACCTCATTGAGAGAAGGTCATATGATCAGAGAGGTCTTTATGCAACGCATCTTGAGTAAACGCTCATCACATGA
The DNA here is from genome assembly GCA_007258455.2 of Sequoia sempervirens. Classification (NCBI taxonomy): domain Eukaryota; kingdom Viridiplantae; phylum Streptophyta; class Pinopsida; order Cupressales; family Cupressaceae; genus Sequoia; species Sequoia sempervirens. The sequence goes on from VDFB02000019.1 coordinate 21,294,097, forward strand.
ATCTTCTACTAGGTCAATTGTGACGATGAGTTTGAGGTATGAAGAAGGAAATATACCAAGCTTAGGCTCTCAAAAATTGCTGTCTTTATGTCAGAAGACATTGAGAGCCTATCTGATGATGAAGGGGAAGTCATTCTCCCCCCGTTCTTCATGGATCAAGTGGACTCACAGCCACTCGGAAGAGTGGATTGGTACGCAAAAGAAAATACATCTATAGAGGCAGAATGAGTAGAGTTGTCAGAAACAATCAACTCTACCCAGACAACAAGAGGACAAAGAAGGTAGTACTTCCCTGAACAGAGCCACCACTGGTTCAATCTACACTACCTTCCACGTAAAGTAAGAAACCCAGACAGAAGCAATGGAGCAATCCTCCCAAAGGGATGCAGATGTCAGGATACACAAGAGGAAGAACATAGAGGTTACATGTAGAGACAACCACACACACACCCGAGATAGTCATAGGAACCGCTGCCGCCAAGCCGGTGATTGAGATAATCACTGCAAAGACAAAGCCCATAGCAAAAGCAACAACAGCGGATATGGTGTCTATGATAGAGACAAAGCCACCTACTTCACCACCATCACAGCAATCACAAGTCCCCATCGACTTGGACTCTCCACCGAGAGACATCACTACAACACAGTCTCACTCATCGAGAATTCAAGGGCCCAACATTCCTCCCAGTGAGGCTAGTCGGGATTCTATCTGGCTTGAGGGTTTTCTAGAAAGGAAGAGGGAAAGGCCATCCTACCAGCTTGACTTCACAGAGTTCGATCATGTCCCACAAGACATGCCAATGAAGAAATTGAAGAAGAAAGTACATGTGGAAAGGAATGCAGAGAAAGAGTTCATCATAGAGACTGCTGCCCCACCTGAGGACAAAAGCATACATGAGGTAGAGGTTGAGGACTTCACATTGTCCAAGCTCAACCTCAAAAAGACCACCCATCAGGTGGAGGCAAACCTTCTCAGAATTGCCTCAGTGAGCGTCCAAGAGAGGATGGCTAAGGATGGAAAGGACAAAGCAGCCTTAAAGGCTGGAAATCAACAATTGAGAATGTACATTTCTAGCCTAATGCACGACACTTCAAATGTCTTAGCCTTGCCACAGGAATTGCTAGATCTCCCCGCAAAGTGAAACCATCATCAGTTGATGACATATGGAAAACACTTGAGAGATCAAGTGGAGGAATTCGTTGTTAGAGGACAGTGTATACTAACAGAGCTATACCAATTGAGGGATAGAGCACATGGACTCCACGTAGAGATTCAACAATCGGAGCAAAAGATAGCAGAGAAGAGGTCAGGCGATGAAATCACAATTGCAAACTTGCAATTAGCGTATCAATCAATCTCCACTGAAGAGAACAAGCAACATCTTTTTGCTTGGAAAGAACAGCTGGCATACAAGGTGAAAGCCTATGATGCCAATTCTATAAAACTGATTGACTACCGATGGGATGTCGCAGGTATTATCAACTTCGCAAGAACGTTGGTAATATCCTTCCCTCACATAGAATATCAACATAAGGGAGGTGAGTACATTGAGCTAGGTACAGTGCAGATTCAATTCTGGGATGTCATCAGCGGCACATTCCTCGATGATCCCGATGGTTGCAAGTTGGACAAAGTGGCAGCCATGTCTACCAAGTTAGATGACGCAGCTACCAAGTGCATAGACTATCAACAACAGCTTGCGACAAGCGAAGTAATGCTAAAATGCCACATCATCATCTTGAGGAGCATTAATTGCCTAGAGGCTGAGGAGGTCAACGACTGGATAGAGACGTTGTTGACTAGTGGTGATGAGGTGTAAAGCACGTCAAGAAGGATGCCCTACCCTCCAGAAAGAGATTAAATGTAACTGGAGTTAACTTGATGCCCCTTTCCAAGTTAACTCAACGTCCCACAGATCATGCATGTTAGATCCCACTAATTAAGGATGTCTAATTTGACTTCCATAATTTGTGGATCTCAGATCTCCACTAAATGTGGATCTCTATTTTGGAGGCACACTTTGTAATAAAGTCCACCTTTAGTTTAGTTTCAATCAACTGAAGTAGTTTTCCAGTTGACTCTTTGTTTAGTTTCAATTAACTGAAGTAGTTTTCCAGTTAACTAATTGCTCACCTACCTTTAGACATAGGAATAAATCTTGTTGATTGGCAAGAATTGATTGTTAACTCAAGGAGATTTTAGGGTTGCCTGCTCCTTTGAGTTCTATAAATAAGAGGCTTGGGCTCATTATTTAGGAATCTTTATTTACTACACAAAATTGTTGCGCCATTGTTGCCAACAAGTTTGAAAGTGATTATTTGTTCACTCTTGGATGAGAGTTAATTGGTTTGATGAGCAATTGTACATGATTTTGTGCCTTTGCATGTCCTAATTCTTTGTAACTCGTTGAAGAAATCTGAAGAAGAAAATCAGAAAGCGCATGCATTTTGATCCAAATATTTGAGTTCTTTCAACGTTTTGTGTTTATAACTTGTTTCAATCTCCTCCTTGGACAGGGGTTCCTCCTCCTTGGATATTTTGTCATTGAGAGTTATCGTTTGATGTTGTTCAATGAATTGTCTTTCAGCCTACACTTTGGACAAGTGTCGTCACCTCCTCGGGAATCCTGTTAGCCAAGGCATCATACATTGTTGTTTCTAGTAAGTTGTTTCCTAGCCTATACCTCGGATAGGGGTTCCTCCTCCTTGGCAAATCTGAGATCCAACTTACCGTAAAGAGTGTTTGCTTGCACAAAGCCTTATTTCTAGCATAGATCTGAGAGTTCAGAGCCTCAGACTCATTCTGGCGAGACGGTCGGACCAAGTAATCCAACCATCCATCCCGCTCCTATGCCCTCATGCTCTGTTTATCTTGGGGAGATAGGATAGATTAAAAGAGTTTAATCTGTAAAGAACCCCTGCTAGCGGATTCTAACCATCCATAATTTTTTGCCTTTGTATCTTTGTTGACTTGGTTTTTTGAAACAATATTTGATAATTTGAAGAACTTTGCCAGGTAAGAAATAAAATGCATATACAAATCTAATTGCAAAGTGAGAATAATGGAAATGGAAATTTTGACATTATTTTATGGTCTTTTCAATATCACTTTCAAAATACAACTCTAAATATCATACCCGGTTTTCAATGTAACAAAGGTAGGTCTGAAAATGCATTCATAGCAAACTGGAAACTCATCACAGCCAATTCTGGAAATGACTATCAGCATACAGCAACCTAATAAATGTATACTTGGCAGCCAATCTGATCTTCTCCAACAAAATGATGCTTAAATGTGACATCTAATGCTCAACTGTTCCAAAGGAGTAAGAACAGCTCATATTCATAGGCGTTTCTGCCCTCATGCATCACACGTCCTTGTCAAGAACTCTGTACAGCTGCTGCAGGGTAAAATCTCCTCCTAAAGACCCCACATGGCAATGAAAGAGTGTTGTTGACAGCATATAATTGATCTTCAATAATCCTTCGTTCAAGTCTTTTCAATCTGTAAACAAATATCCCTGAAACTCTTGATAGAAACTCCTCTAAAATACCTTGGAACTGTAGCGTTTACTGTAGCGGCCAGCAATAAATATATTTCACAATGAATCTTCAATGCCTTTATAATCTGCAAGTGGATATGCATAAACCCTTGCATTCCTTGTATTTCTTCTCCAGTTTAGCACAAAATTGGACTCCTGGATGGAGCCCACTCAAGCAATAATTCAGCTGATCTCTCACAACCTCAAAATTGCAAAGACACTGAAGAGTTTTCGTTCTCCATGTTAGTTTTATGATCAGATATGAGTAAGCAGATTTTGACTCAAATTCAAGCAAATAGACACAGCATAGGACCTTGGGAAAACCCTCCACTTGAGGGAGAAAAACGCAGCAACAATATATCACTTATCTATTGAATATAAATCAACAATGGTCTTTACAATGAGGCCGATTACAAGGCCAAGAATGAGCACCAAATCTTGATGCAATCTCAGATTATTATATTGCACTTTCTTGATAACAGATTCAGCCTCCTTGAAACCTTCGATCTGCAGTTGAAGCAATTCGTACTTCTCTATGAACTCGCACTATGAATGAAGGAATGAACGTAATGATCGAATGAACAATGATCGACTTGAATATATACAAGAGGGAGATGGAGATCGCATCTCTTCAAGACAAGAAGTTGGCCTCAAGAATAAATGAATATGACTCTTCAAAAGGTGGCAAATCATCAAGTCGGCTTCAAGCAATAATTAACAATAATTAAATGTTGTTTAAGTGAAGTGCCTCTTCACTCAAGATCGGACCTATAAATTAAAATGCCGATAAGGCTATATTTAATTTATTTCTTTAATAATCGGCTGGAAGGATGAGGTCCGAAGCCGTTCTATCATCAACACTCCAATGCTGTAAATGACTAAAACCCTTGTGTATTTCTACACACAGCTCTCAAATCAAAAAGCATGAGTTAAAATGTCTTCAAGAATGAGTTTGATTTGCTGTTTGAAACTTTTATATCCTCTCAAGAGAGGTCGATCCCTTAAATGCTTTTTAATTCCATTTCAAATCCATTTTAGGGTTGCACAATAATTAAATAATAAATCTCCAAAGAGGGCGCCCAAACCAAAGTCATAATAAATGTTCATTAATATCATTTTAAATGATATATATGTTCTCCCATTGACTTTATAAATTACTTTAATATTTGGCTTAAAAATCATAATCAATTGATTGCTCTTTTAAGCCACTTAATGAAGGGTCATGGCCCCATTGGACAAAAAGTTTTTTTTTAAAACATTATAATTGCACTTAATAAATAATTATTAATAAAGTAATCACTTTATTGATAATTAATATAAAATATCTGCACAAATAATCATTATTTCTCCATTCCTTCTGAACCTTGGAGTTAAACATTATGTCCACTGTGCATCCAATTGCCTAACTAAAAATAGTAAGGGTCCCTCTCTTGTTAGAGTAAAGGTTTTAACTTAATTATGTTAATTAAGTTACCTTTATTCCTCTCTTAAGATTTCACTTTAGTTTGCATATTGTGACATTTAATAATTATATTAATTATTAAATGTCTACCTATTAGGGTTTCTTTAGGGTTGCACAATCTCCTTTTATAAGGATTGATCATTGTATTTTATACTCTCTTATTAATACATTTTTAGCTTTCAGAGCACCTTTGCCTTTTGTCTCGAATGTCTTCTTTCTATGATAGGTTATTTGCATGCAAGTGATCTTGAGTGCAATGAATTGGCACAAGCTTCAACATGATTCGAGCTCGGATCTAGCGGCTTCTGTTAGATCTTTTGAAGATTTGCAGCTTCTGAGTTTTTTGAGCAAGGGACATTCCGGAATTATTTTTTGCTAGATCAAAGGGTTTTCCATCATTTTTTTGAAATTTTTCACCTTGATCTCTAAGCAGTCATCTTGGTGAAAACGGTCCCTCATGGAGTGCTGAAGATGAAACCCTATTTTCATATAAAATATGATTGGGTTTTCACGAAAATTGATTTTAGAGTTTTTGAGGGAGTCTCCACAAAATAATTGCCGGAACAAATCGTATTGATCCTTCGGTGTGATTTTACATTGCTTACATATTTTTTGATTATGCGCATCAACTTTGGTACCTCGTTACTTGTGCCATTTGCATCCAATTTTGATTGCCCTAGCTACCTCGATTTTCGTGCCATGAAGGTATCGCTGAATATTTTATTAATTTTTTAATCTTTAAATTAATAAAATGTTTGGTTTAAACCCTAAATGAGCATGTTTAGTATGGTCATGTTACAGGCTATCTGATGTCGATTTTTATGAAAACAAGATATAAAACCGGAAATTTGGTTTAGGCATACATTTGATAACGTTAGCAGAGTGTGGTTTTGGATTTTTTCGTTTGGCTTTTTCCTCGGTCAAAGTCAGATCATGGTTTTTGCACTCCGGGGGGCTTAACTTTTGCGTTCGGACTCCATTTTTTGCAAACGAATAGGCGTTGGAAAGGTGGTTCTATGATATTTCCAGATCTGTCATTTATTTTTCCAGAATCTGCCCCAGGTACATTTTATTCAGTATTTTGTGTTTTCACAATTCTGTCAATTACTTGGACGTGTTGGCACCTGGAAAGGATCTGTTTGCGTGAGATGGCATATTTTGATCTGCTTTATATGTACTGAGGTCAGTTTTCTCAGATTTTTTAATTTGAAGAGTTATCATGGGTTTTTCTACTCACCCTTCAGTTGTAATTCTGGAACGGGGTAATTATGAGTCATGGGCAAAGGGCATACTTACACATTGTAGGAGGCTTAATATTTTGCCTTATTTGTATGATCTCATACCTGAACCAACCACTTCAAAGGGAAAACTAGCTTGGGATATCATTAGAGATCACATAGTAGGACTTATATTGTCTAGTGTTGATGATGACACTGTGTGGGTTATATCGGACATTGATTGTCCCCACCCACTTTGGACACGTCTTTGGGAGATCTATGGAGACCCCTATCTCTCTCCATTCCCAGAGGATCCTGCTTCAGATTGTCTCTTACCCATTGCTTGGAGAGATAATAAATCCTTTGATCATGATACTTTAGAGGAGCTTGAGTATTTAGACACCCTTACATGTTCCAATGGATCAGAGGCTTGTCTCACAGTTCCTACTCTTCAGCCTGAGATTATACATGTATCATTCGTTGTTCCTAATGACATCAGTATCGCCACATTGGTCCCTATGGATTCAGTTCAACATCATGACCATCTTGGTCATTCATTATCTGCTACATCATGAGATTCTTATCTTGCAGACACATTCTTGTTTGTTGAGTCTCACACTGCAGATCTTGAGGATTATTTTGAGGACATTCATCTCCTCTACCTTGACAGTCAGATTATCACTGTACGCCCACCATTATTCGTGCATTCAGAGGTTGCATTTCAGGACTCTCCACATCAGTTTGGATTTGGCATCATTTGTTTCAGTTTAGACAGAGAGATTCTTCAGCATCCTATCATGGCACACATCTTGAGACAGATTGGTTCATCACTCTTCACAGGGTTTCTTCACCATCGTCCTTTGGATCCGTTTCTTCCCAAGGGGAGGAATGTTATTTGCCGCTTCAAGATCTCTTTTTGGATTCTACATCAGGCATCCACCATTGCGACAAGAGTTTCTTCATTGTGGGGGGGCCTTCTAGTCTCTTTCTCTCTCTCCTATGGGGGGATCATATTTTGTACTTGTGTGATAGAAGCAGTTCTTAGGGGGTCCTCCTTTTATCTCTCTTCTTCTTTCACTCTTGTATTTCCATCTCTTTTTGGAGAGGAGTTTTTCCCACTGTGTTTTCTCCTTTACTCCACTTTATAGAGATTTGGTTGTATTTGGGTACCTGATCAGGCCTAGTTGCCGGGACCCTTGTTTGCTTTCATGCATTGTAGTTACCTTTGCTTTCTTGCACATGTTTGTAGCTGCACTCTTGTTCATCTTAAGGGGGGATGTTAGAGTAAAGGTTTTAACTTAATTATGTTAATTTACCTTTATTCCTCTCTTAAGATTTCACTTTAGTTTGCATATTGTGACATTTAATATTTATATTAATTATTAAATGTCTACCTATTAGGGTTTCTTTAGGGTTGCACAATCTCCTTTTATAAGGATTGATCATTGTATTTTATTACTCTCTCCGATTAATACATTTTCAGCTTTCAGAGCACCCTTGCTTTTTTGTCTCGAATGTCTTCTTTCTGTGACAGGTTATTTGCATGCAGGTGATCTTCGGGGTCTATGAGGTTGGCTTTCACAACTTCAACATCTCTATCAACCACTGATTTACTATAAATAGTAAGTCCCTCATTATCTGATCAAACCAATGGTGTAAGGGGTTGACACTGCAAAAGAAGCATGTTCAAGTGCCCTGCTATACATAGAAACCCTGACTTTCTTGAAATAGTAACTTACTATAAATAGTAAGTTAGCCAAACAGAGTCCAACGAAAGCCAAACCTAAACATATACTGAGCTCTAAGAGAAATAACTCACTAATCTCTGCCAAAAGGGACCCTCTAACCATTTGAGTTAGCCTACAAGGGCCAGGAATAGGCTAAACCATCCACAGTCATGGTCTAAGTCACCATATTTGAATTCGAATTTGAGTTCGGCAACATTGAAATTCGGATGAAATTCAAAAAGGAAAAAATTCGAAAAGTATAAAATTCGGATTAAATTCGCCTTATGCAATTTTATTTTTTATAAATATAACTATAAGTAATATATCCATACATTTGTCTAAATTACACTATATTAAATTTTTATTTTAATCTTAAAAAAAAGAATACAGTTTTACTTTTAATATAATGCAGTATTGTGAATGTTAATTAGTAAATAATAAATATATTATATAATAGAATAGAGTTTTAAATATAATATAATAGTAAATAGTAAATATTTTAATACATTATACAAATTAATTTTTAATATACATTTAATTATATAAAAAAATAAAATCTAAAATCTAAACAAAACATACGGGAACCTTATATTAAAATAACAGTGAATAGTAATAGTATTATAGATTATAAATTTATTATAATACAAATATGTTAAATATTAATTTTGAGTATAAATTTAATATATATAAAATAATAAAATCAAATCTAAATAAAACATATATAATATTATATAACTAACCCTTATCAAAAATGCATGAAACAAAAAATGAAAAAAACGATGGCAACGACCTACCTAGTTTAGCGACACAACGGTGATGGCGATGGCCTACCTTGGAGGTTTAGCAACGTCGATGGTGAAGTTTGCAGGGCGTGAGGATTTCGTGCAGGGCATGAGAGGATTTTGTGCAGGGCTTGACGATTTTGTGCAGGGCGTGAAGATTTTGTGCAAGGAAAAGGGCGTGAAGATTTTCGTGCAGAGAAAAATGCGTCTAGGAACCCTAAAAATTCGCTTTATAAAAATGTATTTTAACTTGAGTGAGCTTTCTTTTCTCCATATGAATTTTGGATGAATTTAATCGAATTCCATGCAAATTTATCACATTCGATGAATTTAGAAAATTTGAAGGTTGAAATACGCCAAATGTGGTGACTTAGGTCATGGTCATGCTAAAAAGGGGACATTACATAGTTGTAGTTAAGATCTACAGAAACGAAAGAAAAGCTTAGCTATGGTGCATTGTGTTTGTGCATCCTTGTGTCTTACCGCTAAGTAAAAAAGATAGGAACCTTAGTCTACTGAACTTTTTTACGCATAACATCAGCAAAGAGGGATCTTCTTCTCTATAATCCAAAGGAGCAGTTACTAAAACACTTGCAATAGCTGACCATTTCCAATAAGCACTCCAAAGGTGCTAATTGAAACGTCAAACAACTGGTAATGGAGGAGCAAGATTGCTTTCAGGAGGAATATGAACTTGTCTATTGCCCCAAGAAATCGAAAAGAGAAAATCTAGATCACCAAGAGGATAGTCTTCAATTTGTTAATAATCCTTTGTTTGGGGTAGATGCTGATGTGACTTATGATAATCCACTCTTCAAGTTGGATGATCAAGCTCTTTTTGATTCCTGTGTGGAGATTGGTGATAATCACAGGATTTGGGGTCCTAGTATTCGTTCAAGTGAACTATCCCCCTTAGTTTTTTCCCGAATTTCTTTACATCAACTTCACCCATTAGCATTAGCCCAATGAGAGATAAGCAAACTGGAATGTAACCCTTCACTTTCTAATCACCCAGTTCCTAGATGGGCAAAGTGAGAGCATACAATGTGTTGGTGTTTCAATTAGCACCTCTAGAGTGCTTATTGAAAACAATCAGCTATTGCAAGTGTTTTATTAACTGCTCCTTTGGATTATAGAGAGGAAGATCCCTATTTGTTGATGTTATGTGTAAAAAAGTACAGTAGATTAAGGTTCCTATCTATTTTACTCAACGGTAGGACACAAGGGTGCATAAACACAATGCGTTGTAGCTAAGCTTATCTTTGGTTACTGCAGATCTTAACTACGACTAAACTAGCTTTTAATCTATCCTATCTCCCAGAGATAAACAGAGCATGAGGGCATAGGAGTGGGAATGGATGGTTCGATTACTTGGTCCAACCGTCTCGCTAGAATGAGTCTGAGGCTCTGAATTCTCAGATCTATGCTAGAAATAAGGCTTTGTACAAGTAAACACTCTTTACAGTAAGTTGGATCTCAGACTTGCCAAGGAGGAGGAACCCCTGTCCGAGGTATAGGCTAGGAAATAGCTTACTAGAAACAACAAGATACGGTGCCTTGGCTAACAGGATTTCCGAGGAGGTGACGACACCTATCCAAAGTGTAGGCTGAAAGACAATTCATTGAACATCAAATGATAATTGTCAATGACAAAATATCCAAGGAGGAGGAACCCCTGTCCAAAGAGGAGATTGAAACAAGTTATAAACACAAAACGTTGAAAGAACTTAAATATTTGGATCAAAATGCAAGTGCTTTTTGATTATCTTCTTCAAATATCTTCAACGAGTTACAAAGAGTTGGGACATGCAAAGGCACGAAATCATGCACTATTGCTCATCAAACCAATTAACTCTCATCCAAGAGTGAAATTTTAATCACTTTCAAACTTGTTGGCAACAATGGCGCAACAATTTTGCGTAGTAAATAAAGGTTAACAAATAATGAGCCCAAGGCTCTTATTTATAGAATTCAAAGGAGTAGGAAACCCTAAAATCTCCTTGAGTTAAGAATCGGTTCTTGCCAATCAGCAAAATTTATTCCTATGTCTAAAAGTAGGTGAGCAATCAGTTAACTGGAAATCTACTTCAGTTAACTGAAACTAAACAAAGAGTCAACCGGAAAACTACTTCACTTGACTAAAACTAAACTAAAGGTGAACTTTATTACAAAGTGTGCGTCCAAGACATCCACATTTAGTGGAGATCTGAGATCCACAAATTATGGAAGTCAAATTAGACATCCTTAATTAGTGAGATCTGACATGCATGATCTGTGGGACATGGAGTTAACTTGGAAAGGGGCATGAAGTTAACTTCAGTCTCATTAATGCCACTTTGGAGGGTAGAACGTCCTTGGGGTGCTTTACACCTCATCGCCATTGGTCAACAGTGCCTCTATCCATTCGTTGACCTCTTCAGCCTCTGGGCAATTAATACTCTGCAAGATGATGATGTGGCGTTTTAGCATTACTTCACCTGTCATGAGCTACTGCTGATAGTCTATGCACTTGGCAGCTGCATCATCTAACTTGGTAGACATGGCTGCAACTTTAGTCAACTTGCAACCATCGAGATCATCAAGGAATGTGTCGCGGATGACATCTCGAAATTGATTCTGTATTGTACCAAGCTCAATGTACTCTCCTCCCTCGTGTTGATATTCTATGTGAGGGAAGGATATTACCAACGTTCTTGTGAAGTTGATAATACCTGCGACAACCCATCGGTAATCAATCAGTTCTACAGAATTGGCATCATAGGCTTTCACCTTGTATGCCAACTGTTCTTTCCAAGCAAAAATATGTTGCATGTTCTCTTCAGTGGTGACTGATTGATACGTCAATTGCAAGTCTGCAATTGTGATTCCATCGCCTGGCCTCTTCTTTGTTGTCTTTTACTCTGACTGTTGATTTTCCGCGCGGAGTCCATATGCTCTATCCCTCAACTGGTATAGCTCCACCAATATACACCGTCCTCTAATAACAAATTTCTCCACTTGATCTCTCAAGTGTTTTCCATATGTAATCAACTGATGATGATTTTGCTCCGCAAGGAGATCTAGGAATTCCTGAGGCAAAGCTGAGATGTTCGGGGTGTCGTGCATTAGGCTAGAAATGTACATTCTTAATTGTCGATTTTCACCCTTTAAGGTTGCTTTGTCTCTCGCATCCTTAGCCATCCTCTCTTGGACGCTCACTGAGGGAATTTTGAGAAGGTCTGCCTCCACCTAACGAGTGGTCTTCCCGAGGTTGAGCTTGGACAATGTGTAGTCTTCAACCTCTACCTCATGTATGTTTTTGTCCTCAGGTGGAGCAGCAGTCTCTATGATGAACTCATTCTATGCATTCCTTTCCACATGTACTGGCTTCTTCAATTTCTTCACCGACATGTCTTGTGGGACATGATCGAACTCTGTGAAGTCAAGCTGGTAGGATGGCCTTTCCCTCTTCCCTCCTAGGAAACCCTCAAGCCAGATAGAATCTCGACTGGCCTCGTTGGAAGGAGGAATGTTGGGCCCTTGAATGCTCGATGAATAAGACTGTGTTGTAGTGATGTCTCTCGGTGGAGAGTCCAAGTCGATGGGGACTTGTGACTGTTGTGATGGTGGTGAAGTAGGCGGCTCTGTCTCTATCATAGGCACCGTATCTATTGTTGTTGCTTCTGCTATGGGCTCTATATTTGCAGTGATTATCTTAATCACTGGTTCAGATGCAACAGTTCCCATGACTATCTCGGGTGTGTGTGTGGCTATCTTCACATGTAACCCCTGTGTTCCTCCCCTCGTGTGTCCTAACATCCGCATCCCTTTGGGAGGATTGCTCCATTGCTTTTGTCTAGGTTTCTTCCTTGAAGTGGAAGGTAGTGTAGATTGAACCGGTGGCGGCTCTATTTGGGGATGTACTACCTTCCTTGTCCTCTTGCTGTCTAGGTAGAGTTGACTGTTTTTGACAACTCTACTTGTTCTCTCCTCTATAGATGTGTTTTCTTTTGAATACAAATCCACTCTTTTGAGTGTTTGTAAGTCCACTTGATCCACAAAGAACAAGGGGAGAATGACTTCCCCTTCATCATCAAAAAGGCCCTCAATGTTTTCTGACAAAAAGTCAGCAATTTCTGAGAGCCTAAGCCGCCTATAGTTCCTTCTTCGTACCTCAAACTCATCATCACAATTCACCCAATAATCTTCCATAGAAGATTCGTGTGATGAGCGTTGCTCAAGATGCACTGCATAAAGGCCTCTCGGATCATATGACCTTCTCTCAATGAGATATTTGAGATTGAGTCTCACCGTTTCTTGGCTCATCAATTTGGCATTTGCCGCTCTTCTACATCTATAGAGTCCCATCTGGATGGGAAAGTTTGCAGCTGGCTTCTTCTTCAAGCGTAAGTGAGTGTGAACTTTGGCCAACTACCTTAGGAACTCCATGAGCACTACCTTATCTAAAGGGTAGCGTGGCATCATGAAGAGGTGACTATTGTAACCATACACGCATATGTAGGTGAAAGCGGGGAATTGGATAAACCAATCCACCCAGTCCACCATTGCCACCTTGGCTGCTGGTAATATACGCACATGCATCTCATGGTCGAGGTCTCATATAGTGTGCATAATGAAGAGGTCACTTATCTGTTTGAAGTGTCATTCTGCTTGAGTAAACTCAAGACGCAAAAAGTGTTCATGGACCTTCTGCACACCTAAGGTCCCCACATTATTCAGTATCTTCAACTCGCCTTGGAAGGCAATCAGGTATACAGGGTAGGGACACATGTGGAACCTATGAGCCTCTAGAAACCCAGTAATTTGTTGCTGGAGCGTGTCACCGATCAGGGTGGCCTAGTCGTAGTGTTCCCTTTTGCTGATAATCTTGGCAATGATGTACATCCACGATTGAAACTGATTGCCCTCTTCCTGTCTAGTGATCCTATTGAGTAGAGTGATCGTGTAATGAGTCTTGCTCAAACTGTCCTCAATTTGTCCCAATTTGCAGCCTTGTAATTTTGTCAAACACTTTGTATGCAAAGTGCTTACATGTTGGTTTAATGTTTCAGTCCAATTGTTTCTGTGAAATATGACAATAAATTGTTGCAAATGCTTATAGAAGAATGCAAGAATGAGAATGTTGAGCTCTAGATGCAAGAATGACTTTTTTTTGTTCTTTTATATGCAGATAGATGAATTTACAAATCAAACTAATCATCTACAGCCAAAGGACATTTCGTCAAACAAATGGCATGCATAACACTACATCCATTCAAATGCTCAAAAGACAACTACAAATGACCAGCAACTTGTAACTCTTTGTTGAATTAGAGGATTGATACAATGCACCACAAGATTAGCCAAGACTCTTGGCATATACAAGAATTACAAATATATGATAGGCTGGTATGAAAATGCACTCTTACAGCTGTAACTAAAAGCTATGCTTATACAATGAAATGATGGACTATATGCAATGGAACCTGGTTGGAAAGAAGCGCCCTTGAGGAGAGATGAAGAAGCAAGCAATAGCCAAGTAAAATGTTGACCTCCCAAGCCAAATCGAGCTCCCTCAGCCAGCCGCCCTTGTTCTGGTCTAATGGCCAAAATAAATAATATACAGCATATATATATTGTCTCAAGCATCAAACATCATCGGGGCGCACCAAGCCTTGAGTGAAATCGATACAACATGAGGGCTCCACAATCAAAATCGTACCTTCCACAGGCATTTTTTTCTTCACTGAAATTATCTGATTTTTGCTATTAGATTTATACACCAATATAACCTGCTCTCCTAACCAAGGAAAATCAATGCCAAGGAATGAAGAACCAGCTCCAAATGATAGCTATAATCTCCTATGCAAAAATTCCACAAAATCACCAAATCGATTTCCCAAAATTGGCCAATGGCCACAAATTTTGCTCCAAATGAGAAGTCTGAAGTAACCTCTCCCTCTGCAGCAATAATTCAAGTGATATTTCACACCCTCAAAATTGCTATCAATAGGAAGTTTTTGTTTCCTATGACAAAGAAGCAATCTGCAGAAACCCTAGGCTCCACAAGATGAAAAGACAACAACAACATCAAATCTGCCTATCTAGAAGCTTAGACAACCCTTCTATTTATTATTTTTCTCCAATTCCTCCAAAAGCTTCTAGAACATTATTTTATTTTTTATTGACTTTATAATATATTTTAAAATTCAAGTCACTTTATTAAATTAATTAAATATAAGGTCACCTTATAATATAAGTTTAATTGATAACCTTATAAATAATTAACTTAATACCACTTTTGATTTAATTAAAATAACTAATTAGTCATCCTCATAAAAATAATCATTATTTTGGACAACTAAATTAAATTAATTAAATCAACTACCTCCAAAATAGGGACATTACAAATCAACACTGCATACTCGTCTCGGAATTCTCCTCGTCCAACCAGTTTGGGCAAGTTGGCCTTTTTCACTTTTAGCCATCTTTCTACCATTATTCCTTGGCATTTATCCTTGGCCACTTCGAATGCTCTTTCACATTATATCACTGATATGACCACATTGGTCGGGCATGGTGGAATAGCAAAACATTTTTCAATGTCCTTTGCTTTCAGGCTGCAGATCACCCTCCCATCCACTGATCGGATTTCTCTTGTAGTAGGATTGTAATGCTTAATGCAAGCAATCTCAAGCTCCACACTCTATAATGTGATGGGGATGGATGCCGCTTGAAGCAATCTGGATTCTTCTATATTTTGCAACGTGATTTGAGTCATGCCCTCCAAATCTTCTGAATCGGACATTGGATTCTTCTGATGTAAGTCTGTGTCAGTCGTTTTTAGGAAATCATGGTACAAGGCCATTTTGGTCTTGTATTGTACCTAGGAGTACTGCATCCTGAAAAACTTAAAGATCAGTTGTGCACACGACCCTGTTCTGATAATTTCCTAAAACCCCTAAAAATAGTGCCCGCCAAGAAGTATTTTTCTGTGAAAAATCTGGCACATGGGTTTTGTTCGTGCTTCAATGCTGAACAAACCTAGTTCCTTAGATTTTTTATTCTGAGACTTTTCTAGAAAAATCCCCAAAAATAGGGGCAGCAAGTTTGCAGTTTCTACAAAATTTGAAGAGATGGGTTTTACAGGAAAATTATGATCACACCCAGTTGGTCAGATTTGTGGTTGTAATTTCCCCATTTTAGCCATATGCTCTTCTGTGTCTGATAGCTTATTTACGGAAGTCTGTAGGCCAGTCAGAAGCTAATAATAGGATTTCCACTTTAGAAGAGGTTTTGGAGGCTTGCATGCGAGATTTTCTAACGCATGTCTGGTGGAGCTTTCTAGGTTTCTGGAGAGCTTTGGGATGTGGTAACATGCATGATAGGATAATGACTTGCATTTTTGGTTATTTCCTTGGCAGTTTGGAGGCCAACATGTTGGAGTTTTACAGTTCTGATTATGGATTCCTTCTGGGTTTTCAGAGACATCCGTAGTGATGTGGCATGCAACTGAAACAGAGGACTTTTCTGGACTTACTATTTTTAGTAAGTCACGACGGCTGCCCGGTTTGTGCTCAAAATGAGTTTGGAACAACTTACTATTTTTAGCAGTATGCTATTTTTAGTATACTATTTTTGGCAATGCTATTTTTAGCAGCAGTTCAGTGCAGTGGCTATTTCTGGCAGGTCAGTCTATCCAGTTTGGTCTCTAGCATTCGAGGTGATTATTTTGGCAAGTTTGATATTTGGTGAAAATAACATTTGTAGTGAAATAATTTTGCTAAGGCTTGGGGATGACTTTGGAGGAACTTTCATTTAAATCATATTAAAATACACCTTAACTCTGTATTCCAAACCCGAGATAAGTTACTTATTAAAAGCTAAATTTTTAGTTGGGTTTCCCCACTCGGAAGTAATTTTGGACTACATTTGGAGAAATATCGCAGTAGTTTTATCTTTCATTTTACTTGCTTTTGACTTGGGATGCTTAAAAGTTGGGCGTCTTCACTTCGCATTTTTATAAAGGGGTTCTCCTCCTGCATCCATAAATGAAATTGAAAATGAAAATGCAAACCGCCAAAATCCCAGTTAGAGGAAAATGGAAATTTGAACTGGAGACACAAGGCCATAAATAAGAGTGTTGGGGCTCCGGTTTCATCCATTAGAAGAAAACGGCAATTAATATAGCAATAAAATGGCGGAGTGGTTTCCGGTTTCTAAGGACGTTTATGGCCATTCCGCCTGACCGTTTCTGCTTCAGAAAGATAAAGCAAACTAGTCAGTTCGGAGCGGTTCTCATACTCCAAAGCTTACAGATTGAGCTTATTGGAATGGAGTCTTTTGAAGTTTTATGATGTCTTTTGGTGTGTTTTGTCAGTCTATAGGTTGCTGGTTTGGGTGTGGCTGAAGTAGGTTTTTACTCATAGCTCTCTTGGCAAATTTTGTTTGGTTTTGGGTAGTTGATATATCTCTTCCTTGGCTTTGGGCGTCCCTTTGTAAAAGTTTTGGGAATTTATTGTTGAGTCCTTGATCTTGCAAGTCGCATCCTCCAGTCAGATTTTCCTCAGAAGTCTCAGTTCCTACCAAAATATCATCAATTTGCATCTGTTTCTCAGTCCTATCTTGGTCACCATCTCTCTAGGGGTCATATGAATTTCATTTCATGTCATTTGGAGTAGTTTTGAGTGAGTTGTGAGCATTTTAGTGAGTTTATGAGTTGCTGGTTTGTAGTTTTCAGTTTGCTGGTCTGATATTTCAGTTTATAGAAGTTGGAGTTTTGGGGTGTGCTTTCATAATTAGTGAGTGTTTGAAGGTTGGAGATCAAATAATAATATTGCAGCTTCTTGGACAGTTTAACCATTGGCTTCTAGCAGGATTGATTCTAATTGTAAAGTTGTTTCAGTAGTACTGATTAGCTCATACTTACATGCTGTTATTTTCTATTGTATTCCCACTTTTAGTGGAAGAGGCTAGCATTGCCGCCTTTTTTACTTTCTGTTAAGCATTATCATTCCCACCATTGGTGGAAGAGACAAGCCTCGCCATCTTTGCATATTGTACTGGGGTCGGCTTGCCACCCTACTTTACTTTCAGTATTTGCATTGTTGATCGGCCGAGTCGTCCAATTACTTTCTATACTTGCATTCATATTGCTGATCGGTTGTGTTGTCAAGACATCTTCAACATTGTAGTTCTTTCATTTGAGACTAATGATCCCCGCCGCCATGTGATATCACCACTCCCACCTTGGGTTTGAGTGAACACTCTTGGTGTAGGGTTACTTTTAGCAGATGTTTGGTTTGTGCTAACGTTGACAAGTGTTTTGTTGAAGTGTTGATTGTTGCGAAAAATTGAAAAATTATAAGGGGATCATTTTAGTTTAAGACCCAACCACTACACCAAAAGACTGGCCTAGTAGTGAGGGTGGCTACCTAGGGTGTTAAGGGTGATAAGTAGGGACTTCCATCTCCAAAGCCACCACTAGAGAATCTAGGGTCTTACACAAACTCCCACGGCCACGTGGCCCTGCTGGGACGCACCCAACCATAGAGTGCAGGGACATTATAGCCCACCATGCTCCGCGGGTCTCAACCTCAAGACCTCAACTCTGATACCACTAAGGCCCAACCACTACACCAAAAGACCGGCCTAGTAGTGAGGGCGACTACCCAAGGTGTTAAGGGTGACAACTAGGGAGTTCCAACTCCAAAGCCACCACCGAAGAATCTAGGGTCTTACGCAAACTCCCACGGACATGTGGCCCTGCTGGGATGCACCCAACTACAGAGTAAAGGGATATTATAGTGGTAGCCTACTGTTTTCTGTGACATGCAAGAATTTTAAGACAAAAGAGAGGAAGTAGACAAGAGGTAGATTGGAAGTTATTAGCTGCTTCGTAAAAATCTATCTTTGGATGCAACCTCTGAGAAGAAATCCCTTTGTGCCACTGATCTCCAAAAAATATTGAAGAACGATCCAAAACCCTTGTCAGATCTTGAAAGAACGTCCTTGAGAGCAAATTGTTGTTTTTGATCTTCAACCTGCAAAAGAAATAATGAAATGGGATGCCTAGAGTTGGTTTATATTGATTCAAGTCTGAATCCTTCGAGTTTGGGCGCCAACTCATGTCTTAAGCCTGATTTAGCCTGATCTGGAGTTCTAAAAGTTGGTTTCCACTGATTGTGGGATGATTTGGCCACTTTTGCCTCCAAAATATCTTAACTCCAGTCAACAAATTCACCTTTGACCTTTTAGGCATCCTCCTTGAGTGTTGGACACTTTTTTCATCATTTTTCAGGCTGAAGTGCCTCTATTTGATCCTTGCTCTCGGTCGTTCAGTTGATCCTTAGCGGCTGTTGACAGATCTGTTGTTGAGATGGAACCATCTTGAAGAGGTATGCCTGCGAGTCATTAAGCCAAAAACTTTAGTTTAAGCCTCCAGATCCAAGGGCGCCTTTCTTCAATAGGGGCGCTTTTAGCCCTGACTTAGTCAATTTTTCATGACTGTTCTTTGTTTTCGCCATTCAGACCCTTCGTGCTTCGATTTGATATCTCCACTGACTGAAAAGTCTAATGATCTCGCTTGACAATTCATCAGATAACTAGCTCAGTCCTAGAAAGGGTGACTGGTTTCACAGCTTCTAAAAGTCAGTTTAGGTCCTTCAAATCTATGGGCACCCCAGGCCAGCAGGGGCGCTTTAGACTTGTTGACTGATTCTATTCATGCTGTGAACTGCCTTAGTTTGATCTCCATCATTAGTTGATTGAGTTGTCTGTTGCCTTCACTGATGGTTTTGTTGTCGAGCTCGATCAAAGTGGAGGTCATCCTGGAGGTTACTAGATGCATTGACTGCACCTTTCATTCCCAAAAGATCAGGGTAAAGTTTTCAATAGCGCTTTTTCCTTGGTAATTTTTGTTCATTTTTCCGCCGTTCTTCATTCGCTTCTTTCTACTTGATCTCACCTTCCTAATTATTTGACTCCGGGTCCCCAATGAATTGCTGCCTGATTGATCATGTAGTCGATCAATAAATGCCTTGTCTGCGCTGTACTCGTTACTAACTCATCATGTATTTCGAAGGAGGGCGCTCTGAATACAAATAGCGCCACGGAAGCCACCGACATATCTTTTTATTTTGTAAATGTTCTTTGCTTTGCAACCTTATACTGCTGACATTCGGTCGATCTCTAACCAAAACGCCTCGCTTTGATCGATGCGCTTAATGAGCCAACAGAAAGCATTGAAGAAGACGTACTACTTTGAGTGGATCCTGCTTAACTACATTTGGCTCTTTAAGATCAAAGCGCTCTTCACCGTGGACTTTTTCAATTCCTTTGACTCGCATTTCTTCCCAAATAAGCCGCGTGTTTCAGTTAGCCAATTTTGCCTTTTCGGGCCAAAAACGTCTCCACCTGCAAACAACATCATTTTATCCTCTTTCACCATGGATGGCCCGGTGCTTTTGAAGCTTAGCTTTCAGCACCTGGTACTGGCCAATCCTCCATTAATGGCTGTGGAGCTCCTACCCTTCTTCTTGAAAAATAAAAATAGACCCACCAGAGTAAAACATGTTTTTTGATGATTCTGACTTGACCAGTGTGATCATGAAGTTGATTAATCCTATCAAAATCATTTTCAATCATTTCCGAGAAGGTCCTATTTTATGGGGTTTCCCTAAAAATAAGGGTTTGAAACCTTCATTTTCAATTTCTTAGAATTTTACACCTACGTTCCTTGACAGAAACCCACAAAATGCTTATGTTTGGTTTCACCTAAAACAGACTTTTGATGGCATTTTTACATGATTTAACTTAATTTAAGTAGAATGCCAAAAATTTATTTTGGGTACAACACGATGTAAGGGGATCTGATTACAATATTAGAAAACTGGAAGTATAAAACTATTGGCGGTAAGCCATCTAATAGAGAAAATGTAAATACTAGGCAGCAAGCCAGCCTCTTCCATTTTTCAGCGGGCTACTAGAAAGAAAATGAAAGCAAAGAACTTGGCGGCATAGCCAACCACTTCCACTTTTCAGTGGGCAATAGAATATAAACAAAACTCAACCGCTTTTTCAGCGGGAGTTAAATACAAAGTACTGAAATAAGAAGCCGATTAGTACTAATAAATCAGTGTTACAATATATCATTAGATTCAGAACAACATGAGAGAATCAAACAATATTGTTGGCATTTCAATTCACACCTCTGGAGTGCGGATTGGAAACAGATAGCTATGCACAGTTAGACTGCTATTTGAATTAGGAGGGGAAGTTCCCTCTTTACTGATTATGCGTAAAAAGAAAATACTAAACTAATTGCTTATCTTTTTATCTCAGCTGAGAGCACAAGGTTATAAAACTCTTTGCGTTGCAGCTGAGGTTTTCTCTAGTTTTGTAACTTCAACTACAACTAGGCCTAAACTAATGACGCTTCCAACTTTTCAAGTAAATTCAGAGCGAGAGAATTTAGAAGTAAACAGGGAATGATTGATAAATACAAAACTTAGACAAGCTGGCTTCCAAAACACATCTGAAGACTCATTGTACTTTTAGAAGCAAGCTGAAATAAAGTTCGTAAAAGCATAACATAAAACAATAACAATGAAAGATTTTGAGATTAAAGATCAAAGCAAGGTAGGCATAAGATTTATTTCCTCAAACTCAATCAATAATAACACATCAAGGACAATAGATTGTAGCAAGAATTCAAGCATACAATATACGATCAACTAAATTACATTGAACAAAGTGAACAGATACTGAATAGCAAACTTGGAGGCACTAAGGCTCAGAAATTTTGTTATAGCAACATCCGTTAAGAAAATAATGAGCAAGGCTAGTCTTATTTATACACAAACAAAGGAGTAGGGAACCCTAAAATCTCCTTGTGTTAACAATCAATCTTGCCAACATGCAAAATTTATTCCTATGTCTAAACAAAGATAACTAACAGTTAACTGGAATGACAACATCAGTCAACTGATCTAACACTAAAGAAAACTCCAACTATACAATAGGTAACTCCAAAGATAGACATGCATGAAAAGAGGACAGCGAGTTAAACTCGGAAAAGACATCAAGTTAACTGTTGTCATCACTTGAGATCTATTCCTGGAAATATCTGCACGCTTCAACTGGCAAATCACTAATTGGTAACTTTGGAAGCTCTGTAACTAGAGTGATGAACTTTGTTTCTCCTACAGCTTTATGCTTATGATGCTTTTCTTTTCTTTTTCTCAATGGAAGAGTATTGCATGATGAAAACGTGAAGTTTGACTGTGAACAAGGATATGTTCAGACAAGTTCTACACAAAAGCTAAAAATAGCTTCGTTGAATCTTCTTCAAAAAAACGACAAATTTTTGGAGAAAATTTTGAGATATAGGCTTTGTAGAGAATGTCGTTCTGAATAGACCTAGATTGTCCATTTTTCGACAAACTGATTTTTTCACCAACATGTGAGGACCCCTCAAAACTAGAAGTTGTGAAGCAAATTTTTCAGGGAAATTGGAGATATGGGTTTTGTAGGTGCTCGTGTGCTGAAGAGACCCAGATCGATCATTTTTTGAAAAAGATGATTTTTCTAGAAACCCTAAAATATGAAAACCGCATAAGCTATTTTTGGGAAAAATCTAGGACGTGGGTTTTGTAGCCAATCTTGTGTTGAATGAACCCAAATTGTCAGATTTCTCAACAAACTGATTTTTCTTGAACATGCAAGAAACCCTAGAAAAATGGAAGCTAAAGAAGCTATCGAAAAAATTTCCAATCTTAAAGAAGATTGAAAAAGAAGATAACCCAGATTGATAGAAGTTGAAAATTATGAACTTTTATTTCTAAAAATTGATGCCCTGGAAAAATGGACTCTGGAAAGTTTTTACTATGCACAACTTGAACTCGAATCTATGAAGAAATCTAAAAACCCCCTTCGTTTGATCCTTCAAATGCTGTTGACAAGAAATTTTGTGTTTGCCTCTTGAAGTCGACCTACAAAATGATGAAGTATGGACGTCCAAATGCTTGTTAAATAAAGTTTGGAGGTGGAAGAATTAGTTAACTTGTGAAAACCCTAATTTTAGGAGGCTTCCTTTGAAAATATATGTTAACTCGAAGAATCCATCAAAACTTGGGCGGCCAAGGCATGAGAAAGTCTTCAAAAAAATGTAACTCAAGTTGACTTGGGCGCCTCCTTGAGATAGCGCGTCCAAGTTTGTAGTGTAAGAAAATTTTCGAAGATTTTCAAATTTTGCTTGTTAACATGCCTCTGTTTGATCTTCGATTCCAGACGTCTGATAGGTCCTATGAATTGGCTGACAAATTTACTACGGAGGGTAATCAAATCTGAGAAGATCTTCCTGGAGGCTGCAAACACTAAAAAGTGGTTTTGGTGGCTTGAAATCTTAGGCTCGCCTAGCTAGCAGGGGCGCTTTTGTTTGCAAGAATTAACCATTTTTTAGCGATTTTCAACTTCTCCAATTTGTCTCCTATGCTTCAATCTACAATTACTGGAGATTGATGGATTGTGATGTCCCCGCTCTAGTCAGTTATCAGGTGCAGTGTGTTAGCCTATTTCTTGGACCCTTGTGGGCTAACTGGATTGGTTAGAGGGTAAGTGGTATTTTCTGGAGGAGATGGTCGTTCT
>VDFB02000019.1:21317551-21420205 GCA_007258455.2 Sequoia sempervirens
TGTAGAGATTCAACAGTCGGAGCAAAAGATAGCAGAAAAGAGGCCAGGCGATGAAATCACAATTGCAGACTTGCAATTGGCGTATCAATCAGTCTCTACTGAAGAGAACAAGCAAAAATTTTTTGCTTGGAAAGAACAGCTGGCATACAAGGTGAAAGCCTATGATGCCAATTCTGTAGAACTGATTGACTACCGACGGATTGTCGCAAATATTATCAACTTCGCAAGAACGTTGGTAATATCCTTCCCTCACATAGAATATCAGCACGAAGGAGGTGAGTACATTGAGCTAGGTACAGTGCAGAATTCAATTCTGGGATGTCATCCGCAGCACATTCCTCGATGATCCCGATGGTTGCAAGTTGGCCAAAGTGGCAGCCATGTCTACCAAGTTAGATGACGCAGCTGCCAAGTGCATAGACTATCAGCAACAACTTGTGACAGGTGAAGAAATGCTAAAACGCCACGTCATCATCTTGAGGAGCATTAATTGCCTAGAGGCTGAGGAGGTCAATGACTGGATAGAGGCGTTGTTGACTAGTGGTGATGAGGTGTAAAGCACCTCAAGAGGACGTCCTACCCTCCAGAAAGACATTAAATGTGACTGGAGTTACTTACCCCTTTCCAAGTTAACTAAGTCCCACAGATCATGCGTATTTAGATCCCACTAATTGAGGATGTCTAATTTGACTTCATAATTTGTGGATCTCAGATCTCCACTAAATGTGGATCTCTATTTTGGAGGCACACTTTGTAATAAAGTCCACCTTTAGTTTAGTTTCAATCAACTGAAGTAGTTTTCCAGTTGACTCTTTGTTTAGTTTCAATTAACTGAAGTAGTTTTCCAGTTAACTAATTGCTCACCTACCTTTAGACATAGGAATAAATCTTGTTGATTGGCAAGAATTGATTGTTAACTCAAGGAGATTTTAGGGTTGCCTGCTCCTTTGAGTTCTATAAATAAGAGGCTTGGGCTCATTATTTAGGAATCTTTATTTACTACATAAAATTGTTGCGCCATTGTTGCCAACAAGTTTGAAAATGATTATTTGTTCACTCTTGGATGAGAGTTAATTGGTTTGATGAGCAATTGTACATGATTTTGTGCCTTTGCATGTCCCAATTCTTTGTAACTCGTTGAAGAAATCTGAAGAAGAAAATCAGAAAGTGCATGCATTTTGATCCAAATATTTGAGTTCTTTCAACGTTTTGTGTTTATAACTTGTTTCAATCTCCTCCTTGGACAGGGGTTCCTCCTCCTTGGATATTTTGTCATTGACAGTTATCGTTTGATGTTGTTCAATGAATTGTCTTTCAGCCTACACTTTGGACAAGTGTCATCACCTCCTCGGGAATCCTGTTAGCCAAGGCATCGTATCTTGTTGTTTCTAGTAAGTTGTTTCCTAGCCTATACCTCGGATAGGGGTTCCTCCTCCTTGGCAAATCTGAGATCCAACTTACCGTAAAGAGTGTTTGCTTGCACAAAGCCTTATTTCCAGCATAGATCTGAGAGTTCAGAGCCTCAAACTCATTATGGCGAGACGGTCGGACCAAGTAATCCAACAATCCATCACGCTCCTATGCCCTCATGCTCTGTTTATCTTGGGGAGATAGGATAGATTAAAAGCTAGTTTAATCTGTTAAGAACCCTTGCTAGCAGATTCTAACCATCCATAATTTTCTGCCTTTGTATCTTTGTTGACTTGGTTTTTTGAAACAATATTTGATAATTTGAAGAACTTTGCCAGGTAAGAAATAAAATGCATATACAAATCTAATTGCAAAGTGAGAATAATGGAAATGGAAATTTTGACATTATTTTCTGATCTTTTCAATATCACTTTCAAAATACAACTCTAAATATCATACCCGGTTTTCAATGTAACAAAGGCAGGTCTGAAAATGCATTCACAGCAAACTGGAAACTCATCACAGCCAATTCTGGAAATGACTATCAGCATACAGCAACCTAATAAATGTATACTTGGCAGCCAATCTGATCTTCTCCAACAAAATGATGCTTAAATGTGACATCTAATGCTCAACCGTCCCAAAGGAGTAAGAACAGCTCATATTCATAGGCGTTTCTGCCCTCATGGATCACACGTCCTTGTCAAGAACTCTGTACAGCTGCTGCAGGGTAAAATCTCCTCCTAAAGACCCCACATGGCAATGGAAGAGTGTTGTTGACAGCATATAATCGATCTTCAACAATCCTTCGTTCAAGTCTTTTCAATCTGTAAACAAATATCCCTGAAACTCTTGATAGAAACTCCTCTAAAATACCTTGGAACTGTAGCGTTTACTGTAGCATCCAGCAATAAATATATTTCACAATGAATCTTCAATGCCTTTATAATCTGCAAGTGGATATGCATAAACCCTTGCATTCCTTGTATTTCTTCTCCAGTTTAGCACAAAATTGGACTCCTGGATGAAGCCCACTCAAGCCATAATTCAGTTGATCTCTCACAACCTCAAAATTGCAAAGACACTGAAGAGTTTTCGTTCTCCATGTTAGTTTTATGATCAGATATGAGTAAGCAGATTTTAACTCAAATTCAAACAAATAGACACAGCATATACCCTGGGAAAACCCTCCACTTGAGGGAGGAAAACGCAGCAACAATATATCACTTATCTATTGAATATAAATCAACAATGGTCTTTACAATGAGGCCGATTACAAGGCCAAGAATGAGCACCAAAGCTTGATGCAATCTCAGATTATTATATTGCACTTTCTTGATAACAGATTCAGCCTCCTTGAAACCTTCAATCTGCACTTGAAGCAATTCGTACTTCTCTATGAACTCGCACATGAATGAAGGAATGAACATAATGATCGAATGAACAATGATCGACTTGAATATATACAAGAGGGAGATGGAGATCGCATCTCTTCAAGACAAGAAGTCGGCCTCAAGAATAAATGAATATGACTCTTCAAAAGGTGGCAAATCATCCAGTCGGCTTCAAGCAATAATTAACAATAATTAAATATTGTTTAAGTGAAGTGCCTCTTCACTCAAGATCGGACCTATAAATTAAATAGCCGATAAGGCTATATTTAATTTATTTCTTTAATAATCGACTAGAAGGATGAGGTCCGAAGCTGTTCTATCATCAACACTCCAATGCTGTAAATGACTGAAACCCTTGTGTATTTCTACACACAGCTCTCAAATCAAAAAGCATGAGTTAAAATGTCTTCAAGAATGAGTTTGATTTGCTGTTTGAAACTTTTATATCCTCTCAAGAGAGGTCGATACCTTAAATGCTTTTTAATTCCATTTCAAATCCATTTTAGGGTTGCACAATAATTAAATAATAAATCTCCAAAGAGGGCGCCCAAACCAAAGTCATAATAAATGTTCATTAATATCATTTTAAATGATATATTATGTTCTCCCATTGACTTTATAAATTACTTTAATATTTGGCTTAAAAATCATAATCAATTGATTGCTCTTTTAAGCCACTTAATGAAGGGTCATGGCCCCATTGGACAAAAAGTGTTTTTTTAAAACATTATAATTGCACTTAATAAATAATTATTAATAAAGTAATCACTTTATTAATAATTAATATAACATATCTCCACAAATAATCATTATTTCTCCATTCCTTTTGAACCTTGGAGTTAAACATTATGTCCACTATGCATCCAATTGCCTAACTAAAAATAGTAAGGGTCCCTCTCTTGTTAGAGTAAAGGTTTTAACTTAATTATGTTAATTAAGTTACCTTTATTCCTCTCTTAAGATTTCACTTTAGTTTGCATATTGTGACATTTAATAATTATATTAATTATTAAATGTCTACCTATTAGGGTTTCTTTAGGGTTGAACAATCTCCTTTTATAAGGATTGATCATTGTATTTTATTACTCTCTCTGATTAATACATTTTCAGCTTTCAGGAGCACCCTTGCTTTTTTGTCTCGAATGTCTTCTTTCTATGATAGGTTATTTGCATGCAAGTGATCTTCGAGGTCTGTGAGATTGGCTTTCACAACTTCAACATGGTATCAGAGCTCCAGATCTGCAGCTTCCTGTTCGTCTTTTGAAGATTTCAGCTTACAGAGTTTTTTTTCTGAGCAAGGGTTTCATTCCGGGTATTTTTTGCTAGATCAAAGGGGTTTTCCATCATTTTTTGAGAAATTTTCACCTTGATCTCTCAAACAGTGCATGCTAGTGCAAAACGGTCCTCATGGGTGTGCTCAGAAGGCCCAAAAACCCCTATTTTCATATAAAATATGATTGGGTTTTCTGAAAATTGATTTTTTAGAGTTTTTGGGGAGTCTCAAAATAATTGCCAGACAAATCCGTACGAATCCATACGAATACATCGATTTTTGTGCCATCTTTTTTTGGTGTCTGCATCAACTTTGAGCTGCCTCGATTTTTGTGCCATTTTGCATCAATTTTCGTGCCCTAGCTACCTCGATTTTCGTGCCATGAAGGTTTAGCTGAATATTTTATTAATTTTTTAATCTTTAAATTAATAAAATGTTTCGTTTAAAGCCTAAATGAGCATGTTTAGTAAAATGGTCATATTTTGAGCATACGGTGTCAGTTTTTCGAAAACAAGATATCGTCGGAAAGCTGGTTTCGGCGCCGATTTGATGGTGTAGGTGTGGTTTCTGGATTTTTCCGTTTTGACGCTTTTTTCCTCAGTCAAAGTCAGATCATGGTTTTTGCACTCCGGGGGGCTTAACTTTTGCGTTCGGACTCCATTTTTTGCAAACGAATAGGCGTTGGAAAGGTGGTTCTATGATATTTCCAGATCTGTCATTTATTTTTCCAGAATCTGCCCCAGGTACATTTTATTCAGTATTTTGTGTTTTCACAATTCTGTCAATTACTTGGACGTGTTGGCACCTGGAAAGGATCTGTTTGCGTGAGATGGCATATTTTGATCTGCTTTATATGTACTGAGGTCAGTTTTCTCAGATTTTTTAATTTGAAGAGTTATCATGGGTTTTTCTACTCACCCTTCAGTTGTAATTCTGGAACGGGGTAATTATGAGTCATGGGCAAAGGGCATACTTACACATTGTAGGAGGCTTAATATTTTGCCTTATTTGTATGATCTCATACCTGAACCAACCACTTCAAAGGGAAAACTAGCTTGGGATATCATTAGAGATCACATAGTAGGACTTATATTGTCTAGTGTTGATGATGACACTGTGTGGGTTATATCGGACATTGATTGTCCCCACCCACTTTGGACACGTCTTTGGGAGATCTATGGAGACCCCTATCTCTCTCCATTCCCAGAGGATCCTGCTTCAGATTGTCTCTTACCCATTGCTTGGAGAGATAATAAATCCTTTGATCATGATACTTTAGAGGAGCTTGAGTATTTAGACACCCTTACATGTTCCAATGGATCAGAGGCTTGTCTCACAGTTCCTACTCTTCAGCCTGAGATTATACATGTATCATTCGTTGTTCCTAATGACATCAGTATCGCCACATTGGTCCCTATGGATTCAGTTCAACATCATGACCATCTTGGTCATTCATTATCTGCTACATCATGAGATTCTTATCTTGCAGACACATTCTTGTTTGTTGAGTCTCACACTGCAGATCTTGAGGATTATTTTGAGGACATTCATCTCCTCTACCTTGACAGTCAGATTATCACTGTACGCCCACCATTATTCGTGCATTCAGAGGTTGCATTTCAGGACTCTCCACATCAGTTTGGATTTGGCATCATTTGTTTCAGTTTAGACAGAGAGATTCTTCAGCATCCTATCATGGCACACATCTTGAGACAGATTGGTTCATCACTCTTCACAGGGTTTCTTCACCATCGTCCTTTGGATCCGTTTCTTCCCAAGGGGAGGAATGTTATTTGCCGCTTCAAGATCTCTTTTTGGATTCTACATCAGGCATCCACCATTGCGACAAGAGTTTCTTCATTGTGGGGGGGCCTTCTAGTCTCTTTCTCTCTCTCCTATGGGGGGATCATATTTTGTACTTGTGTGATAGAAGCAGTTCTTAGGGGGTCCTCCTTTTATCTCTCTTCTTCTTTCACTCTTGTATTTCCATCTCTTTTTGGAGAGGAGTTTTTCCCACTGTGTTTTCTCCTTTACTCCACTTTATAGAGATTTGGTTGTATTTGGGTACCTGATCAGGCCTAGTTGCCGGGACCCTTGTTTGCTTTCATGCATTGTAGTTACCTTTGCTTTCTTGCACATGTTTGTAGCTGCACTCTTGTTCATCTTAAGGGGGGATGTTAGAGTAAAGGTTTTAACTTAATTATGTTAATTTACCTTTATTCCTCTCTTAAGATTTCACTTTAGTTTGCATATTGTGACATTTAATATTTATATTAATTATTAAATGTCTACCTATTAGGGTTTCTTTAGGGTTGCACAATCTCCTTTTATAAGGATTGATCATTGTATTTTATTACTCTCTCCGATTAATACATTTTCAGCTTTCAGAGCACCCTTGCTTTTTTGTCTCGAATGTCTTCTTTCTGTGACAGGTTATTTGCATGCAGGTGATCTTCGGGGTCTATGAGGTTGGCTTTCACAACTTCAACATCTCTATCAACCACTGATTTACTATAAATAGTAAGTCCCTCATTATCTGATCAAACCAATGGTGTAAGGGGTTGACACTGCAAAAGAAGCATGTTCAAGTGCCCTGCTATACATAGAAACCCTGACTTTCTTGAAATAGTAACTTACTATAAATAGTAAGTTAGCCAAACAGAGTCCAACGAAAGCCAAACCTAAACATATACTGAGCTCTAAGAGAAATAACTCACTAATCTCTGCCAAAAGGGACCCTCTAACCATTTGAGTTAGCCTACAAGGGCCAGGAATAGGCTAAACCATCCACAGTCATGGTCTAAGTCACCATATTTGAATTCGAATTTGAGTTCGGCAACATTGAAATTCGGATGAAATTCAAAAAGGAAAAAATTCGAAAAGTATAAAATTCGGATTAAATTCGCCTTATGCAATTTTATTTTTTATAAATATAACTATAAGTAATATATCCATACATTTGTCTAAATTACACTATATTAAATTTTTATTTTAATCTTAAAAAAAAGAATACAGTTTTACTTTTAATATAATGCAGTATTGTGAATGTTAATTAGTAAATAATAAATATATTATATAATAGAATAGAGTTTTAAATATAATATAATAGTAAATAGTAAATATTTTAATACATTATACAAATTAATTTTTAATATACATTTAATTATATAAAAAAATAAAATCTAAAATCTAAACAAAACATACGGGAACCTTATATTAAAATAACAGTGAATAGTAATAGTATTATAGATTATAAATTTATTATAATACAAATATGTTAAATATTAATTTTGAGTATAAATTTAATATATATAAAATAATAAAATCAAATCTAAATAAAACATATATAATATTATATAACTAACCCTTATCAAAAATGCATGAAACAAAAAATGAAAAAAACGATGGCAACGACCTACCTAGTTTAGCGACACAACGGTGATGGCGATGGCCTACCTTGGAGGTTTAGCAACGTCGATGGTGAAGTTTGCAGGGCGTGAGGATTTCGTGCAGGGCATGAGAGGATTTTGTGCAGGGCTTGACGATTTTGTGCAGGGCGTGAAGATTTTGTGCAAGGAAAAGGGCGTGAAGATTTTCGTGCAGAGAAAAATGCGTCTAGGAACCCTAAAAATTCGCTTTATAAAAATGTATTTTAACTTGAGTGAGCTTTCTTTTCTCCATATGAATTTTGGATGAATTTAATCGAATTCCATGCAAATTTATCACATTCGATGAATTTAGAAAATTTGAAGGTTGAAATACGCCAAATGTGGTGACTTAGGTCATGGTCATGCTAAAAAGGGGACATTACATAGTTGTAGTTAAGATCTACAGAAACGAAAGAAAAGCTTAGCTATGGTGCATTGTGTTTGTGCATCCTTGTGTCTTACCGCTAAGTAAAAAAGATAGGAACCTTAGTCTACTGAACTTTTTTACGCATAACATCAGCAAAGAGGGATCTTCTTCTCTATAATCCAAAGGAGCAGTTACTAAAACACTTGCAATAGCTGACCATTTCCAATAAGCACTCCAAAGGTGCTAATTGAAACGTCAAACAACTGGTAATGGAGGAGCAAGATTGCTTTCAGGAGGAATATGAACTTGTCTATTGCCCCAAGAAATCGAAAAGAGAAAATCTAGATCACCAAGAGGATAGTCTTCAATTTGTTAATAATCCTTTGTTTGGGGTAGATGCTGATGTGACTTATGATAATCCACTCTTCAAGTTGGATGATCAAGCTCTTTTTGATTCCTGTGTGGAGATTGGTGATAATCACAGGATTTGGGGTCCTAGTATTCGTTCAAGTGAACTATCCCCCTTAGTTTTTTCCCGAATTTCTTTACATCAACTTCACCCATTAGCATTAGCCCAATGAGAGATAAGCAAACTGGAATGTAACCCTTCACTTTCTAATCACCCAGTTCCTAGATGGGCAAAGTGAGAGCATACAATGTGTTGGTGTTTCAATTAGCACCTCTAGAGTGCTTATTGAAAACAATCAGCTATTGCAAGTGTTTTATTAACTGCTCCTTTGGATTATAGAGAGGAAGATCCCTATTTGTTGATGTTATGTGTAAAAAAGTACAGTAGATTAAGGTTCCTATCTATTTTACTCAACGGTAGGACACAAGGGTGCATAAACACAATGCGTTGTAGCTAAGCTTATCTTTGGTTACTGCAGATCTTAACTACGACTAAACTAGCTTTTAATCTATCCTATCTCCCAGAGATAAACAGAGCATGAGGGCATAGGAGTGGGAATGGATGGTTCGATTACTTGGTCCAACCGTCTCGCTAGAATGAGTCTGAGGCTCTGAATTCTCAGATCTATGCTAGAAATAAGGCTTTGTACAAGTAAACACTCTTTACAGTAAGTTGGATCTCAGACTTGCCAAGGAGGAGGAACCCCTGTCCGAGGTATAGGCTAGGAAATAGCTTACTAGAAACAACAAGATACGGTGCCTTGGCTAACAGGATTTCCGAGGAGGTGACGACACCTATCCAAAGTGTAGGCTGAAAGACAATTCATTGAACATCAAATGATAATTGTCAATGACAAAATATCCAAGGAGGAGGAACCCCTGTCCAAAGAGGAGATTGAAACAAGTTATAAACACAAAACGTTGAAAGAACTTAAATATTTGGATCAAAATGCAAGTGCTTTTTGATTATCTTCTTCAAATATCTTCAACGAGTTACAAAGAGTTGGGACATGCAAAGGCACGAAATCATGCACTATTGCTCATCAAACCAATTAACTCTCATCCAAGAGTGAAATTTTAATCACTTTCAAACTTGTTGGCAACAATGGCGCAACAATTTTGCGTAGTAAATAAAGGTTAACAAATAATGAGCCCAAGGCTCTTATTTATAGAATTCAAAGGAGTAGGAAACCCTAAAATCTCCTTGAGTTAAGAATCGGTTCTTGCCAATCAGCAAAATTTATTCCTATGTCTAAAAGTAGGTGAGCAATCAGTTAACTGGAAATCTACTTCAGTTAACTGAAACTAAACAAAGAGTCAACCGGAAAACTACTTCACTTGACTAAAACTAAACTAAAGGTGAACTTTATTACAAAGTGTGCGTCCAAGACATCCACATTTAGTGGAGATCTGAGATCCACAAATTATGGAAGTCAAATTAGACATCCTTAATTAGTGAGATCTGACATGCATGATCTGTGGGACATGGAGTTAACTTGGAAAGGGGCATGAAGTTAACTTCAGTCTCATTAATGCCACTTTGGAGGGTAGAACGTCCTTGGGGTGCTTTACACCTCATCGCCATTGGTCAACAGTGCCTCTATCCATTCGTTGACCTCTTCAGCCTCTGGGCAATTAATACTCTGCAAGATGATGATGTGGCGTTTTAGCATTACTTCACCTGTCATGAGCTACTGCTGATAGTCTATGCACTTGGCAGCTGCATCATCTAACTTGGTAGACATGGCTGCAACTTTAGTCAACTTGCAACCATCGAGATCATCAAGGAATGTGTCGCGGATGACATCTCGAAATTGATTCTGTATTGTACCAAGCTCAATGTACTCTCCTCCCTCGTGTTGATATTCTATGTGAGGGAAGGATATTACCAACGTTCTTGTGAAGTTGATAATACCTGCGACAACCCATCGGTAATCAATCAGTTCTACAGAATTGGCATCATAGGCTTTCACCTTGTATGCCAACTGTTCTTTCCAAGCAAAAATATGTTGCATGTTCTCTTCAGTGGTGACTGATTGATACGTCAATTGCAAGTCTGCAATTGTGATTCCATCGCCTGGCCTCTTCTTTGTTGTCTTTTACTCTGACTGTTGATTTTCCGCGCGGAGTCCATATGCTCTATCCCTCAACTGGTATAGCTCCACCAATATACACCGTCCTCTAATAACAAATTTCTCCACTTGATCTCTCAAGTGTTTTCCATATGTAATCAACTGATGATGATTTTGCTCCGCAAGGAGATCTAGGAATTCCTGAGGCAAAGCTGAGATGTTCGGGGTGTCGTGCATTAGGCTAGAAATGTACATTCTTAATTGTCGATTTTCACCCTTTAAGGTTGCTTTGTCTCTCGCATCCTTAGCCATCCTCTCTTGGACGCTCACTGAGGGAATTTTGAGAAGGTCTGCCTCCACCTAACGAGTGGTCTTCCCGAGGTTGAGCTTGGACAATGTGTAGTCTTCAACCTCTACCTCATGTATGTTTTTGTCCTCAGGTGGAGCAGCAGTCTCTATGATGAACTCATTCTATGCATTCCTTTCCACATGTACTGGCTTCTTCAATTTCTTCACCGACATGTCTTGTGGGACATGATCGAACTCTGTGAAGTCAAGCTGGTAGGATGGCCTTTCCCTCTTCCCTCCTAGGAAACCCTCAAGCCAGATAGAATCTCGACTGGCCTCGTTGGAAGGAGGAATGTTGGGCCCTTGAATGCTCGATGAATAAGACTGTGTTGTAGTGATGTCTCTCGGTGGAGAGTCCAAGTCGATGGGGACTTGTGACTGTTGTGATGGTGGTGAAGTAGGCGGCTCTGTCTCTATCATAGGCACCGTATCTATTGTTGTTGCTTCTGCTATGGGCTCTATATTTGCAGTGATTATCTTAATCACTGGTTCAGATGCAACAGTTCCCATGACTATCTCGGGTGTGTGTGTGGCTATCTTCACATGTAACCCCTGTGTTCCTCCCCTCGTGTGTCCTAACATCCGCATCCCTTTGGGAGGATTGCTCCATTGCTTTTGTCTAGGTTTCTTCCTTGAAGTGGAAGGTAGTGTAGATTGAACCGGTGGCGGCTCTATTTGGGGATGTACTACCTTCCTTGTCCTCTTGCTGTCTAGGTAGAGTTGACTGTTTTTGACAACTCTACTTGTTCTCTCCTCTATAGATGTGTTTTCTTTTGAATACAAATCCACTCTTTTGAGTGTTTGTAAGTCCACTTGATCCACAAAGAACAAGGGGAGAATGACTTCCCCTTCATCATCAAAAAGGCCCTCAATGTTTTCTGACAAAAAGTCAGCAATTTCTGAGAGCCTAAGCCGCCTATAGTTCCTTCTTCGTACCTCAAACTCATCATCACAATTCACCCAATAATCTTCCATAGAAGATTCGTGTGATGAGCGTTGCTCAAGATGCACTGCATAAAGGCCTCTCGGATCATATGACCTTCTCTCAATGAGATATTTGAGATTGAGTCTCACCGTTTCTTGGCTCATCAATTTGGCATTTGCCGCTCTTCTACATCTATAGAGTCCCATCTGGATGGGAAAGTTTGCAGCTGGCTTCTTCTTCAAGCGTAAGTGAGTGTGAACTTTGGCCAACTACCTTAGGAACTCCATGAGCACTACCTTATCTAAAGGGTAGCGTGGCATCATGAAGAGGTGACTATTGTAACCATACACGCATATGTAGGTGAAAGCGGGGAATTGGATAAACCAATCCACCCAGTCCACCATTGCCACCTTGGCTG
Source organism: Sequoia sempervirens (assembly GCA_007258455.2). NCBI lineage: Eukaryota > Viridiplantae > Streptophyta > Pinopsida > Cupressales > Cupressaceae > Sequoia > Sequoia sempervirens. The sequence goes on from VDFB02000019.1 coordinate 21,329,595, forward strand.
CTGGTAATATACGCACATGCATCTCATGGTCGAGGTCTCATATAGTGTGCATAATGAAGAGGTCACTTATCTGTTTGAAGTGTCATTCTGCTTGAGTAAACTCAAGACGCAAAAAGTGTTCATGGACCTTCTGCACACCTAAGGTCCCCACATTATTCAGTATCTTCAACTCGCCTTGGAAGGCAATCAGGTATACAGGGTAGGGACACATGTGGAACCTATGAGCCTCTAGAAACCCAGTAATTTGTTGCTGGAGCGTGTCACCGATCAGGGTGGCCTAGTCGTAGTGTTCCCTTTTGCTGATAATCTTGGCAATGATGTACATCCACGATTGAAACTGATTGCCCTCTTCCTGTCTAGTGATCCTATTGAGTAGAGTGATCGTGTAATGAGTCTTGCTCAAACTGTCCTCAATTTGTCCCAATTTGCAGCCTTGTAATTTTGTCAAACACTTTGTATGCAAAGTGCTTACATGTTGGTTTAATGTTTCAGTCCAATTGTTTCTGTGAAATATGACAATAAATTGTTGCAAATGCTTATAGAAGAATGCAAGAATGAGAATGTTGAGCTCTAGATGCAAGAATGACTTTTTTTTGTTCTTTTATATGCAGATAGATGAATTTACAAATCAAACTAATCATCTACAGCCAAAGGACATTTCGTCAAACAAATGGCATGCATAACACTACATCCATTCAAATGCTCAAAAGACAACTACAAATGACCAGCAACTTGTAACTCTTTGTTGAATTAGAGGATTGATACAATGCACCACAAGATTAGCCAAGACTCTTGGCATATACAAGAATTACAAATATATGATAGGCTGGTATGAAAATGCACTCTTACAGCTGTAACTAAAAGCTATGCTTATACAATGAAATGATGGACTATATGCAATGGAACCTGGTTGGAAAGAAGCGCCCTTGAGGAGAGATGAAGAAGCAAGCAATAGCCAAGTAAAATGTTGACCTCCCAAGCCAAATCGAGCTCCCTCAGCCAGCCGCCCTTGTTCTGGTCTAATGGCCAAAATAAATAATATACAGCATATATATATTGTCTCAAGCATCAAACATCATCGGGGCGCACCAAGCCTTGAGTGAAATCGATACAACATGAGGGCTCCACAATCAAAATCGTACCTTCCACAGGCATTTTTTTCTTCACTGAAATTATCTGATTTTTGCTATTAGATTTATACACCAATATAACCTGCTCTCCTAACCAAGGAAAATCAATGCCAAGGAATGAAGAACCAGCTCCAAATGATAGCTATAATCTCCTATGCAAAAATTCCACAAAATCACCAAATCGATTTCCCAAAATTGGCCAATGGCCACAAATTTTGCTCCAAATGAGAAGTCTGAAGTAACCTCTCCCTCTGCAGCAATAATTCAAGTGATATTTCACACCCTCAAAATTGCTATCAATAGGAAGTTTTTGTTTCCTATGACAAAGAAGCAATCTGCAGAAACCCTAGGCTCCACAAGATGAAAAGACAACAACAACATCAAATCTGCCTATCTAGAAGCTTAGACAACCCTTCTATTTATTCTTTTTCTCCAATTCCTCCAAAAGTTTCTAGAACATTATTTTATTTTTTATTGACTTTATAATATATTTTAAAATTCAAGTCACTTTATTAAATTAATTAAATATAAGGTCACCTTATAATATAAGTTTAATTGATAACCTTATAAATAATTAACTTAATACCACTTTTGATTTAATTAAAATAACTAATTAGTCATCCTCATAAAAATAATCATTATTTTGAACAACTAAATTAATTAAATTAATTAAATCAACTACCTCTAAAATGAGGACATTACAGTCTGCCCCTGTTGAAATTGCTTGTCCTCAAGCAATTCACCACCTGAATCCCACAAGAATTGCATAATGTCCATGTCATCACCAAACAGCTCCTGCAACACCCACTCAAACTGAATCTGTCATACCAACTCAATACCATCACCAAGTGTCGCAAAAGTATAAGCCTCAAGAGGAAGCAAGCCAAGAGACTGGCCATCCTTGCCCCCAAACTTCGCGCAAAATAAACTATCCATCACATGCGCCCCTGAACTGTGCATCCAAAATAAGTAATGTGCATGAGAATCAAAAGTGAAGTTGTACGCACTCCTCACCATGTACACTTTTGAAATCTCCTTTGTGAATTCTACTTGCGATCCTGATGCACTAGTAGGATCACAAATACTATCATCAATGCTCATCTCAAGACTGGAATCAAGAGAGTGGTCATCATCAAATCCATAGAGTGGATTGTCATATGACCAAGTAGCTTCAACCTCAAACAATGGATTGGAAATCATCTCATGTTTTTCCTGAATCACCTTCTCCTTTCTTTTTATGTCCAGCCCTCTACAGAAACAGATAAAATGCAATCCTCCACCTATAACTCCCCTCAATACATGCCTCCTGTCATCAACCTCAAAGGACATCTCCATCTTAGGTACATCAAGGGTAAATACTCCCAAGTCTTGGAGCCACTTCATTCCCAAAACTATATCCATCTCTCCCATGTTAACCACATAAAAATCTAAATGTAACTCATAGTTGTTCAATTTCAAGGTGAGATTAGCAATCTTCCTGGTGCATGCGAGGGTATATCCATCTGCAACTCGAACTCTGAATCCATCAAAATCCTCGGGCTGAAGTCTACACCTGGCTACAAAATCTCCATTAATAAAGTTATGTGTTGCACCAGTATCAAGCATAGCGATGCAATGTTGTCCATCAACTGCCCCTCTGAACCTGAATGTAGTCTCATCCTAAACATTGGCAAGAAATGCCATGGGAGCAGATGTCTTCTCATCCTGATCAACTCCTTAAGCAACCTGTTGGTCCACATCATTAGAATCAAAGTCCTCAAAGTATGCCCACATGAAACGGTTTTCCTTGCCCTTAGGTCGCAAAGGGCAATCATGATCCTTGTTGTAAGGCTCCTTGCACCAATAGCATAATTTCTTCTTCCTCAACTCCTCTCGTGTCTCCTCATCAATCATGGGTGTTGATTTCTTTTTCTTGGCTGATTGTTGAGGAGTCTCATTACTTGTTGAAGGAACATCCTTATGTGAGCTCTTACATTTTGGTGCCGCAAACTCCATACTCCTAGCCTTCTTCATAGCCTCCTGAAGACTAGGAGGATCAAAGGCTTTTATCCATCCTCTCATAGGCTCCAATAAGCCCTTAATGAATAACACCACCAATCGTCTCTCTGAGATGTTAGGAACCATAACTAACAGTCTCTGAAAGTCTCCAATGTAACTCTCCAAACTACCAACTTGCTTGAGCTAGGCCAATCTCTGAAGTATGATTCTGGGTCCTTCCTACCGAAACGCTCAACCAATCTATCCACAAACTCCTAATAGGATGTGATCTAACTATGCTGCAATGTAACTAACCCATGATACCACCATTCGTGTGCTACACCCTCCAAATGCAAAGTGGCATATTTGATGGCTTCCTCTTCTGTCATGGATAGAAGTGCCAAGAAAGTATCCAACTTATGAATCCATGACTGTGATGTAGATTTGCCAATACCATCAAACATGAGTAATGTAAGATTATTAGTAGCTTGATTGAGTTCCTTATTCTGGTTTTGAGGTCTTCTCTCCTGTCGAGACCTATAGTAGTCCATTCTTGTTTGCACAAATTGGTCAAAATGCATGAACTCTCGTGACTCTGGTGTCAATAGCCGCCATTCATCATGGGAAGCCATATATGCATTAGCAAAGGTGGGTTCCTCAACCTCTTCAACATTTTCTTCTGCTGCTCACTCTTCCCTCAGGAAAGTGGGTCGAGTCGGCCTATCAGCAGTACGGGAAGATGCTTTGTGTACTCTCCTTGATCCTGCTACACTCCTATCATCATCTTGATCCCTGTTATTTCTTATTTTGTTTTCCACAATAGCTTTGTTCTGCTGAATCTGTTGTTGCAAAGTGGCTGTAAATCCCTTGAATGCTTGCGCCATTCTTTCGAAAAGCTCTTCACCCCTATCCACATTTCTCCTTCCATTCCTAGGAGGGCTACCTTCTCTTCTTTCCTCCATAGTACCACCAATCTCTTGATGTCTTGTTGCAACAACTGCTGATAGGGTGTCTTGTTCAGGGTATGGTGGCCACTGTCTTTGTTTTCTTTCTTCTCTAGCTGTATACCTCTTTGCCCTATCACTTTGTTGCATAAATGAAGCCAAATTCTAACCCAAAGGATGGCAAGAAACCGCTCTAATACCACTGTAATGAGCCTTGCTCAAACTGTCCTCAATTTGTCCCAATTTGCAGCCTTGTAATTTTGTCAAACACTTTGTATGCAAAGTGCTTACATACTGGTTTAATGTTTCAGTCCAATTGTTTGTGTGAAATATGACAATAAATTGTTGCAAATTCTTATAGAACAATGCAAGAATGACAATGTTGAGCTCTAGATGCAAGAATGACTTCTTTTTGTTCTTTTCTATGCAAATAGATGAACTTACAAAGTGTGATGTCCCCTTCGTGAAAATTCCTTATCAATCTTACTTCCAATTGTTCCCAGAATGAATTTATACTTGTTTGATGTTCCAATCAAATACAGTTCAGAAATATTTTTTTGCTGGTTCTATTGGTGAGTTTGTATTCATATGATTTCTTAACAAATAGACATTTCAAAATAAATGGTAGATCAAGATTCAGACATAATAGAATATATATTTATTTAATCTGATCCAATTCAAGGCGCAACATAGTGTTGATGCCAACAAACAGACGCAGGGGACTGATGAGTAATGTCTACCAAAGATTGCTAACTATAACATAAAGTGCTATGAACATACCCGATAATGCTGTAGCAGTATAGTCGCCCAAGAGATTCTAGAAAGGAAGCTGGCAACGGCAGGATGAAAGCTCCATATCAATGACAACATGCACAGAATAAGAGACTCTACCCTCGTATTAAGTCGGGGCCGCTAGAATGCCCAATATCGGGACTTGGAAACATTTGAATATAATTCTCCGCTAGTTCTGGCAAGTCACAATGATGATATCAGAAGTATCGGTGATGGTAATGAATTCCGCATCGGCCATATGGCAATCACGTCAGCCAGAACAAGAATATAGTTCCCGTATTGCTCAGTACAAGTATTCCAAAGAGTCAACAGTTGAGGAATCCTGATATTGGGACCAGTGTTGTCGCTAAGCATCAACCCTCCAAAGACGTTAATCATGACGGCAGAACTCCGATAATAAAACACCAATCATTTTAACAGAATGTCGCCTCGATTGATATCTATATGCACTCATTTCTCCGTCCATGGCCATTCTGAATCCTTCCAACATGCAATAATTAATGTCGAGACCAAATCAGAGGGGCCCATCTTCTACAAATTAAAGAAACATTGCACGAACTATTCCTTCACCATTAATCAACTAAGATCTGTATTTTACCATACTCGGGTTTTCGACTAATTATGGCAACTAGAAACTGAGAGTTTGCATTCTCAGAACTCTGTGAGTATTCAATAATTCAATTCTCGCCATGCCCTTCTCCATATCCACCCTCTTTTAATTCATCCCAGGCCATTCCGTTACCCAACTGAATAATTTTTAACTTCGATAAAGACTTTACAAAGCTCCATAAGAAATTAAAAGTTTATTGGTGACTTTATAAAGTCCGATTAATTAATTAATTAAATAACTCAAAAAGTCTTAATAAATAAAAAGTGAATAAAGACTAATTGAATATTTAATTAATTAATCTTAATTTGTATTTTAGTTTTGAGTAAGGAACGGAGACATTACACAAAGCAAACTAATCATCTATAGCCAAAGGACATTTCGTCAAACAATTGGCATGCATAACACTACATCCATTCAAATGCTCAAAAGACAACTCAAATGACCAGCAACTTGTAACTCTTTGTTGAATTAGAGGATTGATACAATGCACCACAAGATTAGCCAAGACTCTTGGCATATACAAGAATTACAAATATATCATATGCTGGTATGAAAATGCAATCCTACAACTGTAACTAAAAGCTATGCTTATACAATGAAATGCTGGACTATATGCAATGGAACCTGATTGGAAAGAAGCACCCTTGAGGAGAGATGAAGAAGCAAGCAATAACCAAGTAAAATGTTGACCTCCCAAGCCAAATCGAGCTCCCTCAGCCAGCCGCCCCTGTTCTGGTCTAATGGCCAAAATAAAATAATATACAGCATATATATATTGTCTCAAGCATCAAACATCATCGGGGAGCACCAAGCCTTGAGTGAAATCGATGCAACATGAGGACTCCACAATCAAAATCGTACCTTCCACAGGCATTTTTTTCTTCACTGAAATTATCTGATTTTTGCTATTAGATTTATACACCAATATAACCTGCTCTCCTAACCAAGGAAAATCAATGCCAAGGAATGAAGAACCAGCTCCAAATGATAGCTATAATCTCCTATGCAAAAATTCCACAAAATCACCAAATCGATTTCCCAAAATTGGCCAATGGCCACAAATTTTGCTCCAAATGAGAAGTCTGAAGTAACCTCTCCCTCTGCTGCAATAATTCAAGTGATATTTCACACCCTCAAAATTGCTATCAATAGGAAGTTTTTGTTTCCTATGACAAAGAAGCAATCTGCAGAAACCCTAGGCTCCACAAGATGAAAAGACAACAACAACATCAAATCTGCCTATCTAGAAGCTTAGACAACCCTTCTATTTATTATTTTTCTCCAATTCCTCCAAAAGCTTCTAGAACATTATTTTATTTTTTATTGACTTTATAATATATTTTAAAATTCAAGTCACTTTATTAAATTAATTAAATATAAGGTCACCTTATAATATAAGTTTAATTGATAACCTTATAAATAATTAACTTAATACCACTTTTGATTTAATTAAAATAACTAATTAGTCATCCTCATAAAAATAATCATTATTTTGGACAGCTAAATTAAATTAATTAAATCAACTACCTCCAAAACGGGGACATTACAAATCAACACTGCATACTCGTCTCAGAATTCTCCTCGTCCAACCAATTTGGGCAAGTTGGCGTTTTTCACTTTTAGCCATCTTTCTACCATTATTCCTTGGCATTTATCCTTGGCCACTTAGAATGCTCTTTCGCATTCTATCACTGATATGACCACATTGGTCGGGCATGGTGGAATAGCAAAACATTTTTCAATGTCCTTTGCTTTCAGGCTGCAAATCACCCTCCCATCCACTGATCGGATTTCTCTTGTAGTAGGATTGTAATGCTTAAATGCAAGCAATTACAAGCTCCACACTCTATAATATGATGGGGATGGATGCCGCTTGAAGCAATCTGGATTCTTCTATGTTTTGCAACGTGATTTGAGTCATACCCTCCAAATCTTCTCAATCGGCCACTAGATTCTTCTAATGTAAGTTTGTGTCAGTCGTTTTCAGGAAATCATGGTACAAGGCCATTTTGGTCTTGTATTGTACCTGGGAGTACTGCATCCTGAAAAACTTAAAGATCAACTGTGCACACGATCCTGTTCTGATAATTTCCTAAAACCCCTAAAAATAGTGCCCGCCAAGAAGTATTTTTCCCTGAAAAATCTGGCACATGGGTTTTGTTCGTGCTTCAATGCTGAACAAACCTAGTTCCGTAGATTTTTTATTCTGAGACTTTTCTATAAAAATCCCCAAAAATAGGGGCAACAAGTTTGCAGTTTCTAGAAAATTTGAAGATATGGGTTTTACAGAAAAATTATGTTGATCACACCCAGTTGGTCAGATTTGTGGTTGTAATTTCCCCATTTTAGCCATACGCTCTTTTGTGTCTGATAGCTTATTTACGGATGCTCGTAGGCCAATCAGAAGCTAATATTAGGATTTCCACTTTAGAAGAGGTTTTGAAGGCTTGCATGCGAGATTTTCTAACACATGTCTGGTGGAGCTTTCTAGGTATCTGGAGAGCTTCGGGATGTGGTAACATGCATGATAGGATAATGACTTGCATTTTTGGTTGTTTCCTTGGCAGTTTGGAGGCCAACATGTTGGAGTTTTACAGTTCTAATTATGGATTCCTTCTGGGTTTTCAGAGACCTTCGTAGTGATGTGGCATGCAACTGAAACAGAGGACTTTTCCGGACTTACTATTTTTAGTAAGTCACGACAGCTGCCCGGTTTGTGCTCAAAATGAGTTTGGAACAACTGACTATTTTTAGCAGTATGCTATTTTTAGTATACTATTTTTGGCAATGCTATTTTTAGCAGCAGTTCAGTGCAGTGGCTATTTCTGGCAAGTCAGTCTATCCAGTTTGGTCTCTAGCACTTGAGGTGATTATTTTGGCAAGTTTGATATTTGGTGAAAATAACTTTTGTAGTGAAATAATTTTGCTAAGGCTTGGGGATGACTTTGGAGAATTATTTAAGTCATATTAAATATATTTTCACCTTAGCCTTGGACGCCTAAATTGAGAGATAAGTTGGGCTTATTAAAAAAGCAATTTTTATAAAGGTTTCTCGCTTAAGTAATTTTGGACGCCATATTTGGAGAAATATTTGCATATTCTAAAGTATTTTACTTAAGTGACTTGGGATGCTTAAAGTTATGTTTTATTTGCATTTTTTATAAAGTAATTCTCCTTCGTGTGGGACGCCAAAATCAAGGAGATAAATGAAATTAAAAAATAAAATGAAAATCCAAGTTGGGCGCCCTAAAGAGAGGGAAATGGAAATTTGAATTTGGAGACACAAGGCTATAAATAAGAGTGTTGGGCTCTATGTTTCTCATCCATGAAGAAATTATACTAATATGCTGCCGAAATGGTGAGTCGTTTGCTTCAAAGAATGCATACCTCCTAGCTTGGACTTGGTTTCTTGCTTGAAAGATAGCAACTAGCTGAGCTAGAGGCTATTCTTTATACTGAAGAGCAGATTGAGCTTATTGGAATGGAGTCTTTTGAAGTTTTATAATGTCTTTTGGTGTGTTTTGTCAGTTTACAGGTTGCTAGTTTGGGTATGGCTGAAGTAGGTTTTTACTCATAGCTCTCTTGGCGAATTTTGTTTGGTTTTGGGTAGTTGATATATCTCTTCCTTGGCTTTGGGCGCCCCTTTGTGCAAGTTTTGCGAATTTATTGTTGAGTCCTTGATTTTATCTTGCAAGTCAACCCTCTCTCCAGGCTGTACTTTGCCTGGGAAGTCTGAAAAAACTTTAGAAAAATAAATATCATCAGTTTGCATCTGTTCTCAGTCCTATCTTGGTCGCCATCTCTCTAGGGGTCATATGAATTTCATTTCATGTCATTTGGAGTAGTTTTGAGTGAATTGTGAGCATTTTAGTGATTTTATGAGTTGCTGCTCTGTAGTTTTCAGTTTGCTGGTCTGATATTTCAGTTTATAGAAGTTGGAGTTTTGGGGTGTGCTTTCATAATTAGTGAGTCTTTGAAGGTTGGAGATCAAATAATAATATTGCAGCTTCTTGGACAGTTTAACCATTGGCTTCTTGCAGGATTGATTCTAATTGTAAAGCTGTTTCAGTAGTACTGATCAGCTCATACTTACATTCTGTTATTTTCTATTGTATTCCCACTTTTAGTGGAAGAGGCTAGCATTGCCGCCTTGTTTACTTTCTATTAAGCATTATCACTCCCACCATTGGTGGAAGAGACAAGCCTCACCATCTTTGCATATTGTATTGGGGTCGGCTTGCCGCCCTACTTTACTTTTAGTATTTGCATTGCTGATCAGCTGAGTCGTCCAATTACTTTCTATACTTGCATTCATATTGCTGATCGGTTGTGTTGTCAAGACATCTTCAGCATTGTACTTCTTTCATTTGAGACTAATGATCCCCACCGCCATGTGATATGACCACTCCCACCTTGGGTTTGAGTGAACACTCTTGGTGTAGGGTTACTTTCAGCAGATGTTTGGTTTGTGCTAATGCTGACAAGTGCTTTGTTGAAGTGTTGATTGTTGTGAAAAATTGAAAAATTATAAGGGGGTCATTTTAGTCTAAGACCCAACCACTACACCAAAAGACTGGCCTAGTAGTGAGGGGCCACCTGGGGTGTTAAGGGTGATAAGTAGGGACTTCCATCTCCAAAGCCACCACCAAAGAATCTTGGGTCTTACGCAGACTCCCACGGTCACGTGGCCTTGCTGGGGCGCACCCAACCATAGAGTATAGGGACATTATAGCCCACCACGGTCCGCGGGTCGAGACCTCAAGACCTCGGCTCAGATACCACTAAGGCCCAACCACTACACCAAAGACCGGCCTAGTAGTGAGGGCGACTACCCAAGGTGTTAAGGGTGACAACTAGGGAGTTCCAACTCTGAAGCCACCACCAAAGAATCTAGGGTCTTACACAAACTCCCACGGACATGTGGCCCTACTGGGACGCACCCAACTACAAAGTAAAGGGACATTATAGTGGTAGCCTACTGTTTTCTATGACATGCAAGAATTTTAAGACAGAAGAGAGGAAGTAGACAAGAGGTAGATTGGAAGTTATTAGCTGCCTCGTAAAAATCTATCTTTGGATGCAACCTCTGAGAAGAAATCCCTTTGTGCCACTGATCTCCAAAAAAAATTGAAGAACGCTCCAAAACCCTTGTTAGATCTTGAAAGAACGTCCTTGAGAGAAAATTGTTGTTTTTCATCTTCAACCTGCAAAAGAAATAATGAAATGGGATGCCTAGAGTTGGTTTATATTGATTCAAGTCTGAATCCTTCAAGTTTGGGCGCCAACTCATGTCTTAAGCCTGATTTAGCCTGATCTGGAGTTCTAAAAGTTTGTTTCCACTGATTGTGGGATGATTTGGCTACTTTTGCCTCCAAAATATCTTAACTCCAGTCAACAAATTCACCTTTGACCTTTTAGGTGTCCTCCTTGAGTGTTGGAAACTTTTTTCATCATTTTTCAGGCTGAAGTGCCTCTATTTGATCCTTGCTCTCGGTCGTTCAGTTGATCCTTAGCAGTTGTTGATAGATCTGTTGTTGAGATGGAACCATCTTGAAGAGGTATGCCTGGGAGTCATTAAGCCAAAAACTTTAGTTTAAGCCTCCAGATCCAAGGCCGCCTTTCTTCAATAGGGGCGCTTGTAGCCCTGACTTAGTCAATTTTTCATGATTGTTCTTCGTTTTTGCCATTCAAACCCTTCGTGCTTCGATTTGATATCTCCACTAACTGACAAGTCTAATGATCTCGCTTGACGATTCATCAGATAACCAGCTCAGTCCTAGAAAGGGTGACTGGTTTCACAACTTCTAAAAGTCAGTTTAGGTCCTTCAAATCTAAGGGCACCCCTGGCTAGCAAGGGCGCTTTAAACTTGTTGACTGATTCTATTCATACTGTGAACTGCCTTAGTTTGATCTCCATCATCACTTGATTGAGTTGTCTGTTGCATTCACCGATGGTTTCGTTGTCGAGCTCGATCAAAGTGGAGGTCATTTTGGAGGTTACTAGGCGAATAGACTGCATCTTCATTCCCAAAAGACTGGGTGCCTTTCTTCAGTAGGGGCGCTTTTTCCTTGGTACTTGTTCATTTTTCCATGTTCTTCATTCAGTCTTTCCTTTGGCGTTTTCTACTTGATCTCACCCTCTGACTATTTGACGGGTCCCATGAACACGCTGTCAGATTGATCATGAAGCTGGGAGAGAGCTAAACAAATGCCTTGTATAAAGCAGTTGTTAATAACTTCATCAAATGCATTGAAATGGAGGGCGGCCCTAGCCAACAGGGGCACTTTTGCTGTGAAGCTCACTGATTTTATTTTGCATGTTCTTGCTTTGCAACATCTCCATACTAAATCGAGAGCATTTAATGAGCTACAAGTCACAACTAGATATTAATTAACTTAGACAAGTTAATGAACCCCTAGGATGAGAGTATCCTGTATAAGGGCGTTGGTTGTAGGACCTTATTAAAATGTTCTCCATTCCAGTAGTTAGATTGTTGTAGAACGTCTAGGGTACGGACTACCCCGATAGACCAACCTACGCATAGTGTAAGAAAGCCTTAATGCAAATCGGCCCTAAGTAGTGCATATGATAAATGACCTTCATTCGAAGTACTGAATGATAATACTTTGGCCAAAGTAGTGAAATGTACAACATCCACTTAGGTGTGAAATAGGTGATACGACACTGTCAGTTCATTGTGATCCCGAAGTACATACTAGTTCAAGAGTTGCTGTGTGCACAGGACCTAGTTATGTAGGAACACAACACTATGCTCAGTTGGTAATCGTTAAAGGATACCCTACCAATCTCTTCTTCGAAGGGAGGGTCGTTCATTGTAAAATGATCGTGCGGGGGACCGCATTATAAGTCCGCGGTTGGCGGAAAAGCGCCCGAGTGATGTTTCTCCTCCACAGCAAGCAGCCGATGTACCAAGATTTGAAAGGACGGATACCTGGACCTTCTTACTACTATTTGTTCTAAAGCTCATTGGAGCTATGTTAGTTAAGGTACGTATTCTTGTTTCATGTACTTGTGAAGTTATTATATTGAAATGGAATCTTTGTTGTATATTAATATGGCAACTTGTTCATGTTTTGTCAATAAAAAAAAGAGAAAAATTCTATTGCAATGACATGATTAACACGTTTACATACTTGCAGGATGTAAATTATGAAAATTTTAATTTTACCGAAGGGTCGGTTGTTACATGTGGTATCAGAGCTACCAGGTTTTACACTAGGAACCTATGAGCTCATTACGCAACAATGCGTAAACCTTGTCAGAAGATAAAGGTTGGGAAAAGTTCTTGTGCCAAAATGGCAAGAGGAAAAGAACTGAGGGAAAAGTGAAAGAAAGATGAAACTTCTAGTAGCTTGTTAAAATTGGGACGAGTTAAGAGTTATCCCTGGAGTAGGAACTCCTAAACCAACAATGTATGATAAAACTTAGGATTGCGGAAGATTATGCAATCAAGTTATGAAGAAAGGTTAGGAAGAATAAATAGTGTATACCATTATCCAACGAAATAGTTTTATGACTCTAAGGCAGCCAAAAAGGAATAAGATAACCCTTGTTATAGTAGCAAACTATAGTTGCAGAGAGTCAGGAACTTTTGGATCTAGTGAAAACACTACAAATCTATGTATATGCAATGTCAGCATAAATTAGATTGAATAAGGAAGTCAACTAAGAAAGTATCCACGAAAGTTGGAGAACTCATGACATTAAGCTAATTCTTATGTAAAGATAGGAGCTTGCAAGGAAAAAGAGTTAGTACCTTAGGGATAAGAAAAAAGACCAGAATGGTCCGAATTAAAGTAATCAACAAAGTGGACAAGGTTCCATTGACCAAAATCAATTAGATTATTGGAGAGATTAAAAGAAAGGAAGATTCCAAGCATTGGAATTAAGTCACTGGAAAAGTGACTGAAGAATAAAAAAAAAGCCTGAAGTGGTAAGTCAGCACGGTTTTACCAGAGGTTTAACAAAGATTGGTTAGAGTATAAGCTGAACTCACCTTCATGTTTGTGAAAGTCAAACTTTTGTTTAGAATGTTCCAAACGGAAAGGGAATACAAGTTTTGTGGATATAGAGTACCCTCCGCCAAAGGGATGTTGAAAAGAGAATTGGATTAATGAAGTGTCTCGTAACTTATAAGTTGCTGTTTATTAGATCTTCCGTTGGATGATCCAAGTTATTGAAATCTATGGGATAGAAATCAATGACAAATCTAACTTTGGGGAAAGTATATTTAAGGTATGCCTTGAGACAAGGTAGAGGCAATGGAAATTCATCAACAAGGAAACAACAAATCCTTACAAAAGAAGTAAGAATTTGCTGGGAGTTCAACTTTGAGTAGATTAAAAGTTGTGGAAACTCTAAGGGGGGAAGGAAAAGAGTGGGTTGACTCGAGTTAAGTACCCCATTCAATAAAAGAACGTGGGTATGTTCTCAGTTTTGAAGAACTAATGTCTTCTTTGCAAGTCATAATGACAAATAAGTCATGCAGTTTATAATCCAAGAAAAGAAGTATTGGGAACTTCGGAGAAAGTTAAATAAACCCATACTTAGAATTATTTGATCGAAAGATCAAACGATATTATCTTTTGATATCCACAAGGAAAAAGGTATTGAGATTTCTGGAGAAAGATATTCAGAAAGGTCAAAGATTATGACCTATTATCATCTTATACCTTATATTTATTTGATTGAAAGAATCAAATGAAATTATCATTTGGTGCCTAGGAAAAAGGATAGGCAGATAATTTGATCATGATAAGAAAAGGTCATTGCCTATGAGATTGGCAAGGAAAGCTTTAAGATACTCATGACTGAAAGAAAGTGTCTCTACATTTCTTTACACCTTATATAAGGAAAAGTTGATAACGATGTTATTTCTATACATAAGTAGTAATGTGAAAAATATCCATTTCATGAAAATGACTTGAAACTATAAGCTTATTGTGCTAAGAAACCCAAGGATGAAAAGGTTTAACCATAAGCCATAGAGATGGAATGGAAAATAAAGTAGGATATGACGCTATGCAAGGCATCAAATATCTTTACTTAGTTGATCACTTGATCACCATCTCGCTCTTTAATGAAACCCTAGGTTTATAATAACCTAGCCGAGACATGAAGTTCATTTGAATGAAGAGAAAGATCTTAGGATAAGATCTAACCCATTGAGTTGGGTTAAACAAATGACTACTCTTTAAATGCCTTGTAGTTGGAATAAATCTACTTGGTTGAGTTGTACATTCGGTCTTGATTGAGTTATATAGAGGTAGAGAAACCTATAACATCGGGCTGATCATCGATAGAGAATCCCAAGAGTTGGAAGAGAATATTGGGAATGTGATTCACCAATGGAAATGTGTATATCACTTAAACTTATGAGATTTTGTGAGTAGGAACAAGGGTAGAATACTTAGTGAGTTAAAGAAGCTACTTTACACTCCAGGAAAGAAGTCATCGTATTGACTAGAACGTTGTTGAGCGGCTCTTATATTAAAGAGAATACACTTTCAAAAGGGAAACATCCGTTGTTATGTCAGAACAATATAACATTTTATGTGAAATAATGGGAATTTTTATTGAGTAAAGCACTAGGGATGTTACTTGAACTCAAAAGGATGTATTGAAGTTGGAACTCTCCTATATGATTAAGAGAATCAATGGAACCAACGAGGAATGTTCATGCTTGGTAACTAGGTAGGTAATTAAATTTACCATTATCTAGGGATCAATATGACGGAACAGGGATTAACACTCAAAATTAGTACCAAAATTATTGGGAAAATTTGATTGAGTTAAAAGATGGATAACATCTTTGAAAATAATTCAAGGACAGAAGAGATCCAAGATATGGATGTCCTAAGATAAACGAGATTTATCTCCGCAAAACTTATAACCATTATTATATGGGAATTAAAAATGGTGTGAGATCGTAAAATAGGTTTTCAACTAGTCAATGAGTAGACTATTATTGGATGTAAAAGAACCTATGTACCTAAAATTTTGAAGAATTTGGAATGGAACGAGGAAACTAATGTCAGAGTTAGGACATCGGAACAACAACAGGTATTGTTGGATGAGAAACTACTATAAACTTGGAAAGATAGAGTGCGAAGCTACACGGAATGTGGCAAGGTAATGACTAGTATACCAGGAAATGAAGACCGGATGTCATCATCGGTAAGTCATGTATACTCTCTTGAGATTCCAGAAGAAAAATGGTAGAACAAAAGACAGACCAATCTGTCTATGTTAGTATAGCTGACATAATGTTCAAGTAGACAAACTCATCAATGAAACCAACGTATTTGGAAAACTTGACTTATAGGATATTTAGTCCTAAATAATATAATGTGGAAAGTAGAAGTTTAGTAATCCTGAGAGATTATCTCAGTTTAAGCAATAATGATAAGGTTGAGTGAACCCTGATCAAACTACGAAACATTCAATGGATTGAATGTGCAGTATATTATTATGTATAGTCAAAATAAGCAAAGATGGTAGAATAAGTCTTGAATGATTTATAAACTTCTAACATTGAAGTTTGGACCATTACATGGAAAAGAAAGTTGGAAACTCAATTAAGCTGAAATAGGTTTGCAATTGAGTGAACCATAGAATTGATAAAATGTCAAAAAGGAGTAATAGATCGAAGTTATCAATGAAATTTTGTGGTACAAAGCTTAAGAATGAAGCAGTATCAGCATTTGACAGGTGTCCTGGAGTAAAGTTGCGCTTCCGACGGACAAGTAATCAAGTACAAGTACTATGTGGTAAGGATAATGAATGTGTAAGTGGTGGAAGGACTCGGTTTATGAGTTGTCTAAAAGTGTAAATACCAAAAGAGAAGGATTGGACCCATGATGTAGTGTACAATGCATCGACTTTCCTTTTCTATTTGGATTATACTAAGGATAAATTCATGAAGCAATGATTTCCGATCACTGTGTGTTTGGTGTGATGTATAGTTACTATTATAACTCGGATGTGTATATGTGTTAAAACTCTTTGGGAGAGTAAGTATGTATGAGGCATACAAGATTTCCCTATGCGATAGTGTGAACACTCGAAGAAAGTTCCAGGAAGGACAAGATTGCTACATAGGTTGAATGTTTTATAAATCTTACGTATTTTGTGAATCGTAAGTAACACTTTACTTGACTTAAGCTATATGTTGAAAAGCTATACCTCATCGAGGACGATAATTCACAAGGGGGGAAGTATGTTACATCCCAAATTGTGACGTTACAATTTACCATTACTAGATATAGTAAATGTGAATTATGGAGGTGAATTAATGATGCTTGTACCTTGTCTTCAAAATGAATGTTGTTTCATTTGATGTTATTCTTGGTGAAATACTGCATAAATGAAAATAGAAGGTTATTGATTTGTGAATAATCTAACTTTTGAAGCGTTTCATGTATTCTGCTTTGTTTTGAGCATATGACTCCCATTGTTGTGTCATGGTGTGCAGGTAAGAGGACCAATCCTCCAGGTAGAGGAGAGATATCACTCGGGGAGGAACTTGGTTGGGTAAACAGTAACGAGTACCAATTGGGCATACACACACAAACTATAGACTGAGTAAGCTAAGTCTTTATCAAGGTTAAGGGTAAGTCATCCGTAGGCTTGTTTAGTATCATTAGGAGTCGTATCTTCTTCTGAATGTGTAAATAAGTGATGCTTGCCAGTATAACCTTATGTGGAGTATGTTTCTTGTTAGTGGTGGGGATGTAAATATGTATGTATACATATAAATATGATATGTACAAGTGTCCATAAGTACATTCATATCAATACAACGTATTAGAGCAGATGGATATGCCATACGTATGCGTCAATATAAGTGTATTTATGAATACTTATACGTAAAGTAATTATATAAGTATATACACATGAATACGTACCCACAACTAACCTATTGTTGTGAATATATTATGATAGTATATTGCCTCGGAATTTATACGTACACATATACAAACATATACATGAGTACGTATAGTATTGACTGGCTCACAGTATACGTACATATAATGTATTAGTATATACATGTATAGGTATAAAGATAAATATATTTATATATTTAATATTATATTAAAATATAAATATAATATAGTTTTTACAAATGTATACGATATTATTTAAATTACTAATTTAAATAATTATACATAACGTAAATTAAAAACTATATTATAAAAATATTTTAATAAAATA
This sequence comes from Sequoia sempervirens, assembly GCA_007258455.2. Taxonomy (NCBI): domain Eukaryota; kingdom Viridiplantae; phylum Streptophyta; class Pinopsida; order Cupressales; family Cupressaceae; genus Sequoia; species Sequoia sempervirens. The sequence goes on from VDFB02000019.1 coordinate 21,347,283, forward strand.
AAATATATATAGATGTATTTAAATAAAAGATTTGAAAATCAAAATAAAATTTAAATTAACATTTTATTATATATTCAAAAGAGAAATGAGATTAAATCACGAGTTAAGGAAAATAACGATTTTCTCTAAAAAGGAAATACATCTTTGGAGTCGAATTATTTGGGCTTCAATATTAAACTTAAACATTGCCAAATGCGTCATATATTTTCTGGTGAACTTTATTGAAATTATGATGAGTTAAAATAAATTTGAAATTGAGTACAAGCCGTTAAAAATGGCGGACTGAGTAAAAACGCGCGACTAGGGCCAGGCGTCTGAAAACGGCCGATTGAATTCGTGCTTGGCAAAAGAAATGGAAATGTGGACTTCAAAGAAACTGGGAAATAGTCTTGATTTAAATTCGTCATTTAACCCTACCTGCTGAATCGCGCAAAAACCAGGAGGTGTCACATTTTTGTGAACTGAGCATATGCGAATTTGATAATGCATCATTGCTGTCAGTTAATGGAGGACGAAACCCTCTCCATTAGGCAACACGTTTTTATTTTGAAACTTTCCAAGCTTTGTTGGCAGCACTGGCGCCATAAGAAGAGGAAATAGTTAAATTACAACCCTATATAAACCTGCGAATGGTTCATTCATAACATACGATTTCATACGATTTCATACGAATTCACACGAATTCACACGAATTTACAATCAAGAATTTCATACTATTTATTCATGAGAGAAGTGTATTTTTCAATTGTGAGGGAATTCGCCATTAGTCTTTACTTGTTAACAAAGCTATTTTGAGAGAAGCAATCTCAGAGTTTGAGAACAGCAGATTGGAACTGTCAAATTGTTGTCCTGAGAATTTACTACAGAGCCAGCTGAAAATCATTTGGTGGAAGGCAAGAGAAGAATTTTACTCTTCCTCCAAAATTCTAAGGGAAGTTCTTGTCAGGCAATAAGCTCTTACCAGGCATGTCAACCTTTTCCTTTCTGTGCTTTCAGTAATTCATGTATTCAGATATTATTTTGTGTCTTGTCCTTTGGTTGAAAAGAACTGAGACTAAAAACTGATTAACTTAGAAGTGAATAAGAAGGAATTAAAGTTTGTCAGCATAAGATAAACAGTAAAATAGAATGTTTTATGCATGAACTCTTCTATTGGTTTTTGCTTTCATTTAGAGTACGGTTTACACTAAGCAATGAAAAGAAAACTGCATAACTTGAATTGACTCCATATATGGAGTATATGCTTGTATTTAGTTACTAGATACTAGGAATGAATCGAGAGCATTTAATGAGCTACAAGTCACAACTAGATATTAATTAACTTAGACAAGTTAATGAACTTCTAGGATGAGAGTATCCTGTATAAGGGCGTTGGTTGTAGGACCTTATTAAAATGTTCTCCATTCCAGTAGTTAGATTGTTGTAGGACGTCTAGGGTACGGACTACCCCGATAGACCAACCTACGCGTAGTGTAAGAAAGCCTTAATGCAAATCGGCCCTGAGTAGTGCATATGATAAATGACCTTCATTCGAAGTACTGAATGATAATACTTTGGCCAAAGTAGTGAAATGTACAACATCCACTTAGGTGTGAAATAGTTGATACGACACTGTCAGTTCATTGTGATCCCGAAGTACATACTAGTTCAAGAGTTGTTGTGTGCACAGGACCTAGTTATGTAGGAACACAACACTATGCTCAGTTGGTAATCGTTAAAGGATACCCTACCAATCTCTTCTTCGAAGGGAGGGTCGTTCATTGTAAAATGATCGTGCGGGGGACTGCATTATAAGTCCGTGGTTGGCAGAAAAGCGCCCGAGTGATGTTTCTCCTCCACAGCAAGCGGCCGATGTACCAAGATTTGAAAGGATGGATACCTGGACCTTCTTACTACTATTTGTTCTAAAGCTCATTGGAGCTATGTTAGTTAAGGTACGTATTCTTGTTTCATGTACTTGTGAAGTTATTATATTGAAATGGAATCTTTGTTGTATATTAATATGGCAACTTGTTCATGTTTTGTCAATAAAGAAAAAGAAAAATTCTATTGCAATGACATGATTAACACGTTTACATACTTGTAGGATGTAAATTATGAAAATTTTAATTTTACCGAAGGGTCGGTTGTTACAATAGCCAACAGGAGCATGAAGAAGACAACTGCTTTGGATGGATCTGATAACTACATTTGGCCTTTGAGATCAAAGGGTGCCTTTCTTCAACAGGGACGCCTTTTTCACCTTTAACTGCATTTCTCTCAATAGCAAGGTGTGCTTTTCCAGAGTTAGCCAAATTTTGGCCTTTTCAGTTCAAAAATCTCCTCCATCAAACAACATCATTTTTATCCTTTTCTGCCATGCATGCATCGTTGAAGCTTTTGAAGCTTAGCTTTCAGCACCTGGTACTAGCCAATCCTCCATTAATGGCTGCGGAGCTCCTAACCTTGTTCCTGAAAAATAAAAAATAGACCCACCAGAGTAAAACATGTTTTTTGATGATTTTGACTTGACCAGTATGATCATGAAGTCGATTAATCCTATCAAAATCATTTTCAATCATTTCCGAGAAGGTCCTATTTTATGGGTTTCCCTAAAAATAGGGGTTTGAAACCTTCATTTTCAATTTCTTAGAATTTTACACCTACGTTCCTTGACAGAAACCCACAAAATGCTTATGTTTGGTTTGACCTAAAACAGACTTTTGGTGGCATTTTTACATGATTTAACTCAATTTAAGCAGAATGCCAAAAATTTATTTTGGGTACAACACGATGTAAGGGGATCTGATTACAATATTAGAAAATTGGAAGTATAAAACTATTGGCGGTAAGCCATCTAATAGAGAAAATGTAAGTACTAGGCAGCAAGCCAGCCTCTTCCATTTTTCAGCGGGCTACTAGAAAGAAAATGAAAGCAATGAACTTGGCGGCATAGCCAACCACTTCAACTTTTCAGTGGGCAATAGAATATAAACAAAACTCAACCGCTTTTTCAACGGGAGTTAAATACAAAGTACTGAAATAAGAAGCCGATTAGTACTACTAAATCAGTGTTACAATATATCATTAGATTCAGAACAACATGAGAGAATCAAACAATATTGTTGGCATTTCAATTCACACCTCTGGAGTGCGAATTGGAAACAAATAGCTATGCACAGTTAGACTGCTATTTGAATTAGGAGGGGAAGTTCCCTCTTCACTGATTATGCGAAAAAAGAAAATACTAAACTAATTGCTTATCTTTTTATCTCAGCTGAGAGCACAAGGTTATAAAACTCTTTGCGTTGCAGCTGAGGTTTTCTCTAGTTTTGTAACTTCAACTACAACTAGGCCTAAACTAATGACGCTTCCAACTTTTCAAGTAAATTCAGAGCAAGATAATTTAGAAGTAAACAGGGAATGATTGATAAATACAAAACTTAGACAAGCTGGCTTCCAAAACACATCTGAAGACTCATTGTACTTTTAGATGCAAACTGAAATAAAGTTCGTAAAAGCATAACATAAAACAATAACAATGAAAGATTTTGAGACATCAAGGACAGTAGATTGTAGCAAGAAGACAAGCATACAATATACGATCAACTAAATTACACTGAACAAAGTGAACAGATACTGAATAGCAAACCTGGAGGCACTAAGGCTCAGAAATTTTGTTATAGCAACATCCGTTAAGAAAATAATGAGCAAGGCTAGTCTTATTTATACACAAACAAAGGAGTAGGGAACCCTAAAATCTCCTTGTGTTAACAATCAATCTTGCCAACATGCAAAATTTATTCCTATGTCTAAACAAAGATAACTAACAGTTAACTAGAATGACAACATCAATTAACTGATCTAACACTAAAGAAAACTCCAACTATACAATAGGTAACTCCAAAGATAGACATGCATGAAAAGAGAACAACGAGTTAAACTCGGAAAAGACATCGAGTTAACTGTTGTCATCACTTGAGATCTATTCCTGGAAATATCTGCACGCTTCAATTGGCAGTTCACTGATTGGTAACTTTGGCAGCTCTGTAACTAGAGTGATGAACTTTGTTTCTTCTACAGCTTTATGCTTATGATGCTTTTCTTGATTTTTTCTCAATGGAAGAGTATTGCATGATGAAACCGTGAAGTTTGACTGTGAACAAGGATATGTTCAAACAAGTTCTGCACAAAAGCTAAAAATAGCTTCACTGAATCATCTTCAGAAAAACGACAAAATTTTGGAGAAAATTTTGAGATATAGGCTTTGTAGAGAATGTTGTTCTGAATAGACCCAGATTGTCCGTTTTTCGACAAACTGATTTTTTCACCAACATGTGAGAACCCCTCAAAACTAGAAGTTGTGAAGCAAATTTTTCGGGAAAATTGGAGATATGGGTTTTGTAGGTGCTCGTGTGCTGAAGAGACCCAAATTGATCAATTTTTGAAAAAGATGATTTTTCTAGAAACCCTAAAATATGAAAACCGCATAAGCTATTTTTGGGAAAAATCTAGGATGTGGGTTTTGTAGCCAATCTTGTGTTGAATGAACCCAGATTGTCAGATTTCTCAACAAATTGATTTTTCTTGAACATGCAAGAAACCCTAGAAAAATGGAAGTTGAAGAAGCTACCGAAAAATTTTCCAATCTTAGAGAAGATTGAAAAAGAAGATAACCCAGATTGATAGAAGTTGAAAATTATGGACTTTTATTTCTAAAAACTGATGCCCTGGAAAAATGGACTCTGGAAAGTTTTTACTCTACACAACTTGAACTCGAATCTATGAAGAAATCTGAAAACCCCCTTCGTTTGATCCTTCAAATGCTGTTGAGAAGAAATTTTGTGTTTGCCTCTTGAAGTCGACCTACAAAATGATGAAGTATGGAAGTCCAAATGCTTGTTAAATAAAGTTTGGAGGTGGAAGAATTAGTTAACTTGTGAAAACCCTAATTTTAGAAGTCTTCCTTTGAAAATATCTGTTAACTCGAAGAATCCATCAAAACTTGGGCGGTCAAGGCATGAGAAAGTCTTCAAAAATCTGTAACTCAAGTTGATTTGGGCGCCTCCTTGAGATAACGCGTCCAATTTGGTAGTGTAAGAAAATTTTCGAAGATTTTCAAAATTTGCTTGTTAACATGCCTCTGTTTGATCTTCGATTCCAGACGTCTGATAGGTCCTATGAACTGGCTGACAAATTTACTGCGGAGGGTGATCAAATCTGAGAAGATCTTCCTAGAGGCTGCAAACACTAAAAAGTGGTTTTGGTGGCTTGAAATCTTAGGCGCGCCTAGCTAGCAGGGGCACTTTTGTTTGCAAGAATTAACCAATTTTTAGCGATTTTCAACTTCTCTAATTTGTCTCCTATGCTTCGATCTACAACTACTGGAGATTGATGAATCCTATGATCAGGATGAGATATTCAATGGAAAGCCTCAAGAATTATGGAAAGCATGATTGGTTTTGCAAACTCTAAAAACTATTTTAGAGGGCTCAAATTCCTAGGCAGCCCTAGCTGACTAGGGCTCCTATGTGTCCAAAAGATATAAGTTTCACTTTGCAACATACGAAACACCCCTATTTGATCTTTGTTTCTGGATGTTTGACAGACCCGGTGAACCTGCTGACGGACTCATTGCGAAGCCTAATCAAAACTAAGAAGAACCTCTTTGAAGCTGTGAAAGCTAAAAATTGAATCTAATGGCTCAAAAGTCTAGGCACCCCTAGCTAGCAGGGGCACTTTTATGCTCTATACTTAGCCATTTTTTGTTTCTTCATTTTCTTTGTCTTTTAGCATTTTCCGTTTGATCTTCATTTGCAAGTGTTTGACAGGTCCCGCAAATTGGATGTTGGATTCGTTGGAAACCTTGCAGAATTCTAAAAGGACCTCCAAAACTGCAAACCCTAATAACTGCATTTGATCCCTTGAATTCATGGGCGCCCCTACCTAGCAAGGGCGCTTTTCCTTCAGAAACTTGATGATTCTTGTGATTTTGATGAGACATTTTTGTTTGACCTGCAATTCCAGGTGTTTGATGGATCCATTGAATTGGCTGATCAATTTGCAACAGAGCTAGATAAAATCTGAGATGGAGCTCTTGGAGGTGGCAAACCCTAAAAATGACTTTTGACTGCCTGAATCTTTGGGCACCCTTGGCCTGCAGAGGCACTTTTCTTTTCCAAACTTAACCATTTATTCAAGATTTTCAACTTTCGTTTTCCTTTTGTTCACCGTTTGTCAGCCGTGTTCGCCATCTACCGACCACGCTCGTCGTTCGTGTGCAACACCAACAACCGTTCACGTGTTTGTCGAATGTGTCAGTCACCACTGCTAATGTGTTGACTGCGTTCACCGTTGCGCATGCGTGATCTACAAAAACTGAAAAATTGGCTAAGGCATTGACTGTCAAGAGCCTTCCTTTAAATAAGGCATCCAACCTTTCCAAACTTAGTTGATTTTTCGCAATTTTCAACTTTTTGAAACCCCCTCCTTCGTTCACCATTTTTTGAGCATCTTTCGCCATAGATTGTTCTGTGCACTATTTGAGATTTAGATTCAGACACCTGGTATCTGGCCACCCTCCATTGATGACCTCAAAGATCCTAACTTTTCTTCTGAAAAAGTGAAATAGACCAACCAAAGAAAAGCTGGCTTTTTAACGATTTTGACTGGACCAATGTGATCGTGACAAAAGATTAACCAAACAAAATCATTTCGAGCCATTTCAGGAAAGATCCTATTTTTAGGGTTTTTTCTAAAAATAGGGGCCTGAAACCCTAATTTTTATTTTTTGAAAAAATTTGCGAGCATCCTTTTGACAATAAACCCAGAAAAATCCTATGGTCCATTTATTTTTTTGAAATTTCTACGAATGGAAAATTGCTATTATTAGAAATTTTGACCACTTTTGACTTTTGACAACAATTTTCCCAGATTTTGACCATTTTTACCAAAATGCCTTAGTGAAGCAAAAAATTTATTTTGGGTACAACATTTGGCTATGTCTAGGGACCATGTCAGATACTTACGGCATAGGCGAACCAAGAATCTCTGGATATTTAAGCGTAGACCAATGTCTTATCAATTGCGCAACAAGGTCAGGATCATTTGGTAATTACCTATCAGTTGGAACTTTCCTAAAATTACCTAAAACAAGACTACCTAATCACCTCAAACACGACAAAACTTTTACGAAATAGGGAAATACATTACAACATAATGAAAAACAAAATGAAAATTACTCCATCCCCGGAGGGATGAAGTGCTTTAGATATTGTCCGCTGTATGGCAGCGGGATGAGACTTCCATCGATGTTGTTTCTGCCTGAAAGGCTTCACTTCTCTTTTGACTCCTCTGGGATGAAAATTCTCATGTTTTCATATATCCAGGCAAAGGTACTCCGACAAAAGTCAAAATATGACGCAAATGGGAAAGTTGATACCACTGAGGCATTAGTTTTGTTGTCGTCCATCCTCGGGATGTCGAATGCTTCAAACCAGCCAATCGAGTTCCAAACTCGGTTTATATAATGCCATAAGTGATCCTTTCTAACCTGGAAATATCATTTAATTGGCTCATTGATCAGCTCTACATAACCTTAACACATAGGAGTTCAATTCCAATGCCTTCGGCATTTTTGAGGCGTAACAAAAGTGCCTCTTTCTCAACTTCAATGAATTTCAATTGCGAGCAATATGCAAATGTCCCCGTTTTTAGCACTTCACTTTCCTGTGATTGGTAACCTGTTCCCAGTGTGCTATCGGCTAGTCAGTGGCAGAATTAGGGTTTCCAGCTGTTTGATGGGTTCTCTTGAAGATTCGGGGTTTTGCTTGTTAGAGTTTGGATGTTTGGATTCTGGTTTCCTTCTGAGTTTTCAGAGTGCTTCGCAGAAGTATGACTTGCAATTGCGTCGGGCAACATTTCCGAACTTACTATTTTTAGTAAGTCATGACAGCTACATCCTAGAGTTTGGGATTTTGGATTGTGGATTCTTTCTGGGTTTTTAGAAAGCTTCGCAATGGTATCGCATGCATTTTGATCCAAGCAACTTTCCGAATTTACTATTTTTAGTAAATTCTATTTCTGGCAATGGTCCTGTTGGCTTCAGTTCAGTTGGCCTCCTTTTGCAGTCAGTTCAGTTGGTATGGTTGTTTTGGCCTCTTGATGCTTTTTCTGGAGAGAAGTATTTTAATTAAAATAATGTTATATTTTAATATTATAACCCCTTGGCCTAGCTTCATGACTTTAAGTTGTTCTGAAAAAGGGGACCTCATGGGTGGACGCATCATCAGGAAATATTTTTATATTTCTAAAGTCAATTATTGCTTAAGAGAAATTGGACGCCTACCTTTGGAGAAGTTTATGTTTTATTTTAAAGTGATTTTTATCACTAAAGGAAAAGTATGCCATCTTGAAGGAAGACTTGATCAAGTCAAAACCCTAAAAGCATCTTGTGGAGTGGGCGCACCTTCTAGAAGCATCTGGAAGTGTCTTCTCAAAATTATAAAAGGGAGCTTTGGGTCTTCATTTCATTATCGGATATCTTGAGGATTGTTATGCTGCCGAAATGGTTGTTGGATTGCTTTGAGGAATGAATGCCTCCTAGCCTTGGCTCGACTTCGTGCTTGAGAGATAGCACCTAGTGGAGAAGTTTGCTTATTGTTGAGAGATTTTGTAGTGAGGTTTGCATTGTAGCTTGGGTTTACTTCTGTAGTTCAGTTTATTGCATTTCATGTCTTACGGGTTCTTTGATATCCTTAACAGATTGTAGTTTCATCACTATTTGAAATAAAATATTAGAATATAGGTATTGCATATTTCCCTTTCTCTGGTGGGCCCTTTGTGACCTTAGTGCAGATTTTATTATAGAAGAATTGGAGTTTATAAAGTGTATGCAGACCGCCCCTCTTTGTGGAAATGGGTTAAATAATGGGTTGAGTGTGGTTCTGTATGAATTGATAGCCTTTATCATAAAGATCATTACCCATGATTTGGGTCTTTGGGTTTAGGATGGTGAATACAGAGCATTTTGGTAGGGTTCTATGTTGCTGGTTCTGTCTTTCAAGTTGCTGGTCTGTCATATCAGACTTGGGTAAATTGCATTTTGGTGAAGGGTTGGTGTTAAGAAGTCATATTAAGCCTTGTGGAAGTCACCTTCAATGTTGCAGCCATTGATGAGCATTCTAATCCTTGTTCTTGCAGGCATTCTTCATCATATTGGTGAGCAGTGTCATCAAACTCTAACCCGCTCTTTCATTCTTTGTATTTCCCCTTTGGATAAGTGAAGAGGTGACTTGCCGCCTACTTTACATTGAAGTTGCATTTGTATTTCTTTATATCTCAAGCCATATGGTGTATCATTCCATTCGGATTGGGTAGCAAATGCTTGGTGTTGATTACTTTCAATTGCAGTTTGATTTAATGTGATGATCCTCTTGCCATATGGCGAGGCCTCTCTCTTGTTGAGATTGAGTGTGCATTCTTGGCAACGAGTTAATTGTAACTGCTTGTTTGATTGAACTAACCCTAACGGATGCTTTCTGCATTGTTATGTACTTGGCAAATCTGAAAAAAATTGGTTTGGAATATTTCAGTGGTATTAGAGCCAAGACCCTGCCATCCTGTGAAAATATTCAATGATTCAATTGTCAGATGAGTGACAGAGATACCAGACACTACGTACAGAGAGAGATGACTATAGAGAAGTCTCTACTTGAGTTAATGCAGGAATTGACTACGCTAATGAAGGATCCTGACATAAGATGGGGAATCAGAAAGATTTTTGCTAAGTCGGAAAGTCGGGATAGAAAGGTGCACATGTCACATGAGAATGATCGTGAGCTTGATGAAGATACCTTGGCAAATGAGGAGTTAAGGGTGGAGCCCCATAATACTTCCCTTGACTTTCATGTAATAGGAAGTGATGAAGATCAGCTCGGTGAAAGGAACATAACAGCAGTCTTGAGTCCTAATAAGGATTCAACCTATGAAGGTCTTGAAGCTAAGGGCTTCACAGAAGATTTCAGTAGTACTGTTGTATGGGGTGACTTTGCTGAAGAAGAGCAAGTAGAAGGAGATACTATTGGTGCCCTTGAATCAGCCCATGACCATTGCCAAAGTGATAATGTTGGTAATGATTCCAACAGAATTGTACCACCTCGTGTTGAAGATTTGGTGATGGATAGTTTTCCTCTTGTCGCTGTCCAAACTCCTCAAGAGTTTTCACAAGAAGAAATTATGACAAGTGATCAAGGAGACTTTTTTTGGTATGCATATGATTACTAAAGATGAGATCATAAATATACCTATAGATGGTGGTTACATTGAAGGAAAAAGGGACGAAGTTTTCAAAACAGCTAACATTGAAGATTCTTTGTCTCACTATGACATTGGTGACCTGGGTGAACGTGGGTTTGATCATCAAACTGAGCCCTTGGAGAGCACTTATGAAGAAATCAGTTCAAGTGAGTTACATGGTGACCTATTCAAAGACTCAACACTCCAAGAGAAGCATGAAGAGTACTTTTCTTTTGATCAAAACAATCAGCCTTTTTCCATTTGGGATCCCGGTTGGTTGACACCAAGGTATGATAAAGAACCTTTGTGGGATGAATTTCCCTTTGATCCAGATGAAGATCAAAAATCAGATTGCGTGGCAAACTATGAGGTGGCCATTCAAGAGGAAGTTGTCCTTCAAGAAGAAGAGTGTTCAACAAAGCTTCATAATGATCTCTTTGAAGTGGTTGCAGCCACTAAAGAAGAGTATGTCTCAACAGAAACTTTCCGAACAGTGGACGATTATGATCCATTGAGCAAGTTGGATGCTGCTATAATGTTTGACCAAGAAGACGGTGATGAAGAAGAAGAGCTTGAAGACCATATGGCTCTTGAAGAGGAAAGAGTTAAAGAGGTTTTCAAACATAAGTCTAATTTTTCCATTCAAGAAGCTGATTGCAAAAATAGAGTCGAAGAAATCATGGAGAATGATCATCTCCATGGCTTTGACCATTATCCGCATGTTGGTGGTAAAGTACAAGGATGTTGGAGCAGCATTGAGGGCAGCAAAGACAAGGGACAAGGTTCTGATTTTCAGTTGCAGCCTATCAACAGTTCACCATCTTCGCATTCTTATGAGTGGGAGAGACAATTCAAGGTGTCCATTGACAAGGAAGTGCAAGCTCTATCCATGTTTGATCACACACATAGCTCGTTTGAAGATCTCTACTGGAAGGTTCAATTTGATGAGAGACTGAAAGGGATTAAGGATGAAGTTACTCTCCCTAATTTGCAACATGTCAAAGACTCCTCGGAGACATTGAAATCGGAGTACTTACACTTGATTGAAGATCGTGATCACGCCATTGAAGTTGCAAAGAAGACCATTGGTGTTTTCCAAGAAAATGAGAGTTTGGTTGATGAGCTCACTCTGGAGCTCAAATCAACAAAGGACAAGTTAAAAGAAACTCAGTTGGCTTTAATAGAGGTTGAAGACCAGTTTGCTGATTTCAAACTTTTCAGGGAGCAAGAGAATGAGCAAAGAGTTGAAGAAATCAAGCAAGTAATTGACGAGCTTGATAGTCTTCAAGAGGAGTTTGATCTTGGAGGTTTCACAAGGAAATCAGAAGTTGCATGTGCAGATTTGGATCAGCAAGACGAAAAGGACTTCCAAGTTTTTGACAATCCTTTCTTTGAAGTGGGTGTTGAAGCAACTTATGACAATCCTCTCTTTGATTTGAGAAATGAGTCATGTGGTGAAGCGACCAAGCATGAGGAAGAGTATGAACCCCAGTCAATGGGTGCTTTGATATCATTATGTTGGCGTAAAATCTAACACCTCTGGAGTGCAGGTTTGTACGGACAGCTATGTACACTACGCAATGAGTGCTCTTCAAATTAGGCGGGGAAGCTCCCTCGTTGTGCTGGAATGCATGGAAAAGAAAAGTAATCTAAGTCCTATCTTTTTGTTCTCAGCTGGAAGAGGCAGCATCATTAACTACAACTAAGCTAACTACTTTAAATCTATCCAGCCTCAAGAAAACAGAGCATGAGGAAATGGAGCGGTTTGACTATCGGACGATAAACGAAAGTTTAGATTCTCTACTTGAAGGCAAGGTGGCGCATCTATCATCTCAATCTAAACAAGCTTATTGGGCACAAACAGATTTAAGAATTTACCATGACAATCTTATGAAACCCTATGTGGCATAACACTTGATCGAAATAGTAAAGACTTCACAAACAGCTTTATCACCACAATCTCACGAAACCCTATGTGGCATAACCCATTATAATGATAAAGATTCACAAAACAGATTTATCACCGTAATTTCTCGAAACCCTGTGTGGCATAACGATTGATCACAATGGTAAATATACATAAAACAGATTTATCATCTCAATCTCTTGAAACCCTATGTGGCATAACAATTGACCTCAATGTAAATATGCAAAAACAGATTTATCATCACAATCTCACGAAACCCTATGTGGCATAACACTTGATCATAATGGTAAAGTTGCACAAAATAGAAAGAATTCACCATTACAATTGCATGAAACCCTATGTGGCATAACAATTAATCGTAATAGCGAAGACACATGAACAAATACCAAAAGAGCAATATTGAGGGCAAGGTAGGCCAAAGATATATTTCTCTCTCGCAAAGTTATTTACAAATGAGCAAAAGCTCTTATTTATATACATCAAGGTGTAGGGAACCCTAAAATCACCTTGGTCATCTATGCCTTGCAATGCATGCAAGTCATGCGCCAAACCCTAATTAAGTAAACTATCTATCAACCGGAAACTACCCTCAGTTTAATGAAACATCTAATCTAAAAATGGACAATTGTGCGAGCATGCACGTCCTTATTGAAAGCAAGTTAACTGGAAGACTACCATCAGTTAATGAAAAACCCTAAAAGAAACTCTAAGTGTGAAAGGCAAATCTCAGAATAGATATGCATGTGATGACAACATCGAGTTAACTTGAAAGGGTAACACCAAGTTCAACTCGTGTGTGTAATATCTATCCTGAGAGGTGGGAACTGAAGTTTACTATGTGTGATCTCGAGTAATCAATCCCTCAACGAGATTGTCAACTGCATCAGCATCTGAATGTCAGCAACTTGAGCAATCTTGGCAATCTTTGCACACTCAAACTAGCATTTCACAGACTGGCAATTTTGGCGGCTCCATAACTGAAGTGATGGCCGTTATCTCATCTGCAGCTTGATACAAATCGGTCTCGGCTTTTCTAACAAAATCATGAATTAAGACCGATTTGATCTTGAATTCAGTCTGTGTGTACTGTACTCTGAAAAACTCGCCTGTTGATTGTGAACACGGCTATATTCTGACAACTTTTCTGGAAAACTAAAAATAGCCTGCTGAGACTAAAAATAGCCTGTTTGAAAAGTTATTTTCGGCAAAAATCTGAGATATGGGTTTTGTCCAGAAAAAGATTCTAAGACAACCCAGAACATCAGAAATGTGAAAATCTGGCTTCTACTCGACCATGCAAAGAATTTTCAGCTGAGAAAATTAGAAACTCAAGAACGGATGTTCTGAAGTTAAAAATTCCTAAAAATTCAAACGCACGATTTTAACTCGAGGAAGTTATACGAAAATGATCCAGATGCCGAGACTTGTTGAATTTTGCCAATTTCAGGAACATGCGAATTGAAAACTGAGAGAAATCTGAGAACCAAGGAGGAAAAAGACGTTTTTTGTATGCTCTCTTCAATGAAAATCGCCCTTGAATTCTTCAAATTGCTGACAATCGTGAACTTTTAACCTGCAAAAGAATGTGATTGGAGAAATCGCCTTTGCAAATAGATGAGAAATCTGCCTTTGCTTTGAAAGAATTCGCCCTTTGCTTGAAGAAAAACGAATTTTGACTTTGAAGATATGAATTGCCTTGAAAAATACAAATCTCCCTTGAAAATACGCCTTTGCCTTGAATAAAAACGAATTTTGCTTGAAAATAAGCCTTTGCCTTGAAGAAAAACGAATTTTGCTTGAAAAATATGAATTTCTCTTAAGAAAAACGAATTTCTCTTTAGCTTTATGAATAATAAATGAAGATGGCGCCATACTTAAACAAGACGAAATTCGCATCAATCTGGCAACTGCAAGATTTAAAACCCTGATGAAAATAGAAGCCTTCCCATTGGTCGCCCTTCAGTTGAACTGCCACTGACTGGAAGTTCAAAAATAAATAATAATAAAATATTTATTATGCAATAGCAAAGGCGCCAAAAATAGAAAATTGCCACTCAATGCTAAAATATGCAAAATATTTGAAACTCCAGTTGACAATTGAATGAAGCTTTAGGCTTCACCGTTGGACTTCACCGATTCTGAAAAGTCATCATTCGAGCTTATAGGCGCCCATTTGCTCAAGATACTTCACTTTTTACTAACTTCCTATTTTATAGCTGACAACACCGTCACGACTGGCCAACTTCGACACTGATTTCCGGATGACCGGGTGATGCTGAGACTGATCTGGAGAATTCATCGGAAAGCCTACTGAACAAGGAAGAAATGTCTGCTAGGAGACATAACCGCAAAATCCATCATTTAACCCCTTGAAAAATTAGGCGCCCCTGATTAAATTGCTTTACGGGTTCCAGACTTAGCCATTTTCCTAAACTGCCATCTGACACTTCAAACGGCTGCTGACGGCGAATGGTGAACCCTGCTGACAGGAAACGAAGCTCACTACATGCCTAGAGACATTCTGCATCCAACGACTGTATGCACGACACCTGAAAGCTGTGTTAAGGGCCTCAAAAGTAAAAGCGCCCCTGGCTCTTGGTTGCACTGGTGTCATTTTGACGAAAGTCGAACTTTCACCAAAATACCCTACTTTGACCTCTGATATCTGGAGCTGGGATGACCCGATTCAGGCACAATCTGTTTTAACGGACAGCCAGAAGAGCCCACAAGAGAAGTCTCTGGAGGTGACGAAGCAAGAAAACTGCTTCTAAGACCTCAAAAACTCCAGTGCGTATTTTATTTAAAATTACCGCTCCAGACTTGGCCATTTTCCGGATATCTTCACTTTGCAATATTACACTAAGGACCTCGCACGTACGAGCGACTGCCAAATCCCGAAGGCTGACGGCTAGGCTCGTTGGATAGATAAAATGATTACGCTCAAGAGTCGTGAAGACTTCGAATGCGAACGAGCTCATCTGACAGGCCTAAAGGCAAGGCGCCTCTGGACTGTGAAAATACACTGAAAATCATTTGTTGGTTCGCCCGTAAAATTACGTGCTTGGTAGAATCTCTGCCACGACCACCTGGAACGTCGAATTGACAAGCAGAATGGTGCATTGCGGAGCTAGGCTAGAGTATTACTGATGTTAGGAAGACTCTATCTGCAAATTCACGCATCTGGAGGGTCCTTTAAACCAGCGCCCCTGGGCTGTACTTGCACTGGGAACAAACGGAGAAGCTCAGAAACGTGAAAACTCCATTTTAAGCTGATCTTTGGATGACTGCCACCGGAGTTCTGAAACTCGGATGACTACGTTTGATATTTCATCGGATGAGCAGACTAGTCGAGAACAAATTGACTGTATCCGTCATTGAAAATGTCGAGATTTACCCCCTCTTTAAGATGGGCGCCCTCAGGCTAGAGGCGCGCTTTTGCCTGAAAAAGACAATTTTCTCACATCTGGCAATCTGGGGATTTCAACTTCTGTCGCTGATTGCTGGAGCTGTGGGTCTCGGAAAGCTTCGCTGGATAGCTCAACGGATAGCCAGACTAATTCTAAAGAGATTGACTGGATGCTTGAGCATTTTAAACAAGATCTTGACCTCCAACAAGTTGGGCGCCCCTGGGCTATACTTGCGCTTTTGTGCTTTTCCTCTGAGAAATCTCTATGATTTGATCACTGAAAACTCTGTTTCGATCATTAAAATGACCGTCTGCAATATGAAATGTCGTCGTGAGATGCTCCTCCATCGTGAAAAGCCTCATTTTGAGTCTCTGCTTCAGGTTTGACCAATAAAACTGACTTTGACTGACAAACTATTGACAAAAAGTCCATGCTTGATATTGCCCAAAACTATATTTTACAACATTTTAACAAGATTTAGACTTTTTAATGCAAAATGCCTTGATGAAGCAAAAAAATTTGGTTTGGGTACAACACGTTACACGAGGAGTTGCCACATTTGGTGATTAGTAGTCTTCCAAGGCCTTTTGATAATGAATGCACAAGTGGGTTTGAGGATGGAGTCTCTACATGGGAAGTGGTTGTTCGAGGAGATTTCAACATCTTCGACACCAAGGTGTTAACAAAGCAAGACTTGGTAGTTGTTGGTAACTTCATTACAGCAGCAAGGAGCAAAGGTTTCAGTTTAATTACTCATGAAGAAGGGGAGAATGATGATCTGGAGCTTGGTGTTTGCACTCTTGACAAACCATCATTCGGGTGTAAAGATGTTTGGGCTCATACTAGTCAGTTTTGGGGGTTGAATTTGAAGCCACTCTTTGTGACATACTCCAATGTTGTTGAAGCTTTTGTGGTTAAGCTTCAAGGATTCACTAGGTGGGGCATCAGTTTCAAGAGAATGCACTTGATTCTCACTAGCACTTGGGGATGCATTGAGATTTCCTTCCAACATGTTGAAAATCACTTTCAGTTGGGTATCCATGCTTGGGATTCTCAACAGGGGTTGATGGAGCTTATTGTATATGGAAAGGACTTTTGGAGGGATAAGGATCAAATTTCCAGTTTTGTTGGTATTGTTTCCTTCTTTTCCAGCCACTTAATGGTTTCTTTTGTCCATCAACAAATGGATTGGAGAGAAATTTTGAGTATGGGTTGGAGAGATGAACAGTTGGTTGCTCTTGGTAGTGATCTTCGGCCAAGACAAGGGCAGATTTTGAGACACGAGCTTGCTGGTTGGAGGCAGACCAGCCACCTTACTTGTGGAGTTACTCTTGTTTGGGAGGGTTTGTCCATCACTACTTGTCAAAGAGGTGGTATTTTTTAGTTGGATATTACTCTAGTATGTTTTCCTGTCAATTTTGAGGTGTTATCTTATAACACAATGCTCATCTCATACACTTACACTTGGGAATTTCTTTGGTGCTGCTGTTTTTCCTTGTGCGAAGTACTAAAATCAGATTGCACTTCGCTGATTTCAGCTTTGAACAGCAGAGGTTATTTGTTCCTTCACACCTATCCTATTCTCGGAGTTCACCTTACGGAGGTTTGTGAAGCAAATTTTGATAGTTTCTTTACTATACTGGTTCGGGACAGCGAACTTCCACATGCTTTGGCTTTTCATTCTGAGACTCTTGGAGTTGGTACTGTAAGAGTGATTAGAAGTTTTCATGGTGGTGTCGGTATAATTCAGTTGTTACATAGTAGCTCCATGAGGAGATATGAGTATGAGCTTGTTGAGCTCTTGCAAAGGATTGCTTTCCTCTTTGCAAGAAGATTTGAAGATGTCACATTTGCTATCAGGGCTTCGTTTGCTACCATGTGGAGGTATGCTAAGGAGGTTAATTATGAGTTGAGTAACCTATCTTTCTTCTTGCCTACAATTGTGGTTGACAGTGGTATGGTTGTTACTGTTGACTCTGGGCATCTTGGACATGAGACGTTGCATGATATTGATCTCAATCCTTTAAGATCTTTCAGTTTGAGTATCATGGATGGTAACACTTTGGAGTTACAAGGGAGGTTAGTGCAGCATTGGCATGATGTTTTCACTGATGTGATCAAAGTGGCACAGCAGTGGCATGGTGGGTCCTTCCTGAGATGGATTTGGGAACCTGGGATCATACTTGTTTTGGTATGGATCAGTCTTAATTTTTCTGGAGTTGTGGTGGTATTGCTTGAGGACAAGCAATTTTGGGAAGGGCGGACTGTAATGTCCTCGTTTTTAGCACTTCACTTTCCTGTGATTGGTAGCCTGTTCCCAGTGTGTTGTCGGCTAGTCAGTGGCAGAATTAGGGTTTCCGGCTGTTTGATGGGTTCTCTTGAAGATTTGGGGTTTTGCTTGTTGGAGTTTGGGTGTTTGGATTATGGTTTCCTTCTGGGTTTTAAGAGAGCTTCGCAGAGGTATGACTTGCAACTACGTCGGGCAACCTTTCTAAACTTACTAGTTTTAGTAAGTTATGACGACTACATCCTGGAGTTTGGGATTTTGGATTGCGGATTCTTTCTGGGTTTTTAGAAAGCTTCGCAATGGTATCTCATGCATTTTGATCCAAGCAACTTTCCGAATTTACTATTTTTAGTAAATTCTATTTCTGGCAATGGTCCTGTTGGCTTCAATTCAGTTGGCCTCCTTTTGCAGTCAGTTCAGTTGGTATGGTTGTTTTGGCCTCTTGATGCTTTTTCTGGAGAGAAGTATTTTAATTAAAATAATGTTATATTTTAATATTATAACCCCTTGGCCTAGCTTCATGACTTTAAGTTGTTCTGAAAAAGGGGACCTCATGGGTGGACGCATCATCAAGAAATATTTTTATATTTCTAAAGTCAATAATTGCTTAAGAGAAATTGGACGCCTACCTTTGGAGAAGTTTATGTTTTATTTTAAAGTGATTTTTATCACTAAAGGAAAAGTACGCCATCTTGAAGGAAGACTTGATCAAGTCAAAACCCTAAAAGCATCTTGTGGAGTGGGCGCACCTTCTAGAAGCATCTGGAAGTGTCTTCTCAAAATTATAAAAGGGAGCTTTGGGTCTTCATTTCATTATCGGATATCTTGAGTATTGTTATGCTGCCGAAATGGTTGCTGGACTGCTTCGAGGAATGAATGCCTCCCAGCCTTGGCTTGACTTCGTGCTTGAGAGATAGCACCTAGTGGAGAAGTTTGCTTATTGTTGAGAGATTTTGTAGTGAGGTTTGCATTGTAGCTTGGGTTTACTTCTGTAGTTCAGTTTATTGCATTTCATGTCTTTTTCTGGAGTTGTTGATATCATAGCAGATTTGTAGTTTTCATCATATATTTGAAAATAAAAAATATATTCGTTATGAGTATTGCATATTTCCCTTTCTCTAGGCTGGGCGCCCCTTTGTGCCAAATTGCAGATTTTATTATGAAGAATTGGAATTTATTAAAGAAATTCGCCCTTCTTGCCAGGCCGCCCCTCTTTGTAGTGTATTGGGAAGCGGGTTAAATAAATACATGGGTTTGAGTGTGGTTTCTTGCATGTAGATTGGTCGCCTTTATCATAGGAACTCATTGCACCAGATTTGGGGTCTTTGGGTTGAGGGATGAGTGAGATATGAGCATATTGGTAGGGTTCTATGTCACTGGTTCTGTCTTTCAAGTTGCTGATCTGTCATATCAGACTTGGGTAAATTGCATTTTGGTGAAGGGTTGGTGTTAAGAAGTCATATTAAGCCTTGTGGAAGTCACCTTCAGTGTTGCAGCCATTGTCGAGCATTCTAATCCTTGTTCTTGCAGGCATTCTACGTCATATTGTAAGCTGAACAGTAGTACTGTCAGCATTCTAACTTCTGCTCTTTCATTTACTGTATTTCCCACTGGATAAGTGGAAGAGGCTGGCTTGCCACCTACTTTACATTCTGAAGTTGCATTTGTATTTCTTTATATCTCCGCCATATGGTCGCCTCATTTCCATTCCGGATTGGGTAGCACATACTTGGTGTTGAGTTACTTTCAATTGCAGTTTGATTTAATGTATTGATGATCCTCTTACCATATGACAGCCTCTCTCTTGTTGAGATTGAGTGCACATTCTTGGCAACGAGTTAATTGTAACTGCTGGTTTGATTGAACTAACCCTAACGGGTGCTTTCTGCATTGTTATGTACTTGGCAAATTTGAAAAAAATTGGTTCGGAATATTTCAGTACAACTATCCTTTAGGGGAGATGATCATTTCCCCTGCTCCTGAACCTACAGTCAAACAACCCCCATCGAACTGCATTGTCCATAACTTTGTATCCTACATCAGTCTCCTTGGAAGACAAGCAATGTTCTACTCTTTAGTTTCTAATAGAGTCACATAATTACCAAGACCTGTTTCTTGATATAGAATTTGGGCTACGAGGTCTGGGGATTTCACCACTATGAATCGAGATTTGGGCTCAGGTTCTATCTTGATTTTTTCCTCCTTTACAAGAATAGCTGCGGACAACCAATCTAACTGCATTGCACCACCAAGATCTCTGCAAAATCTCCGACTCAACATCCCGTAGCTGGCTAGAATATTAGCCACTAGGATATTCATCATTAAATTTTTCTCCGAATAAGCCGCCAACCTTACTTGAGCTTCCTTCAATTGTCCGACCAATGGCACCGACTTAGATTCAAGTGAATAACATTTGTTCTGCGTCTTAGTGCATGAAAGTCCTAATGCATTCATCACTTGTAGAGGCATGACATTGTCAGAGGCTCCTAAATCTATCATGCAATTGCTCAATTCAAATCCTCCTATATAAAGAGATATATAGAAGGGTTTAAGCTTTTCTCCGGCTAGAACAGATGACTCAAGCAATGTAGGTTGAATGATGGCCTCTTTCTTTACATACTGCATTACTTTGTCTAGCTGCTCGAGTGATCATGAAGATACAATTGTGAAATCTTAACCTAGGACTTCATCATGGAGTTTACAATGTCAAAATTTGCTAAAGACGGGTCTTGAGCAACCACTTTAGCATTCTCTTGTAATTTTTAAAAGTGGAAGTTGCAACCACTTCCTTAATTTGTTCCTTAGCTCTCTGCCTCTCTTCTTCCTTTTGCGCTTTCAAGTGCAAAACACATGTAAACGCAGGCATTGAATGTCTTCTATGATTTATTGCAAGAGAGTAGTGGTCAGGGTCTTCTTTTTCTTTAATAACAGATTCAAAGTATCTCGTAGCAAAGACGCCATCGAAGTTGTCCGTCTGTGGTAAGACAACATTCAAACTTGGTGTAGAGACCAAACTTGAACTAGGTGCAGTATCAGTGTATCCCATGATCTAATTCATTCTTAAAAATTTTAGGACATGTAGAACCGGTATGTGCACCAATCTCATGGAAAGAACAAAATACTACATTTTTTGCAACTTCAATCGTTGGTCTTGGTGGAGGTGCTGGCAACTGTGGCCTGCAATTATTGAAAGGCTGGAAATTATTTCCTTTCGGCTAGTACAGTTGTTGAGGTTGGTATTGTGGTGGTGGTAGTGCAAGCATTTCATTGGCTACCTTTTGTAGCAGTGGATCTGCAAAATTCTGAACTAGAGGTCTGATAGAATCCTTCTTCATCTTGCCAAAAGTGATCATATTATCCTCCAACTTGATGGCATGTTCTTGCACATCCTTCAATTTTGTTTCTTTTGCCATCTTGAGGAAGAAGGCTATCTATGAAGGAAGAGCATTTATGAAACAGCTCATCAAAATCTCCGATGATGGATAAAGTGCAGAAGAAAGTCGTGTAACAAGACGATTAAATCTTGCTACAAGCTCCCTCATGGGCTCGATGTGCTCCATCTTTGAATTTGTAAGTCGAGAAAACAATAGATAACTGTCTTCAGCGAGCTTGAATTTTGCCAAAAATTTCTAGCTCATAGTTTCCCAGCTTGCAACAATGCCTAGCTCCAGGTGATTGAACCAGTCAGCAGCATTCCCAATAAGAGTCTCCGCAAAGAGACGCACTACGAAGTCTTCATGTGCCACGTGCAAGACGGCGCAAGCCATTGTGAACGCAAAAAAATGTTCATCCAAGTGTTGACTTCCATCGCCATGAAATCAAGGAAAGTGCTTCCTTGACACTTTAGGTAACTCATGATTTACCTAAAAAGCCAAAGGTCCAATGTTATTACCCCAAGGTAATGAAGATGGATGTCTCTGATTTCTCTTATCATTGCCAGCATTATCATTGTTATAATCCATTGCTTCTGTATGGATCATGCAATAGGATGCCAAATATTCATTTCTATGTCATAAAATGTTAGCTTTTCTTGAAGTTTTATGCTTTGTGCCCCACACGGTGGGTGCCAGAAAACTGTTGGTATTTCAATTCACACCTCTGGAGTGCGGATTGGAAACGGACAGCTATGCACAATTAGACCGCTCTTCGAATTAGGAGGGGAAGCTCTCTCTTTGTTGATTATGCGTAAAAAGAAAATACTAAACTAATTGCTTATGTTTTTATCTCAGCTGAGAGCACAAGGTTATAAAACTCTTTGCGTTGCAGCTAAGGTTTTCTCTAGTTTCGTAACTTCAACTACAACTACGCCTAAACTAATGACGCTTCTAACTTCTCGAGTAAATTCAGAGCAGGAGAATTTAGAAGTAAACAGGGAATGATTGATAAATACAAAACTTAGACAAGATGGCTTCCAAAACACATCCGAAGACTCATTGTACTTTCAGATGCAAGCTGAAATAAAGTTCGTGAAAGCATAACATACAACAATAACAACGAAATATTTTCAGATTGTAGATCAAAGCAAGGTAGGCAGAATATTTCTTTCCTCAAACTCAATCAATAATAACACATTTGGGACAATAGATTATAGCAAGAAGACAAGCATACAATATACGATCAACCAAATTACATTGAACAAAGTGAATAGATACTGAATAGCAAACTTGGAGGCACTAAGGCTCAGCAATTTTGTTATAGTAACAACCATTAAGAAAATAATGAGCAAGGCTGCTCTTATTTATACACAAACACAAGTGTAGGGATCCCTAAAATCTCCTTGTGTTAAAAATTAGTCTTGCCAACATGCAAGATTTAGGCCTATGTCTAAACAAAGATAACTAACAATTAACTGGAATGACAACATCAGTTAACTGATCTAACACTAAAGAAAACTCCAACTATACAATAGGTAACTCCAAAGATAGACATGCATGAAAAGAGGACAGCGAGTTAAACTCGGAAAAGACATCAAGTTAATTGATGTCATCACTTGAGATCTATTCCTAGAAATATTTGCATGCTTCAACTGGTAGTTCATTGATTGGTAACTCTGGCGCCTCTGTAACTGGAGTGATGACCTCTATTTCTTCTGCATCTTTATGCTTTTGATGTTTTTCTTGATTTTTTCTCAATGGAAGAGTATTGCATGATGAAACTGTGAAGTTTGACTGTGAACATGAATATGTTCGGACAAGTTCTGCACAAAAGCTAATAATAGCTTCATTGAATCTTCTTCAGAAAAAAGGCAAATTTTCGGAGGAAAATCTGAGATATAGGTTTTGTAGAGAATGTCGTTCTGAATAGACCCAAATCGTCCATTTTTCATAAAACTGTTTTTTTCACCAACATGCGAGAACCCTCAAAAATAGAAGTTGCGAAGCAAGTTTTTCGGGAAAAATCAGAGATATGGGTTTTGTAGGTGCTCGTGTGCTGAAGAGACCCAGATCGATCGTTTTTTGAAAAAGATGATTTTTCTAGAAACCTTAAAAAATGGAAGCCGCATAAGCTATTTTTGGGGAAAATCTGGAACGTGGGTTTTGTAGCCAATCTTGTGCTGAATAAACCCAGATTGTCAGATTTCTCAACAAATTGATTTTTCTTTAACATGCAAGAAACTCTAGAAAAATGGAAGCTATCGAAAAATTTTCCAATCTTGGAGAAGATTGAAAAAGAAGATAGCCTAGATTGATAGAAGTTGAAAATTATGAACTTATGTTTCTGAAAACTGATGCCCTAGAAAAATGGACTCTAGAAAGTTGTTCCTCTGTGCAACCTGAACTCAAATCTATGAAGAAATCTGAAAACCCCCTTCATTTGATCCTTCAAATGTTGTTGAGAAGAAATTATGTGTTTGCCTCTGCAAAATAATGAAGTATGGACACCCAAATGGGTGTTAAATAAAGTTTGGAGGTGGAAGAATTAGTTAACTTGCGAAAACCCTAATTTTAGGAGTCTTCTTGTGAAAATATCCGTTGACTTGAAAAATCCCTAAAAATTTGGGCGGCCAAGGCATGAGAAAGTCTTCAAAAATCTATAACTCAAGTTGTTGAATTGGGCGCCTCCTTGAGATAAGGCGTCCAAGTTTGGTAGTGTTTGAAAATTTTCGAAGATTTTCAAATTTTGCTTGTTAACATGCCTTTGTTTCATCTTCAATTCTGGACGTCTGATAGGTCCTATGAATTGGTTGACAAATTCACTGCATAGCGTGATCAAATCTAAGAAGATCTTGGAGTCTGCAAACCCTAAAAAGTGGTTTTGGTGGCTTGAAATCTTAGGCACCCCTGGCTAGCAAGGGCGCTTTTGTTTGCATGACAACTAATTTTTAGTGATTTTCAACTTCTCCACTTTGCCTCTCGTGTTTCGATTTGCAATTGTTGGCGATTGATGAATCTCGTGATCAGGCTAAGATATTCAATGGAAAGCTTGAAGAATTTTGGATTAAAGGATGATTGGTTTTGCAAACTCTAAAAATTGTTTTAGAGGGCTCAAATTCCTAGGTGCCCTGGCTAACTAGGGCGCCTATGTGTGCAAAAGATATAATTTTCACTTTGTAGCTCTTGACAAAACACCCATATTTGATCTTCGTTTCTAGATGTTTGACAAACCCAATAAACCTGCTGATGGACTCATTGTGAAGCCTGATCAAAATTGAGAAGAACCTCTGTGAAGTTGTGAAAGCTAAAAATTGAATTTGATGGCTCAAAAGTTTGGGTGCCCTTGGCTAGCAGGGGTGCTTTTATGCTCTATACTTAGCCATTTTCTGTTTCTTGATTTTCTTTGTCTTTCAGCATTTTCTGTTTGATCTTCATTTGCGAGCGTTTGACAGGTCCCGCAAACCAAATGTTGGATTTGTTGGAAAACTTGCAGAATTCTGAAGAGGACCTCCAAAATTGCAAAGCCTAACAACTGCATTTGACCCCTTGAATTCATGGGCGCCCCTAGCTAGCAAGGACACTTTTCCTTTAGAAACTTGATGATTCTCATGATTTTAATGAGACATTTCTACTTGATCTGCAATTCCGAGTGTTTGATGGATCTGTTGAACTAGCCGACAGATTCGTTGCGAAGCTAGATTAAATCTGAGATGGAGCTCTTGGAGGTGGCAAACCCTAAAAATGACTTTTGGCTGCCTAAATCTCTAGGCACCTCAGGCCTGCATAGGCACTTTTCTTTGCTAGACTAAACCATTTTCTCAATATTTTCAACTTTCATTTGCCTTATGTTCACCATTTGTAAATGATCCATATTTCCAAATGCATCCTTTGATCATCATTTGTTGTTGTTGATCCATATTTGCAAATGCACCCTTTGATCATCATTTGTTGTTGCTTTCTATTTGCTGTTTTTTGCTGTCTTCTTGTTTTTTCTTGTATGATATCTTTTTTTCTTTTGTTTCTGATTGTAAGCCCTGACTTTTTTCTTTTATTCATGTTTTGGTTTTAGGTTTTTCACTTTTCAGGGATTTAAAATATCTTTTATTTCCCATTTATTTTGGGACCAAAACTCCTCCTAGTGAGACTTGCAAGTCATGCACAGACCAGCGAGTCTGACAAGATTACCAAGTCTCTGCTGTGGACTGGCAGACCTCATTTAGGCCCACTCAACTCAAGACTGGGGAGACTCACTAGGCAATCAATGAGTCTATAACATTGGGGCAAACCCAATTGGAGGTGATTTGACATGGATTTTTTATCTATAGGTAAAGTTATGATGAGTTTATAATTTTGCATTTGAGAGTAGTGTACTCATGATTGAAAATGGTTAATTGTCACTTCTTATTAAGCCTGAATTGAGAGATACTTTTGAGAGAGTTCGTATTCCTGTTAGGGTGATTGCTTGTGTGTTTTGTGTATTGATTCTCATCAGTCTAGATATCAGAATTAAAAAACAAGGGCTGCTGATTTTCTCATCAATCATTTTGAATCTTAACATTACTTTCTTTGCATGAGGTCAATTTCTTACTAGATTAACCTGTGATTTAGCATGCTATTCTTCATGACACAGTTTACCTCAGTGCTTGTACATTTACAATTCAAACTTTTGGAGGTCTAACAGAAAATTGCAACAGGTCTTGGAGAACTTTAAAAGGTCAATTGTGTCTTTCTTCTTTCCTTCATACTCAGACACGTGCCACTAACATAATGTGAAGCTTTTAATACGACAAAATAATGAGAACTCTTCTACAGAAAATTTAAAAATGTGAACCTCTTATTACAGATAATCATTTTAAAGCAGGTGTCTGACTAGCCAATTTAATAGTCTCCTGCAGACTGTAGAACATATTTCTCTAGCTAATGTTCATAGAATTTTAAAACAGGCAATTTGAAAAGCAGAGGAAGCTTTTATTCCTTCTTAGGATCTGACGTCTTCACCACCATCTCTTCAACCTCAGTTTAAGTTCCATCAAACCTTATGTTCAGTATGTTTCAATTTCAAGCATATCTATGCATATCAAATTATTATGTAGCATAGGGAGGAGCAAGGAAGCAGTTGATCCACCTGAATGCTAATTTTATTTCCCTTTCCATGGTTATAGCATATATTCAACACTATTTCTTAAATCACATCCTCTTGTCTAGTCTAAAAAGCAATGTTGCTTCTCATGCTCACTATTCAATTTGACTTCTAAAGCAATACATTTATAGTTACTGGATCTTTATAAGCACCCCAAACATACAATATAGGTAGAAGGCAATGAATTTACATTCTTTCTAGGCTTACTTGGGCCAATCGCTAATTAGAAGGAGATGCAATTCCACAGAGTTATTAAGACAGGAAAACTTTGCATTTAGATGAATCAAGGAAAAAATAAAATAAAGAATAAGATAAACATAATAGCAAATTGATACAAATTTGATATAACAGGTCTTTCATTGATAACAAATAAATTAGTTTCAACAAACTTTGGCTTAAGAAGTAAGAAATCAGAATTCTCAAACCACAAGAAATGCTTGGTGCTCTTACAACTTTCAAATAATTATTGACACACCCAAGTGGTTGTGACAAGTGCATAGAATTACAGGACCTCACTAAAACATACCCTAGTTTGCGAGCAAAAGGAAGAACAAAACCTCCCAGACAGAGATCAACATGGAAGCAAATATTGAATTGCAACGCAAGTTCACCAAGCTCCTGATCATAGAATGTTACAAACTTTGTAAATGATATATCATGAAGAGAGGTAGATATCATTGACTAGTGGCTTCAAAGATAAATTTACAAATCAAAACAGAAGTGGCTTAACATACTTCAATAGGATCAACAATACCATGAGGAAATCCTGGTGCAGAGCCAACAATCTGCAATTGTTAACCAAGCTTTAGTACATAAGAATTTTAAGCATAAGAAATCACTTCATTTTAAAATCCTTCATCACTCTTTACAGTTGTAAGGTCCAAAAAACTGCTATATTTTACCTTTACAATTCCAATATATATATCCTAATATTTTGGACCTTACTTATACATATACACAGTTCAAAGACTCAACAGGCCTAAAATTTGACTCAGACTCTTGACTCAGCAAATTTTCCAAACATTAAAAAGCACATAAATTTGTAGAAGAATCTTAAAGAACGGGCATAAAACTGAATCTAGACTTATACATAGCTTTTTCTTCATTTATAGATCCAAAAACAAGTTCAAAACACATCATTGTGTCATGTGATATATCAATATAATTATAAATTATAAATCTATATTAATAGTTTACAATTTTTTTCTCCAATTAAAGCTTCTAACTGGTTGTGTGAGTGCCCTAGAGCAGGATGGAAATGATGTTAGAAAAAAAAAATTTATAACATAATAGTTATAGGAACAAATAATCATAATATAATAACAATAATAATATAACAACATTATTACTGTGTTCTATGGGGATGCATCCCTGGCCCTCAAAACCCTATCCCCATTTCCAATGGCATTTAAGGTACAGTGGGATGGAAGGGGACATCCCCTGGCCATCCCGAAAAATCTTTGAATCTTTGAAACATTTCCAAAACATGTTGCAGAACTAGATAACACCATGGAGACATTTGACCATCCCAGGGACGGCCAGATATTCCCAACAGCAAGCCAAGTTTTTATAATGTTCTAAAAAAACAAACCATTCCTGACATTCAAAAAGACTGTTAAATGTATCATGACAACATTTAACAGCAGCATAACATGACAGCATTATAACAGCAGCAATAAATATATCACAATTCAGATAAATCTCTCTCTCTCTCTCTCTCTCACACACACACACATTGATATTGCTGCCCCCCACCATCCCCAAAAAATTACCCACAGACTTCTGTGCCCGGAACCTGTCCCTTGCTATCTCACTGTCCCCGTCCCCAAAACACTGTGGAACATAGCATTATTCTTGTTAATATTCTTATAACCATGAGAATGGTTATAATTTGGTTGGGTGGTTGGTGGAGTCAGGTGCTATTAACCAATGTTTTGTAAATGTGTGTATTCCTTCTCAACCAATAATATGTTTTCTCTTTGTCCAACATTTGCAATATTGTATCAGAGCATTCACTATCCTGAAGTCATGGAAAGAGAAGAAACAGCGAAGATTCTTGTAATCCAACGCTACAAAAAGATTGAATGCCATAGGAAGTGTGCATGCATAGGAGGTAGCATGAAGAGCCTGCCATACATTGCTGTGAAGAATTCATTCCCATGAAGTGGAATAGTTTCTTCCAAAGAATAAGATGAAGCAGCTGCATAAAACCTTCCAATGAGAGCCGTGCTGGAGTTTTACTTTCAAACAGAAGCGCAAACCATGTTTTTGAATTCTTTTGCAAGAAACAAAAGCTAATGCTTTTGTCTGCTGAGTGGTAAACAAGGTCCCTTCAAAACTTAGAGATTGTGCGGAGTCCTAAGTGAACATCTCTGCCGAAGAAGACTGCAAGCAGGGGAGGTCTAAAGCAATACAGAGAGTGGACGATGAAATACAGAGAGCAGGCATGTGGTTCTAATGAGGATTAAAAAGTGTCTATATTAACTTATTCTCTGCCAATTCAACAATCCTATGCTGTCATTCATGAAAGAACAAAGAAACCACAGCTCCCCAAAAAAATGTTATCCTTTGTTTCTTTAATTTCTCCTACGGTTTTTCTTTTACAAGTAGCAGTTCATGTACAAAGAATATATAATTTATCCTATATTCATTAGATTGGGTTATAAGTTTTATTAACCGGAAGCCATGAATGATCGGGTGAAGAAATCCACAGGCATTGTAAAAGTGCATATAAAATAATTACAAACTATGCATATCCTACAGTTGCACATAATATAGTTGCAAAGAATGTTATTTTGCATATGCCCCGTAAGAATGTATTTTCTTCTGAAGCATTGTAAAAATAATAAAATAAGCTTTGTTTTTTAACTGGATTTGAAGTGCAGATTTGCCGAATTTTAGTTTCCAAGTTAGTAATTCTTTATCTTTTCCTAATTTTTTTTTCAAGCATAAGCACTGCTAGCATGTTAATAATAGATTTATAAACATTATTGTATATTTTACTTGCAATGAATTTGACTTATGAAAATTTTATTCTTGATTTGTACTAGCTTTTTGAACGAAATCACTATGTTTTCCCCTTAAAAAAAGGGTTTTACACTTTTGCGTCAGAAAAATAGTTCTTTTTGGATAAATTAATTAATGACATGCTGTATTGCTATTCAATTATCATATTATATATGATTTTTTTTTTCATATTCAAACCACTACTTTTAAAACATTCTTTTTGGCATTTAAACATGTAGACTAGATACAATGGCATCAAGCTTAGCATCAGTTATTGGAAGCCATCCCATTAGAAGTAAAGATCCCGCTTGAAAATAAGTTGTAATGCGATTGGTACAAGGGAATGCGATTTGCATCTTACTCATGAATAAGCTTAATGGAGGTATTAATCGCCTCAAATACCATATTGCAGGAATTTCTAAATGTAATACCAAGGCATATCCAAAAGCTAAAGAAGAGGTAAAAGGAGAGATGTAAGTAGTCCTTACATTGTTGGATGAGGAGAAACTAGAGCAGAAGAGGACACAAGCAACCACAACAATAGACATTAATCCTTACACAATCAGAAATGAAAAAAATATGACAGACATTATGGGCTCTAGTCATGGTCCATGCAAACGAAGCACATCCACCTCATTCAATGTAATGTCCACATTTTTCTAAGTAATAGCAGAAATTGATATTTAACTTGTTTTATTCCCATAAGCTAAATAATGCAGTTATAAGGGCGTATTAATTAAATTAATTACTTAAAGTTGTCTATTTTAAATACATATCAAAAACATAACTTTATTTAATTAATTTAACTAAAGTGGAATAAAAATAATAAAATATTATAAAGTCACTTTATTAAATATTATAAAATCACTTTATTAAATAAAAGTGTGCTTCTAGAAGATTTGAGGAGGTTATTTTGGATTCTTCTAGAAGACTCGACTGAGCCTTTAAAAAGAGATGAGAGCAAGTCATTTAGACATCTTGGTTTTTTGGTATTTTCTATCAGAGAAATTTTGGAGAGTTTTGTGTTTGCAGGTTCAGCCTTTTCTGAAGATGAAAACCCTTAGAAATCTGTGGATTGGACAAAAACCTAACTCCACATTGAGAGGTAGATTCATTCCGGATTCATCATTGAGCTTATTTGTAGGTTTGGCTTTATTGAGGAATTTCAACCAGTTAGGGTTTGAAGGAAAATATCATTTCAGCTAGGGTTTGAAGGAAATTATCATTCCAGCTAGGTTTTGAAGTTTTATTTGCAGATTGAGGACAAAAGAATTCAGATCTGAAGGTTATATTGGCATATTTTCATCTACAAATGCATTGCTAGGGTTTGGGAGTGAAGTGCTTTGTTTTAGAAGGAATTTTTGGTCATTGGCAACATTTATTCATATGCAGATTTGTGTTTCAGATTTCTACAGTTTTATATCAGATTGCAGATCCAAGGGTTTAGTGGTCAAATTTGACATTGTATTGATATCACATCAATCTAGGGTTTCATTGCTCCAATCCTAGACCTAGCCGCCTTCATTTGGAGGAGTTTAGAGATTGTTTTGGCAGCCATTTACATCACTATTATCAGCAAATACATCAGACATTAACAGCAGGGTTTGAGAGCATCTAGATCAGCAATTTTTTGCCATATATGTGAGCATATTGAGCCTAAAAGAAGTAACAAGCAAACGGGTATGTGGTGAACCCAATCCTATCGTTTGCTTGTATATTGTAGACACGTTTTATAAATATTTTCAGTCTGATATCATCTGTATCAGACCTGATAATTAGTGTATTCACATCTGATATATTGTCGATAAAGCGGAGATTGCATGTGAAATTCTTGTTATTGGTTTATGCAAACATTGTCTATCATTTCTATGTTTTATATGATCATTTTGGCATTGAAATCCATAAAGAATCAAACAAACAAAACCCCAAAACTCAGAAAAATCAGAATTCAGCCATATGCATGCCAAGTGTTCGACAAAATGTCAAACAACTTAAACTGAAAAATCAGGGCAGAATATTTGGGGATATTACAATGGTATCAAAGCTACAAGACTTGACAGCCTGTTTAGGTTGATTGCATGTGTCGAAAGGTTGGTCATAACCTGGAAAAACAAAAGGAAATAATGCCAGGCAATGATCAACAACCATCATCAAGAAAACATATGTTCGCAAAAATGCTAAGACAGCTACAAAATACCAATCTTTATTTGAGTCAAATGGCTCATAACATAGCGAATGGAAGAAATCTGGTGCATACAAAGAGAAAAAATAGTATCAAAGCGGCAGAAAGTGAGGAACATTTTACCAGCAAATCCACGAGTTCATCACAATCCAAACCATTCATGCCTACATTTATACAAGAGGATGAGCTTACGCAAGAGAAACCCATGGAGGACAATGAGGATGCTAAAATTTTGGCTAAGTATCAAGCTTTGGGGGCAGATTTTCAATCAGCCATCTCATTTAGGGATTACTTGGAGGTCACCATACGCAACAAGCCAAAGCAAAAATAGTGGAATCAAGGGAAATAGAATTATAAGTTGCAGAAAAGGTTAGAACATCCTGAAATATTAAAACCTCATTTTGCAAAGAAAAAAAAATAAGGAAAGAAAAAGAATTTCTTCCTCATGATTTACAACCTATAGGTGAACATAGGAAGAGCAAAAATCAATTGAGAGAACAGTGTTGTTTCACATGTCAAGGTGTTTGGATACCTAGTCATACATGTGGAGGCCCTAAAGAAGAATCACGCCATGCATCTACAAGTGAAGAGCACATGACACTCCAAGATGACTACAAGATTGAAAAAGAGTCACCTATTGAAGCTACAAATGAAGAGCACATGAAGATTGAAGAAGATACCGCCATGCAGATTGTCAAACCAACCATGTTAGATCAGCTACAAGAAGTATGAGTTTGTTTGATATTCCTCTAATTGAGCCTAGCATTGCTTCATCACCCTTATCTCATCTTGGCATAGAATCAAATTGCGGTTTGCGTGTCTTTGAGATGGATGTTGTGTAATGTCCCCTTTTTTCCAGGATCTGTATTAGAGCAGTGATTAGCCTACTATTTGGTTCCCGTAGGCTAGCAAGATGTGTAGGGGGCCCTTTGGAGGATATTCAGGGACTTCAATAGGCTTGATGTTTTCATTCCGACATCTTCAACTCGGTGATCGAGTATTTTTCTTGGTAGGCCTTACAAAGGCAATTCATGAGTTCTTTGTTCACACTTGCTATTTATAGTAAGTGCTATCAGGTTCAGTGGCAGCACACCTGTAGTTGGTATTTGTGTCAGGACACTCTCAGGAGATTATTGCTAGATCATTATCAGGAGTAATTAAATCATTAAAGTCATTAAAGTGACTTTATGATTTAATGTTATAAAGTTACTTTTAATAAAGTACTTTATAATATGGCGATATAAGGTGAATAAAGTAACTTTAATTAAAATGATATATTTTAAGTTACTTTATTATTATTTCATTAAATAGCACATGTTTCAAAAACTGAATTTAATTAAAAGATTTAAAGAGGGCAAATGAGGCATTCGTTTTTGGATCATCATCTGAGCATTCACAGATTTAATTCACACAGAGATTTGTTTCACACAGAGATCATCATCTGAGCATTCACAGATTTAATTCAGTAGATTCAATTAGCAATTTCAATATTTCAACAGATTAGAAATAAGACAGAGGTCAAATCAGCAGTTGCACATTTATGCTATTGATTCCGAGTATGGATTTTATGTATTTCCTAAAGCATTAACAAAATATGGTTATTTAATTTCTTGCAATTGTATGGAAATTGGTTTATTTGCAAATATCTATGTTTTGTATTTCTTGGTTAAACCCCAAATCAAAGGGGGTTATTACATGTTCATACAAATGATGGCAATTCAAAAATTTCAATATGTGGTGAACAAAGAGGTTAGGAAAAAACTGATTTGACATTGCAAGATGTGGAGGATCACTTGGTGGTTAAGAAGGTCATAGCTGTACATACACTTTCTAGATCAACCATTGAGGAAGATCATGATTACTTTGGTGGTGACTCTTTGATAGAGCATGATGATACCCTAGTTTTTACACATGGATGTAATGGAGAAGAGGCCAAGAAGGAAGCTGATTTGGAGGTGCATGATTATGAAGACCAATCCAAAGTTTTGCATCAAGGTGTTGGGTCTCATAAGTCACATCCTTTGGAACAACTAAGGGTAAATGAAGGTATGGTTGTGGCAGCTCTAAACCATTTTGATCATGTTCAAAAGATGATGGCAGGTTTGTGTTGGAAGGCTCTAGGGAATCATGACGGTTTTGAGGGAGGTCCATCTCTTGCCGACTTGCACGAACTCAAGGAGGCCTTGATGGCAGTGAAATCAAACTACCTACACTTACTTGCGGATAGAGATCATCTCTTCACACTTGGTGAGATATACTTTGATGCCTTGAGAAGAAAAGAAGATGAGGTGGATAAGCTTTGTGAGGAGTTGAGCATGGTACACTCTTCATCATACATAGCAAAATTTCAGACTTCTATGTTAGCCACACCCGATGAAAAACAATGCAACATGAAGATGGCAAAAAGTGGAGACATGGAGGAAGGACTTGAAGGGTCCTATGATGAAGTCATGAAGGTAGAAGAGACACATACACATGAATATTCAGCTTACAGCAATGGGTCAAAGCTTGTGACACATGGTACACTTGATTTTCACCAGGAGACGTCTCATCGACCAGCTCTTGTTGATATCTATCCACTCATGGAAAGAAAGATGATTGAGATTGAGGAAGAAATCACACTTGGGCATGAAGTACGGACTGATTTTCTGATGTATGACAGCACACCCCTATCTTCATATCATCATGATACAACAGCCAACAGGATCAGCCTTGAGGGTTGTGATTTCTATTGGGAGACTCATGTTAGATAGGTACTTGATGCAACAAGGAGGAAGAAAATGTTTGAGGTGAATGGAGACACTATGGAAAGGTACGACAGTTGTTCTGTTTTCTAATTTGGAAAATGTAATGTCCCCCTTTTCCTAGGCAGTGGTTAGTTTACTAGCTAGTCCCCATAGGCTAACAGAGTGTTCAAGGGACCCCTTTGAGGGTAATCTTTGGTTCTTCAGAAAACCCTTTGTTGCTCATTTCAGTATTCTTTAGCTCTTTGTCCCAGTTTATTTGTGGTGCGCCCTCTGGAGGCCATTCAGGACCACTTGATGCACACTTACTGTTTATAGTAAGTCACTGGTATGGTCAACTGCGCAGAGTTTATATCTAGCATATTGGCATAATTATATCCTAGAGTTATATTGGTTAATATTGGTCCTATGCATTTAATATAATAACGTCAAGTAATTAAATTAAATTAAATAATTTAACTTTATGCGTTATTAAAATATATTAAAGGGACTTTATATTTAAAAAGATATAAGTGATTTAAATGTGTTGTACCCCAAAATTAAAAATTTTGTTACACTTATACATTTTGAAGAAATGAGGGAAAGTCTTGTTAAATCTCTCAAAAAGGTCAAAATTTGGTGTGCATGTCTTGCATGAGGGATTAAAATGTAAAATTTCCAAAATCTGACGATCTGGGTCCAACCAGAGCGACCTAATCTACAAAACCCAGATCTCATTTTTTCATCCCTACTTTTTAGGAAAACTGCTATTTTTAGAAATTTCCTAAAAATAGTAACTTTTTCTAGGTTTCTTTGGGTTTCTTTTGAAATAGATACTGGCAAAACTTTCTAACAATAGAAAGTTTCTAAAAATAGAAAGTTGGTATGTTATGGTTCAAATTGATGTTGATTGGCTCAAAATACTTCCATATCCGGCTAGTGCACTCAGAATCTCAAAAAGATCAATTTTGCCCTAGTGGGTCTATTTTGCATTTTTAGAAGCATATCAGGAGCTCCGAGGTCATAATTGGAGGTCAGTTGGCTGCCAGGCATAAGATTCAACCCTCAAAAAATTGAGCAGAAGGTGAGTTGGTGAGCAAACACGAAGAACGAAGAAGAAGGTGAAAACAATGAAATTTTGACTAAGTTTGCTTGACTTGGGCGCCCCAAATGAAGAAGGGGGCCCATCTTTTTAGGGCATTAAATGAAAAAATTAGGGTTTGAGCTCCCAATCAAAGTTGTTCAGAATCCTCTCAGCTCTGTAGCGAATCCGGCAATACAGTCATCAGATCATCGAATCATCCAGAATTCTAGATCAAACAGGGAGGATCCAAACAGAAGTCAGAATGAAAAACATGAAAATCACCAAATTTAACCAAGTCTGGGAACTTTGGGCGCCCCATGTGCCCAGGGGCGCCCAACTTTTTGAAAGACTAAATCCAACAGTTAGGGTTTGCGGATAGGATCAATCTCTCCAGAATTCAATCAGCTTCGCAGTGGATATCTTTGTCGGGGCATTCGTCTGGTTAAGCTCTGACAAATCTAGGTCAAAGTTGAAGGTACAGAATGAAGGTTTCAACTCTGAAAGATAAAAATCAAGAAAATGGTTGTCTGGAGGGGTTGGGCGCCGCAGAAGGAGATACGCGCCCTTGATTTTGACGGCTTAAATAGGTAAATTTTCCAGTAGAACCTCCAACGTGATTTCTTTAGATTTGAATAAGCTTTCCAATGAGATCATCAGCACGTCAATTGGAGTTGGCAGTCGTCAGATGTAGAAGGCTGAACAGAGGGTTTGACAAGAGTGAAATTTCAAAATTCAAAAGCAAGGTGAAAATACAAGAAAATATTCTAAGTATGCTGAAATTGGGCGCCAACAGCCAAGAAGGGCGCCCAAGCTATTGATGCCTCTAATGGACTTTTCTGCAATCAGCACTCCCAAAAGACCCCTGTCAGAATCTTCTCAGCTCCGCAATGAGTCCAGCCATCAGTCCATCCGATGCCTAAATCATCCGAAACTGTAAAATCTTCTGAAGCAGAGGAGATAAACCAGAAACTTGAAAAATGTGAAAAAATTTCTAACACTGGTTAACATGGGCGCCCCTGGAGAGAAGAGGCGCCCAAGTTTTTGAAGCTTGAAATGATGGAATTTACAGTTGTAGCCTCCAAGATCACTTCGTCGGATTCAGCCAAGCTATCCAGTGAAGTTGTCAGTTGGCCAATCTAATCAGTGAAGCTCCCGGAATAGAGATTTCATCAAAAGATCAAAGGGAAAATGAAGAACTTGAAAATTACTGAAAAATGGCTAACACTGGTTGAGATGGGCACCCCTAGAGAGGATAGGCTCCCATGATTTTGAAGGCCTAAACGAAGTTTCTAGTTGAAGATGCCTCCAGAACGATCTTTCCAGAATCAGTCAGGCTACGTGATGAATCATTCAGCTTGTTCATCAGATCAATCTGGAAGCCGGAAATCAGGATCAAACCTGGGGTCAAAATTGAAGAAAAGTTGAAAAACTCAGAAAAATGGCTTACTCTGGAGAAAGTTGGCACCCCTAGCCAAGAAGGGCGCCCAACTTTCAATGCCTTAGTGAAATTTTCAAAATTTTCTAAAGATTCAAAATGGCAAGAGGAAGAGAATGTCCAAGTTCATCGAACCAGCTGATTTTAGGGTTTTGAAGATAAAAAACAAAAGAAAGCAAACCTATTTCAAACCCTAAGTCTATTTAACACCTCTCTTTCATGTAATTTTCATTATTTTTGCAGGTGGCATTCATAGGAGAAGAGTGGACCAGCAGATTTGAAGTTATATTTCATGATTCAAGAACTCAAGTTTGCTGATTCTTCATCAAATTTTTCAGACCAGCAGCATAAGGCCTTGCTTTTTCATGCTTTTTCATCCAGAAAATCAAATTTCAGAAGAAGGCCAAGATATTCAATTTTCAGCCATCTGGGTCTTGTCATCTCATTCTTTTGAACAAATTTTCGAGAAATTCATCAAGTTGCAGCAGCTGCTTTTTATTTGCATGTCAGTGAAATCCTCAGTATATTCGAATTTTGATCATCTGGGTCCTCTTGAAACAGTCTTCTGAAGAAAACCCAGATCTCAGCTTTTTTCAAGAAAATTTCAAATTCTAGGGTTTGCTGCTTTTTCGATCAGCCCTCAATATTTTTCACATCTGATCAACTAAATGGGTTTGTTCCAAATGTGCTTCTAAACAAAACCCAGGTGCCAGAATTTGAAGAAATTAGGGTTTGCTGCTTTTTCAGTCTACACTTAAAATTTTCAAAAACGGACGATCTAGGTCTTCTTGTAACGAAATTCTGAACAAAACCCATGTCTCAGAAAAATTCTTGAAAAATTTGTCCATTTGAAGAAGAAAACCAGCAAGCTAAAATTAGAAAGTTGTGCAAAACTTGTCTGAATATAGTCGTGTTTACTGTCAAAATTCAAGTTTCTCAGCATGCAGTACTCTCCCATGGGATTCAGAACCAAGTCAGTATTGTAAGGCATGAAACAAAAGCTCAAGGGGTAAAATGCACCCAAGATGAGTAGGTGACATAAATTTTGCCTAAGGCACGAAAATGAGAGTACCCCCTCTCAAATGCACCCAAGGTATGAGGAGACTTAGGAAAATTTGTCAAGGCGTAGAAAATAAAACAAGACCCTATGAAATGCGCCCTAAGTAAGATACCTCAAATGCGCCCAAGGAGCAAGTGGGGATAGAAGATTTCTCTAAGTCATGAAAAACAATAAGGAGCACCCCTCAATATGCGCCCTAGCACAAGAGTTAAAATGCGCCCATCCTAGAGAAGAAGTTTGAGAAAATTTTCTAAGTCATGAAAATAAAAGTAGACCCATCAAAATGCGTCTTAAGAAGAGGAGGTTGAGAATTTTTCTTTAAGATGTTGGAAATCAAACTTGAAACACCAAGGGTCCAAATGCGCCTTGAAATGTGAACATGACCCCTTAAATGCACCCTTGGGAAGAGATTTAAAAAGTTTCTAAAGCATGAAAAGTTCTAAGCAAGATGATGAAGTACGCCAATCATGAAGGGGTAAAATTTTTAATGTTGCAGCTATTAAAAGAATTAAATATTTCCCCATAAAAATTTGAGATAACAAATTGTTATAGGTAGTTAAATGGGGAAAGTTTGAATTTTGCACAAGGAATCTTCAACTATGGAAAATTATATGACAACTGGAACCCGTCTGGGTGACAACTCACCCATCACTCTGCCAAAGTTAGAAAACTGCCAAGTAGTGGGAGAGGAAATTGAATGAACTTGCTAAAATAAACTCCCACACACAGTTATTTAAGCCACGAAGTTATTCATTTCTCCTCCCCAGTTGCAAGTACGAAGTTTTGGCCCTGAAGGTGAGAAGAAAAGTGTTGAGGAGAAGTTGCTGAAGTGGGCAACCATGGGTGAAATTTTTTCTAAGTACCAGAAGTTATACTGCTGAGAGTATTGAGGTTTGGAGTTAAAAATTTTAATGTTTAAGGCTCTTCTTTTTTGAAGTTAACTCCATATTTTGGCCATCCCGAGGTGATTTATTTTCTAAGTTTGAATTTTAATACCTATCTTTTATTTTGCAGGATGGCTGAAGCAGGTAGGGGAGATGCTGCAAGCAAGGCTTCAAATGCTGAATTGAGCAAAGCTAGCATATCCAGGCAAGCAGTAATTAAGAAGCTGAGCAAGACGTTTCTTCTTGAGTCAAAGTTTACTTCAAAGCTGGGAGAGTTAAATGATACCAACCTCGGTTCATTCAACCTAGGAGCACTCAAAGGACGAATGTATGGCCTAAGAGGCCATCCTCCATCAGTCACAGTGCACCAAATTATGAAGAGTGGAATTTATGCAGTTGTTGGTTCTCCACCAGTAATTCAGTGTCCAGAATTGATCATGGAGTGCGCCAACTGTTATAGGCCGGAGCGAAGGATGATTGTTTCTCCTGATGGAAAATTGTTTGCCAATCTCACGCCTGATGCCATCGGGGAGGTGTTTGGAATTCCCACTTCTAATAGGATGGTGTACAAAACGAAGGAAAGAGTTGAAAGGATGTACGCCTCCTCTTTTGAAAGATGTGTCGGGATGATAAATTCAGTTTGGATGCAGAAATCTAGGCCTCCTCGCACCAAGCTTCCCAAGCAGATTATCTCAGATGATGTGAAGCAAGAGTACTATGATTTGATAATGATGCTCAGCCAGGTGAACAGAAGCTCTCAATCATTCATCTTCGAGCCATGGATGTTTTATTACATCGGGATTGTAATGGAGGGGAAAGAATGTGTTGACTGGGCAACGATGATAAGTGACAATCTGGATGAGCAGTTCAGGAACTTGAGAAGAACAAAAACGTTCTACATGAGCTCATATGTTATATATATGCTGGCTCGAATGACTATGTGTAGAGGGATAACTTACAAAGAGCCAATTGGGTGTGGTCCTGAACAATTTAAAATCTATGAGGCTTGCCCACAGTTACACCTGAGCAGCACCGCCAACTACAAAAGGGTGAACAATGCCTTCACCATGCACATAGCAAGGACTCTTCAGCGAAGGACTCAGTAAAGAATATCAAAAGAGGCTCAAGAGCTGATCGAAGAATACGGATATTGGTTTATCCAATTTCCAAAGTTCACCTATATTAGGCTGCAGGGGTTCACGTCATATCCATACAGATTACCGAGGTACCCCACTGACAGAATGGTTATGTTAGAAGTATCTAGGCAGCTCATCGCCTATGATAAAATCCAGAAGAAGAAGAAGAAAGGAGGATTAGACTTCTCGATCATTATGGGAAATTCAAATGAAGTTTGTCCCTCATTGCAGGCAGCCAGAGAAGTTGAGGATGAGCTGCAATTCTTCCACCTCGCATACCACACCAGCAGGTAGGATTTCGATCCCTACAATAACATCAGGATGGTGCAAAGTGTGGAGTACAGGCACAGGGCTCATATTGAGGACTTCTGGGCTAATGCGGTAGATGATGCTGAAGTTAGGAGAAGAATGTTTACCAGGCTACCTCTGAAGATGATCAGAGAGTGTGAGGTTGTTCCAGTTCTGGATCGAGTAAATGAGGACATGAATGTAATACAGCCAGACTATGAGTCAGTGAGAAATACACCGGTCCCACTACCTAATTGGTCAAAACCGGAGATCACAGACTTGGACACATAATGCATACCGGTTCTAACATTCACAAGGAGCTGGGTGGAGAGGCATACGAATAGGCTCAAAAGTAAATCAATTGCTCTCACTTACAATCTCATGGGTGACCAGAGGCCGCCATCAGCAAGGAAAAGAAAACAGGTTGCCCAAGCCTTTGAGCCACGGAGGGAAGTACAAGTTCAGTCAGTGCCTCAGAGGGTAGAAGAAGCATCACCCATACGATCGCAAACTCGATCTTCGAGTGTGCGAGAGCTTTCACTATTTCGGAGTTAGAGAAATAAATCAAACGAGGAGCAAGAATTTCAGGAGGTAAACTAGCCACCACTCAGGGAGCCAGATAGCCTAAGTGTCAACGCTCCTAGAAGAGAAAATCGGCAAGAGGAAGAGGAGACGGCAACAGACACTTGCTTCCAACAAATGATTGAAACAGCATTAGAAGATGAGAATACTAAAGGGCAGGAAGCTCAAGATCCAAGAGAGGATGTTCAACAGATGGAGACTAATGAGCCTCCGCAAAATATTGTTAGAGAAGAACTACGTGAAGAAGAAGCAAGAGAGGAGCAGCCACTTATTATTTGCAACACGCAGTAGGTAGTGCCCTATTGGCTTAAAGATAAAATGAGGAAGGATCCCGAGGAGACTCACCCGCCGATCAAGATGGATGAATTCCTCAGCAGAATCAGCGGGCCACCAGAAAAGGAGAGAGCCAGGAAATACTCCAAGATATCTACGAATAATACCGGTTCTCGCACACTTCATGTAGTTGTTCGTAAAGTAGAGTGTGACCAAGATGAGGCTGTACCTAAGAATTATGTGGTCACTACTGTGGAATTAGGCCGCCCTACAGGAGCTCAGATAATTGAAGAATGTGATAGCTCCTATCAAGCTCTGAAGGATAGGCTGCTCCAGACGGAAGGAAAGTACAAAAGGTTGAAGAAGGAGCATAGGACGATGATTGGTTGTGCAGCATTTAGCACGTCCGTGTGGACAAGAGAATCCAACAATTGACCTCCCAGCTGAGCTTCCGAGAGAATCAATCAGCAGCTTGGAAGATTTGAAGAGGATGGCTCAACAAGCAGACAAGTGGGTTGGCAATGTTTGCGTGGGGGCGGAGAAATTCATGGATGATCTCACCTATTCTTTTCAGCAAGCCTCCAGCATTCTTATGCGCATGGAAAATGTTGATCAAGCTTGGAGCGAAGCACACATTTATCAAGATAAAACTGTCCCTCGCTTGGCAGCCTTGATGCATATTCCAATGCAAACTCTAGTCGAGGGAGGAGTAATTCAGGAAGGTGATAGGTATGATTTCCCCAGCTGATATTCTTCAACATTCACTGGCTGAGGCTTCTTTGATACAGCACAGCCGAAGTCAGTTAGGGTTAGAAAGGCTATGGGAAACATATGGGAAGGAGTCTTAAACACACTCGAAACCTTATTTGCTAAAAGGCTGACTCCAAAGGAGGTGACTGCAAAGGACCTGAGGAGCAAGTTGGAGCCCTTCTTCTTAGATGTGAGATCTTTTGCTCAGGTGGACTTTGAGAACATTTCAACCTTCTCCAACATTATTCAGAGTACTCAGGATGCCTTAGAAGCTTGGAGAAAATCTTGTATTCGGTAGGGACAGGTGGTCACAATGCTTGAATTCCAATTCAACCACGTTCCACCCATTTCAGTGCAAGAGGTTGAAGCAGTGTTGACCAGATTCATGGAGTTTGCAGTCAAGGAGAAGAATAGTGCGAACGCGTTTCTAGATGAGAATCTTTAGATGATAGTGGGCATTAAATGCTCATAGTGGTCAAAGGGAGAGAGTGGGCATTTTCTGCTCATTTATTACCCCACTCCACTTTCTGGTAGTTTTTAGGGCAGAATCTTGACTAGGGCTTATGTGGCTCAATCTGAGCCCTTCATTGTGTTTGAATATGAGTCGTCTGTTGGAATTGACTGTAAGAGAACCGGACCAATTTTTTTTGTTTTTTTGCAATGAGATTACAATGAAACACGCACCCGTTAAGGTTAGCTCAAAACCAAAACGATGCGGAAGGTAACTCTAACCAGAATGTACGCTAGGATCCTGATGTGGGCAAGGCGTGAGCATTGGTCAAAGGATCTAATGCAAATGCAAATTGAAGGGAACTCTAACCAAGAATGCGCCTGTGCAGACGAGCATATGGTCAGAGGATCAATGCATGATGTACAGAAGTAACCCTAACCAAGAATGGCGCCGAGGGATGGCGAGCATATGGTCAGAGGGTCCCTAAACTACTTAACTGAAAGTAAATAGGCGGCAAGCCAGTCTCTTCCACTTATTCAGTGGGAAATACAATAAAATCAATGAGAAGAATTGAGAAGTCTTTGAAAGATCTTGTGACCATTCACACATCGCCCCATTGCAAATGGGGACCCCCTGTTTTGTTTTGCCTCGGTGTTGCAGTTGCATGTCACTTGTCTTTTACAATGAGGTCATCATTTTGAGGGTTCCAAGTTAGTCAGTCTGCCGAGAGTCATCTGAGCCAAGTCAAGAATCCATGCTTGAATCAGCGCATAAACGTCACCATCGTGCTTAGAGGGCCTGGGAGACGAAGATCGACTGTCGTTTCAGTCAAATCCGACACTTCCAAATTTTTAGGGTTTCTCACCCCGGGCCCCCTATTTTTTAGGACCTACTTTTTTGGCACTTTTGGGCAATTCTGGGATCCCTATTTTTTAGGGTCTATTTTTGGAAAATTTCTATTTTTGGAAAGTTTCTATTTTTAGAAGGGTCCCGAGTTCTGAAAACGCACTCAGAAGTTCAAAAAACTCAATAGATCTCTCAGAAAATCGAAATGAAAATTTTGAAATTTTTTCGAAAAATCTGGAAAATTCGTTCAAAAATGGTGAGAAATTCTGGAAAATTACAGAGAAATCTGGTAAAGAGCACTAAAATGGTTGAAAATTTGACGAACCAGTCAAGAAATCCAAGCAATTCATGGAAAAATCTGAGAAACTCATCGGAAATCTGAGATAATGACTGAACATTCATGGAGAATCTGGAAATTCATGAGAAATCTGGGCAAAACTGAACATCTATTCATGGAGAAAACTGAGATATTCGCCTAAGTATGGAAGACT
This sequence comes from Sequoia sempervirens, assembly GCA_007258455.2. Taxonomy (NCBI): domain Eukaryota; kingdom Viridiplantae; phylum Streptophyta; class Pinopsida; order Cupressales; family Cupressaceae; genus Sequoia; species Sequoia sempervirens. The sequence continues at coordinate 21,390,884 of VDFB02000019.1, forward strand.
TTCAGCTCACAGTCAATGGTGAAGCTTCAGCCAAGCAATCAATGGCACAAAAATCTGAGCAATGGCCAACAAAGTAATGAAGTCCGCCCTTGGAAATGTCCAAGTCAAATGAGCCAATGGCCAGACCATCAGCCAAGTCCGCCCTGCATGTCCAAAAGGTTGATGAAGTCCGCCATGTGCAAGAGGGATGTCCAAAAGGTCTCTAAAGTCCGCCACACTTGTGCCAAACAGCTTTGAAGTCCGCCAGCAGTTAAGGGGGATATCCTAAAGGCTCATGAAGTCCGCCATCTTCAAGAATGCACATCCAAAAGGGTCCCAAAGTCCGTCATATGAAAGAAGGGATGTCCAAAGTGCTTCTAAAGTCCGCCTAGCACCAAAAGGCACGTCCAAAGAAGGCTAGAAGTCCGCCATCTTCAAAGGGAGACATCCCAAAGACCTTCAAAGTCCGCCCATGTGCATGAAACTCGTCCAAAATGCTTGACAAGTCCGCCCTTAAAAGGTGGGACTTGGCTGAAAGTCAAGTAAAGTCCGCCTAGGCATGTAGAAGAAGGAAAAATCAAAATTTTCACTAAGTGTTGGTACCCAGCAAAGAGAATTTCGAAAATCTGCTAAGTATGAGGGCCTAAAAAGGGTGGAAAACTGATTTTTTTTTTTTTGGCTAAGTGTTGTGATATTTCCAAAGAGACAAATGCTAAGAAGCTAAGAGGTCCGCCCTAGAAAAGAGGGACGTCCAAGATGCATATCCAAAGAGGAAGGAAAGTCCGCCATGCACTTGAAAAGGTTGGCAAGATGTCAAGGAAGGTCCGCCATACACTTGAAGAGGTTGGCAAGATGTCAAGGAAGTCCGCCATGCTTATCCAAGGTGCTAAGGAAGTCCGCCTAAGCACATGAAGGGATAAAATGATGATTTTGCTAAGTGTGATGCCTAGTCCAAGGAAAAGTTCGAATATTTGCCTAAGTATAGAGGCTAAATGATGAAAAGTTGAGATTTTTGGCTAAGTATCCTGACACTTTCAAGAGGATAAGTGCCAAGTTTGAAAGGACAAATGCTAAAGAGGATTGGGATGTGGCAAGAAATAAAACGAAGTGTGCCTAGCACAAAAGTGGAAGAGAAGCTAAATTTTGCCTAAGTCTGGAGAAAATACTAAGAAATTGACAACTTTTGACGAAGAAAAATGCACAAGGCAAGGAGAAAGATAAGATTGCCTTTGCCCAGAAGGAAAGGGGAATTTGTCAACCGTCCAAGAAATTCGCCCAACGAAGACATCCGGACGAGGATTTTGCCTATAAAAATTCGACTGAGCAAGAGAAAATTTGACTTTGGCAGAAGAAAATAGGCTCAGTGCAAGAGAAAAGTTGGCTATGGCAAAGAAAAACAGGGATCTGGCATAGAATTTGTTGACGGAATGGCTTGAATTTTGGTTTGGCTAGACGAAATTGAGGATAAAATTGGAAAATACACTCTTAGCCAAGAAAAACGAAGAGGAAATCGAAATAGCCATGGGTCGAAGACGAACGGGTTGGAATAAATTAAAATATTTTAATATTTTGATAATTTATTTTCAATGCCTTGGACAAAATCAAATTCGCCAGACAATGTTTTGGAGGAAAATAATTTGTGCCGGCCAGAGATAAAATCCGAAGGGCAAAATTAAATTCACCATGGCTTCAGGAGAGAGAGTGGTAAAAATTCAGGAGAGAGAAAATCTGAATTTGTTTATTTTATTTCTTGCAGGTGGATGACGACGCGAGGCGAGTCTTCACAGAAGAAGCAAAGGCATGGAATGGAGGGAAAAAGATGGCACCAGCATGAGAAAGTCTGACTTTGCCCAAGCTCAGCATGTCCAAACCTTTTCCAACTTTGCTTGGAGAAGGTATAAGATCCGCCAAGTACAATGGCAAACATGATACAAAGTCCGACCTAGACCAAGAAGAGAAATGTCAAAGTGTTGAGAAAGTTCGCCCAATTTAAGAGAAAGTGGCTTGAAGTCTGACTTAGGCTAAGAGAGAAAACGTCCAAGCTCATGTGAAGTCCGCCCAAGGAGGGGATGAGAAAGTTGGCTAAAACTGAGAAGAATTCACTAAGTGTTGGACAGAAAACAGGAAGGATGAAGAGGAGTAAAGAGGAAATGAATAAAATCCTTGTCCAGAGATGGAATTTGTCCTACATAGCACAAGCCAAATTCAGAATTGAAGGCAAATCCACAGGCAAAGTTCGTTCGAGCATGGTGTTGAATGGTCCAGATGATGTTACAAAATGGAATTGAATAGCCAAAATTTGGCTATGGGAAATACTTCACAGAGAAAATTCCAATTTCCTCTATCATGACTAAAGCACAGGGTCATTCTTCTTCAAATTCAAGACACTTGAATGGATATCCAGACGTCTTGGAAGGATTTCATCTACAATCCCAGACCTAGTGAAGCAATCCGGACAACTTCTTGAGGGCTTCATCTCCTGAAGAGTTAAAGACAAGCTTCCAATCAGAACCAGATGGTGACAAGAAGAAGTGTTCTAAACAAATTTCTCTACACAAATTGGAGAATTCAAAGGGGAAACCCAAAGGAATAACATCAACCCAGTTCAAGCAGGAGGAAGTTCAAAGCAGCCAACTTCAAGTCCAGACACCTATTCCAAGGGGAGACTTCCAGACTTCCAAGATTCCAGTACAGGCAAGAGGAAGAAATCAAAGTCTCGAAAGGAATCCAAGATCAAAGCTAGGAAGGAACAAGCACAACGGACAGAGTCATCGGCAGCGAAAATATCCTAAGGCAAGCACGTGGGAAGGAAAATGAAGCACCCAAGGAAGACGTCCAGCAAGCTGAGGTGGCGCCTCCTCATCTTCCAACCAATCAAATTGTTCCAAATCAACATATAACAACTTTCTATTTTATTGTTGGTTTATATTTAGCAAAAAGGACAAGTGTCCTCAAATGAAATTTTCTCATTGGTCGAAAGTGACAAACCCTAATTAGGGTTTTATTTTGTAATCTCGGCCGTTGATTTGAAATCAATCTTGGCCATTGAATTGTAATTGGGGAGCCTATAAATTGAGCTCGCCCCCTCATTTGTAATGTGTGGAGACTTGTTATGTATATTGTCGCATTGAGACTATTTTGAATGATAAAAGCTCTTGAGCATGATTTGCCTTGAATCACTTCTTATTGTTGAATAGTAAGCGAGGTTGCATATTATCTTCCACCATAGATTAGAATTAAAGTTAGCTTAGATAGAATTTGCTTTGAAAAGTTGTTAATTGAATGAAAGATTGATCGTATCGACTCATTGGTAAAGTGTAGCTCATACTTTCTTCGGATGGATGATTTTCATCCGATGCGTAAAGTTAGCCTGAGCTCCTAAGTGTGGAAGCTTAACTTCAACCTTACCCAAGGTTTGAATATCATTCTCACAACCCCTTTGAAGATCGCACCCATTTTGCGTATGTTGTCCAACAGGAGGCGAAACAAAATGTGGTTTATTTCGCTTCACCAAGTCCTTATTGTCTCTTGATTTCTTAGGCTTAGACTAGATTCTCTGAACCCTATTCTTTTTGCCATTTTTTTGAGATCCACAATTGAAAGTCCTAATTGAGAACCTACAAAGATAAATTTCCTAAGTCCCTAGAACTTGTGCAGACTTTCTACGTAAGTCCCCTTGTTTATTACCAGCATTATCACAACGACCATTGAACTTATCCACACGTCGAGACCCGACTAAAGAAACCTTGGAATCGCCATATGATCTCTCGCACCTTAGCATACGCGGTGATTTTTCAAGAGAGGATAAAGTGTCTTTGGACATTTTTATTCTGAATGTTTGGTGTATGATAAAACACACATCAACATAGAATTGGCGCTAGAAGGAGGGCTAACATTGTGATTGTTTTCACAAGTAGGGAATTCAGCTGGAAGGAGCCAGTATGAGCTTTGAAATGCCAAATCAGAGATATGTTAGATCTCTTTTATATCAAAAAATCCAAAAAAAGTAAAAAAAAAAAAATCAGAAATGGAAAATCCAAAAGGAGATTTCTCAATGGATGGGCATCCATTCCATATTGCTCAGATCCAAAGAAAATTGAGTGCACAACTATACCCCAGGAAGTTGTCCAAGTTTGCTTTGTCAGGAAGATGCCGGATTCATGAAACCACCAAACATGATGAAATGAATTGCTTGACATTCTTGTCAAGGATAGAGCTCGTTCTCCAAGGAAAATTTTCTTTTGGGATGTTCCCAAGCCAGGAGTGTTGGATATAGAGCCTGATGATTATAGCATTCCAGAAGTTGTATATGAGGCCTTCACAAGGTATATACTCAGAATCGAAACTCAGATAAAACTGGGTAATGCTCAGTTGAATGGTGTTATGCTCCCTCGTTGGTGTCGGATTCACAATGCACCTCATCCAGAGTTCACTTGCGCATCATGTGAAGAGGCTATCCACTATGCCAGATGTCACCTCGGATTACCACAGCTACCATATGGATGTTTCAAGGACAAAGGATGGATTGAATATGTTACGCGAGTATTTTTAGCACCAAATGAAGAAGACACCACAATGTCATCTAATAGCATGGAGAATAAGTCACAACAGGATAACGTGATCAAGCTTGGGGATCAAGTAGATGAAGATTATTCCTATATCACACTGGAACGAGAAGCCGTTGGAGCAAAGATCAAAGAAGCAATGGAATACATTCAAGCAAGAGGAACCACCCAAGGCAACTGTCAGCATACTGAGGTGAATGAATATATAGGATTGCAAGTTATTGAAGATCATCAAGAACCAGAAATGGGGGACTTAGCCCAAAGTAGAAATGGCATGGGAAATTTCCAACGTTCATTCATCCAAGGAGAAGGACATGAAGAAAGAAGTGATTCTAATGCACTTCAAGAAGGAATGGTCCTTGATGAAGAAGTTCAATCATGCAAGATGGAAGAGGTGATAAGTGGCTTGAGGCAAGATGATACGTTTGACGATCAATGGGCTACCAGGATGGAAGCAGAATATGAAATACATTTCGCGTCAGCGCTTGACCCATTGTTCACAATCATGGAGGAATTGCTTGATGAAATTGAAGCAAATGAAAGGCTACTTGATAAACAAGCAACTGTGACAGAGATAGAGAATGAAGAACAATTCAGGTTGGGGCTTGATCCATTGCTAGGAATTCAAAAGAAGCCAGTGCATGAAACACTCCAAATTCCCAAATTCCACTTTGAGTCCAATTCCCACCACACTCCGCCCAACTTGGAACATGATGTTGATCTCCATGATTCAGACGCAAGTGGTATGGTTCACCATCAACTTCGACCTCCTGATGAAGCGATTGATCACGAGCAAGAATTCATGTCTGCAAATGAAGACCACCAGGTTGTATCTTTCCCTACTATTGACTACAAGGAATATCATTTTGATTATGGAGATTCAGGAAAGATAACTTGTTTATGGATTAATCATGGTCCGGATGAGTTACCCCAATTACTAATCTTTCCTGAAGTTTTGCTTAAGTTTGAGATTTGTCCGTTGAAAGAATATTTTTTCGAGTTTAAAGACAAGTTTGCAAAACTTCGCACTGTGACTGTTACTTTGTTGTTATTACACATCCTGAGAAATCATGTTAGGAGTTGTATATACTTAGGTCTTTTGACTATTGTTTGCTTAAAATTTTTTTTTTTTTTTGTTTCCGTTTAGAGTAGGTCTCCTTTCCGTTTTGTTTGCTTTAGATTAGTTGCTTTGCTTTCTTAGTTTAGTTTGCTTGCCCGTTTTGTTTTGCTTTCAATAAAGGGGCTCCCATTTGTGAAGGGCGTTGTATCTTAAGAACTCTAGCGTCTGTGCTAAATCATGTTCAGTCCATTTCTTCGATTAATATTTGTTGAAAATCTGTGAACCCTAGATTAATTGTCTCTAAAGTGTCCTAAGGTCGAGGATAGTACTTGACTGGGAAGGAAATCATCTATTGTGTCCTGATACCGAATCTTGCAGTTATTACATTTTACACACTTAAAGAGATAGTACTTGACTGGGAAGGAAATCATCTATTGTGTCCTGATACCGAGTCTTGCAGTTATTACATTTTACACACTTAAAGAGTTCTCTGAGTCAGTGTGGTCTCCTAGGTGAAACTGTTGGCTAGAAAGTAATCAAAAGTCTTGCTTCAGCGCCACTATAATGCTCAAACCCAGGTGAGCTTCACTGCTTACAGGCCAAAGTGTGGAAATATATGAAAAAAGAAAGAATATCAAAATGAAATAAATCAAAAAGAAAACACTTGGCTTTTGGGTGTGCGGAAATCTCTACAGGTGTACCAAAGAAATCAAAACACAAGAAAAGAAATAAATCGCCGGAAGTAGAGCAATCTCCGTGAGATTATAGCAGATAACCTCGCCGGGGCTATGGACGCTCGCTGGCAGCGAGGCTCTATCCAAGGATGCTTTTGGAGCTAAGACCCAAAAATATACTGGAAAGTCATCACGGAACCAAAGAGTCATGTTGGTCTTAAGAGACAGGAATAAACCCATGTGCACACACTTATAACTGAAGGATAGGATACCTTGATACAGTCTAGGACTTCTCTTCCCTTTTGAGTACTCTTCTTAGTCAAGGGGTAAGTTAGTGAGAATTAATCTGAGATTCCGGGTTTGAAGTAAGTTCTATCTTTGAAATGTTCAGGAACATTTATTCAGGTTGGCGCTAGATGTTGTGACCATTTCACACATCGCCCCATTGCAAATGGGGACCCCCTGTTTTCGCTTTTTTGCCTCGGTGTTGCAGTTGCATGTCACTTGTCTTTTTACAATGAGGTCATCATTTCGAGGGTTCCAAGTCAGTCAGTCTGCCGAGAGTCATCTGAGCCAAGTCAAGAATCCATGCTTGAATCAGCGCATAAACGTCACCATCGTGCTTAGAAGGCCTGGGAGGCGAAGATCGACTGTCGTTTCAGTCAAATCCGACACTTCCAAATTTTTAGGGTTTCTCACCCCGGGCCCCCTATTTTTTAGGACCTACTTTTTGGCACTTTTGGGCAATTCTGGGATCCCTATTTTTTAGGGTCTATTTTTGGAAAGTTGCTATTTTTTGGAAAATTTCTATTTTTGGAAAGTTTCTATTTTTAGAAGGGTCCCGAGTTCTGAAAACGCACTCAGAAGTTCAAAAAACTCAATAGATCTCTCATAAAATCGAAATGAAAATTTTGAAAATTTTTCGAAAAATCTGGAAAATTCGTTCAAAAATGGTGAGAAATTCTGGAAAATTACAGAGAAATCTGGTAAAGAGCACTAAAAATGGTTGAAAATTTGACGAACCAGTCAAGAAATCCAAGCAATTCTAAGGCAAATTTATTTTCCTTGGAAAATACGCCTAGAGCTCCAAGTTGATTAAATTTTCCGAAGCACAAGCAACTTTTCTCAGTGATGAATTCAGAGACGATGATAATACAAGATGATTCAAATTTTCAAGAGGTTAGAGCAACACAGAGTGATCGCAGGCGAAGTATGAATTTAAATGATGGAAATAGTATATTTTTCTAAGGTTCAAAATTAAAAAAAAAATTAAATGAACCCGTTCGTTGGGTACCCATGGATTCGAGGCGTTCTGAAGAAAATTTGCTTCTGGGTACTGAACATTTGCGATGATGAACGGATTTCCAAGTCTTCTGAGCTTCGCCGACACTTTTTCAGTGAAGAATTTAATCAGTGCTCAAATTGTGAATTTTCCTAAGGGAGAATTTTAAATGTTCTAAGGCAAAAACGAATAAAATGTGTTTCAAAATGAATTTTCTTCGAACGATGAATCTGAAGTGAGTTGCCTAGATAATTTTGATTAAATTCTTCGAAGATGAATTTTCCAGAGCAGATGATGAAGTTAAAAATTCGAATTCAAGTGACAAAGCTCCGGCTGGTGAGTTAAAAGAAGATGAATTAAATTAAATTTTCGAAAGCAAAATCTAAAACGCCAGTCAAAGTCAAGTTTCTAGAAGAATAATATTCCCGACGACTGGAGACAAGTGTCAGAAACACCAGAGAGGGAAAATTCGAATTCTTGAGGTGGAGTAGTGGAGTTTAATTGCACTGGCTAAAATTAACTTCTTCTAGAATTCGAATTTTAGCTATAAAATGGAGAAGTTTTTCACTCATTTTCACAGCTGGAGAAGTCGAACTTGCTCTGAGAGTGAAGTGTTGCAGTGAACTGTTGCTTGGAGAGTTTAAAATCTGAATGTTGAGGAAGGACGCCTTAAGTTGCTGAAGTTTGAATTTTGCTGAGGAGTGCAAGTTGCTGAAGGAGACGCCTTGAGTTTGCTGAGAGCTGAAAGGTACGCCATTGCTGAAGTAGAAGAGGTACGGCCTTTGCTAGTATTGAGGCTGAAGTCTGAAATTTGATTTGTTGAGCTTAGTTGAAGTTGCCTGTGGGACGCCTTGGGGTGAAGCAAAGGAATAGTTGAGAACTTAGAAGCACGAATTTGCTAGCTTGATATTTGCTGATTGCTGATACGAAGACATAGAAGTTTAAATTGCTGATTGCTGATTGAGAAGTAAAGTCATCAAAGTTCACTTAGAAATCTGTTCTAAGTGTCGGAATTCGAATATATTCAAGAGAAGAAGCTGAGGTTTGCAAACACAAGAGTTATTGCAGCTTCTAGAATTCGACTGCAGCCCCTATCATGTATTATTTTATTAAACTTAATTGCTGATGAATGTTTGTTATGTTGCAGATGGCTGAAGCCAAGGACAACGGAAAGGACAATGGTGCCTCGGACAATTTGTGATCAAAGAAGCAGCAAAGCGTTCATGCAGTCGAAGTTTATTTCAAAGTGGGCAAGTTGACGGACACTAGCGAATACGCCAACTGGAGACCTTCAAGAGCAGTGTTCGAGATTGGAAGTCATCGGGCCCGGTCGCCGCACAACATCGTTAGCGATAGATTATATACGGCGCTGGTTTCCTGCCGGCTATCTGATCGACCGAACTGATGATAATGGAGTCGCCAAGCGCTACGAGAAGGAACACCGTCGATCCGACCACCGGATAATGAAGTGCTTGCTAATCTTACTCCGTGACCATTGGTGAAGCTTCGGGATCGGTGCAGGCTTATGATCTACAAGTCCAGGGAGCGAGCGGAGCGGATGTATGCTTCCACATTCGAGAGGTGCATGGACACAATTAACACCCACTGGATGAGCACTCCAAAGCCATCTCGTACGAAGTTGCCGAAGCAGATCATAGCAGAGGACCTGAAACAAGAATACTGTGATCTTATCATGTTGCTGAGCAGGGTTGGTGGTTGCCCACAGTCCTACATTTTCGAGCCTTGGATATTTTATTACATCAACCTGGTGCTAGAGGGCAAGGATTATGTCAATTGGGCTGAGATGATCAGCGATAATATACATGAGCAGCTCCTGAGCTTGAGGAGGACTAAAACGTTTTACATGAGCTCCTACCTTATTTATATGTTGCCACGAATGACGAGGTACAGGGGGATCTCTTACAAAGAGCCTGTTGGATGCGGCTCTCATCAATTCAAAATCCATGAGGCATGTACACAGTTGCACCTGTCAAGTACAACCCACTACAAGCGTGTCAACGATTCATTCACCATGTACATCACAAGGCTGCTTCAGGAGCGGTTACACCACAGAATCTCTAGAAATGCACAGGAGCTGATTGAGAGGTATGGGTGCTGGTTTATACAATTTCCGAGATTTTCATACATTAGAGGAACGGGATTTTCTTCATACCCTTGCGTGCCCTAGAGTACCCAGCAGAGATAAGATAATAGTAGAGATATCTAGGCAGGTTGCTAGCTGACAAAAAATCAAAGAAGAAGAAGAAAGAAGGAGGGATAGAGTTTCCAATAGTGTGATGGAGCCTTCCGGATGAAGTCATACGATCTGGCTGACTAAGAGGCGAGAATGAGCTTCAATTTTATCATTTCTCATATCATACAAGCCGACAGCATTATGACCCACACCATAACATCAATTGGGTTCTGTCGGAGGAGTTCAAACATAAGGCCACCATTGAGGATTATTGGGCTGATGCGGTTGATGAAATTGAAGTAAGGAAGAGAATGTTCTCTCGGTTGCCGATTACTCTGATCAGGGAGTGCGAGGTAGTTCCAGTTCCGGACCAGGTTAATGAGGATATGGATGTTGTGCATCCAGATTATGCAGCTATTCGAGATACTCCACTTCCACCTGTGGATTGGTCAGAGCCCGAGGTTGCTGATTTAGATACTCTATCCATCCCGGTTATGACATTCACCAGGGCATGGGTTGACATGAAAGTAAATAGATTGAAGAGTAGGTCAATTGCCTTGACTTACAACTTGATGGGAGATCACAGGACGCCCACCACAGGAAGAAAGAAGCAGATCACAAGAGGACCAGAGTCCAGAAAGAAAGAAATAGTTCAGCCAGAGCCTCCACGAGTCCGCGATTGGCGGCCTGCGGAAGTGCGTTCTCAAGCATCACGGGAAGGTGTCTTTGTTTTGGCGTCGAGGAAAGTGCAGTGAATGTCAGTCACCATTAATACGGGATGATATTAGGCCTCCCGCGGAGAGGAGTCAATTAGCCCGAGGGTATTGACGATACTGTTAGGGTTGTCAGCGAGGATCGTGAGGATGATAGGGACTATTAGCGACAGCCCTCGGTTCCAGCGGGGAGTTAAATGCGTCTTGAGGTGTTGAGGCATGTACCATTAGATTCTTGATTGATGGAAGTGTCATTGGCGAATGGCCGATATGATTTCTCTCGGTGGGATTCTTCAGCTATCACAGGGCGTGGCTTCTTTGATGCGGCACAGGCAGATTCAGCCAAGGTTCACAGGGCTATGGCCAATATCATAGATGGAGTTCAGAACACCTTTGAGGCCATATTTGCTAGGCGGCTGAATCCAGATGAAATAAGTTTTGATAATTTGAGGGGTTTGCTGGTGCCTTTCTTCGCAGACATTAAGACCTTTGTACAGGATGACTTTGAGAATACTGCTACATTCTCCACTTTGATCCAGAACACGCAGGACTCCTTAGTTGCTTGGAGAAAGTCTTGTACGAGGCACGAACATTCAGTCACGGTGTTAGAGTTTCAGTTAGATTGTGTTCCACCGATTTTGAGCTCAGGAGGTTGAGGCCGTACTTAGCAGATTTGTTGAGTTGGCAGTCAGAGAGAGGGCAAATGGGAACACACTACTGGACGAGGATCTTCTAGAAGACTGAATATGGAGCATTTATTACCTTTTTCTATTTTTGGGAGTGAGTGGGAATCTTCGATTCATTTAATGTACCACTCCCTATTCTGGCAGTTTTTAGGGTTAGGGCTGAGGTGGCACGATTCTGGCCACTCTATTGATTGTAACCCTAGCCGTCCTTTGGGACTTGGCTAGCTATAAAAGGGGGAGTCCCCCTCATTTGTAATTCATTAGAGATCAGAACTAGAGATTAGAATTGGAGAGAGCATTAGAGCTAGATAGTGTAGCATTGTAGAGCATTTTGCATAATTTGGAGAAGAGAGAAAGTTTTCCCTTTGAAAACTTTTGAAGAGATTGTTGTGTAACACATTTTATGATAATAGATCTTTTCATTGATGATGGAATTCGTCTTGTCATGAAATGCTAGCAAGGTTTCTTCTTCCTTTCGTATCCAAGTAGCTTAATTCATGCAAATAGCTTACTTCGGTGTGTGGTGTTTTATTGAGATAGCTTCGTTTTATTCCATACCACTAGCGGCTTGTTGATGATAAGTCCGCCTTGTGTGGTCAACTGGACATTATCTTGTGTTTAACTTCGGTTGTGGTTTACATACCTATATGCGTTGTTCTGATGGTGTATGTATGTTAAACTATAACTTGAATACCTTTTGCTATCCCCTTTGAAGATTGCACCGATTTTGCTGAGGCTGTCCGACGGAGGCTAGGTGAAATCCGGTTGAAGTCTATTGAGACGAAGCCCCACATACCCTGCATTTAGAATAGAGTATAAATTTCTTAGGCCCCTTTCCCCTTTTACTTTCCGTAAATTTCTTAGGAAAAGATACACATTGCCAAATCATACACGCGAGAATCCCCTTCAAAATCATACATTAGCTGCTAACTGCAAGAAATCTGGACAATTGTGTAAGTCCCCTCGTACGAACACAGCAATACACATCAACCAAACTGGGTCTATTCGCACTTAAGGAACCTTGGAGTTGAACATGCGAACTTTCTCGCAATCTTAGCGCATGGAATACTTTGATCAAGAGAGAACGGAGTAGCCCCAAAACTATTTTGTTCTGCTGTTTGGTATGGTCACAAAAACCACATCAACAAAACTGTACCTAAGCAAAAGAAGGGAAGAATTCCATTGTGAGAATTATTCTTAAACAAAAGAAATGAAACAGGGAACCATTATATTATACAGGGTCACTAATGGCATTAAGTTCATTGGCTAATTGGCTAAGTTACATAGAGCATATTAAGGAAAGAATGCCATTGTGAGAACTATTCTTAAACAAAAGAAGTGAAACAGGAAACCATTAAATTATACAGGGTCACTAATGGCATGAAGTTCATTGGCTAATTGGCTAAGTTACATAGAGCATATTACAAAGTATATCTTGACGCCAATCATTGATGACTCCTACTTAGTGTCTTGTTCCCCTTTCCTTGGTCTTTTGACCAATTTCAATTCCCTTGGGCTTGACTTAAGCAAACCCTCAAGTGCAATTGTGTTCTTTGTCTGCAACTCCTCCCTATTCTCTCTACTTGATTATCCACCTCACTAACACTTCTGATCATTAATTTTTCTACAGGGGTGTTTATAGGCATCCCCTAGGGATAAGGTTTTCCATTGACATACTCAGGTTTTTACTCCTATTGAAATTAGTCTTACTCTAATTTGCCAATGGATGAGATCTGCATTTCTAGAGCATTGGTACTTTCTTCTTGTTAAGTGGAGTTTGAATGTCTTGTATTGTTTTGCCATCAATTTGTGATCATTGTTGCTTTGATGTTCCTTTGTCTTGAATCACCAATCTGTGATATTTCCTATTTATTTTCCTATGATAGGGAAGTTGGCAATGGTTTGAATTAGTCATTTTTGATGCCAACATTTCCCTTAAAGAAACTTGATTCTCCATCCTTAATCAAGCTTATTGGTTGAGGTAGCAAATCCTGAAACATGGTGAATATATCGGTTGTCGAGCAATTGATTTGCATCATGCACCTACTCTTGTATTCTAACTTGGCTACTTAGAATTTACCAATGAGGGCTTCCATTTTTCCACATTGGCATCCATCATCATGTTGAATCTTTTTAGATGACTTTTGCAATCAGCTCAAAACCTGCAATTGATGTCTTCATCTATTTTAACAAGGCATCTACCTTTGCACTTGCTTGTGTGGCCTCCTCTTATAGAGCAATGTTGGCATAACAACTAACACCTCTGGAGTGCAAGTTGGTGCAGACGGCTATGCACACTACGTGATGAGTGCTCTTCAAATTAGGAGGGGAAGCTCCCTCGTTGTGCGGACAAAATGCTTGAAAAGTAAACTAAACTATTTACTGTCTTTTTGTCTCAGCTAAAAGAGGCACAAGGTTTGCAATAAACTTCGAACGTTGCGGCCAAGCATTTTTTGGTTTCGCAAGACTTAACTACAACCCAAAACTAAGTAACTTAAACTATCCAATCCCCTCAAGATATTCGAGCATGAGGAAACAGAGTGGGAATGAGCTTACACGATAAACCGGGTACAAATTCACAATGTGAAGGCAAGGTGGGCACAACTATTTGCTTGTCTGAATAGGTTTATTATCACACACATCATACAAGAAGCTTTATGCATAGATTCTCAACGTGAAGGCAAGGTGGGAACAACTATTTGCTCAATCTGAATAGGCTTATTAGAAACACAACACAAAGGATAGCCAACTAGGACAGTAAATTGCAGAGACGAAACACGCATACAATTTACGATCGAACTAGCCACTATATCTAACTAAGATAAGCATTCACCATAAGAACTGCATGAAACCCGAGTGGCATAACAATTCATCATTATAATAAATACTCGTGAACAGATATAGAATAAGCAATATTACAGGCAAGGTGGGCACAACATATATTACTCTCTCGTGCAAAAGTTATGTACAAATGAGGAAAAACTCTTATTTGTAGACATCGAAAGGTGTAGGGAACCCTAAAATCACCTTGAGTCAACTACAGTCTTGCAATGCATGCAAGATTTATTGCTATACCCTAATAAAGCAAACTATACAGTTAACTGGAAAGCTACCATCAGTTAACCGGTACAATTAATCTAAATGGACAATGTGCAAGCATGCATGTCCTTATTGAAAGCAAGTTAACTGGAACAGTACCATCAGTTAACGGAAACCCTAAATGTAACTCCAAGTGAACATAGATAATCCTAGAATAGACATCCATGAGATGTGACAGCGAGTTAACTTGAAAAGGTAACGTCAAGTTTAACTCCTATGTTTAATGTCTATCTTGAGAGGTGGGAACTGAAGTCTACTGGCTGTGATCTTGAGCAACCAACCCCTCCATGAGGTTGTTGACTGTGTCACTGTCTGGAGCATTGATACTTTGCCGAAGTATACTGTGTCTGTGCAGCATATCCTCACCAGCTGTGATCTGACACTGAAGTTCACCTCTGCTCTCGGTTGCTTCATCGAACAACGCTGACATGACTGTAAGCTGATTCATCTTACAGCCAATGGTCTCCCCACTGAAAATGCCATGAATGAGTGCCTGGAGCTCTGACTGTACGTCAACAAGCTCCACATACGCACCACCCTCAATCTGATACCGGCACGGTATGCGAGACACGAGAGTTCTCATGTATCGGAGTGCACTAGTGACGTGCTCTCTACTCTTAGCCAACTCTGATGCCATAGTCTCCTCTATCTTCGCTTTGAAAACCAACTGTGTCTTCCAAGAGTAGATAGCTTCTTTATCTTTTGCATCTGTGATTGATTCATATGCCACACTTAGGTGAGCAATCATAATCTCATCTCGGGGTCTGTTAATTACCATGTCTCGCTCCTCATCTTGGAGATGTAGAAGGAGCTCGTGTGCATTGTACCGCAACTGATGTAGCTCTGTAAGCACAAAGCAGCCTCTAGTAACAAACTCCTCCCAATCCTCCAAACGCTTGCCGTATGCGACCAGGTGATCAAGCTGACCCTGTTTTTCCAATGGCTCAAGCATCGACGGGAGTGTGGCAGTAACATCTGACCTGTGTACAAGGCTAGAAATGTACTGACGAAGTTGTTTGATTTCAGCCTTGAGGGCTGCCTTGTCTTCTTTGTCCTTCAGTATTCTATCCCTTGCGCTGTCTGTAGCAACCTATAGGAGATCAACCTGTGTTTGGCGAGTGCTTCGACCAAGGTTGATTGTGATCACCTTGAAGTCTTGAACTTCAATCTCCTCTAAACTCTTCCCCTCTGGAGGTATGGCAATCTCAATGACGATCTCCATATCAGCATTCCTCTCCACGTGGACCTGTTTCTTGATCCTCTTGTCTAGCACATCCTGGTAAGCATGATCAAAATCAGAATGATCAAGGACGTAGGATGGCTGCCTTCTCTTCCTTCCCAGTTGAGCTTCAATCCAAGACTGGTCTCGACTAATGCCATTGGAAGGATCTATACTTGCAATGAGAGGTTCTGACGAGAGTGAATATGTAGAGGATTTGCTGCGAGGTGGCAAGTCTAAGTCCAATTCAATGCGAATCAGGACTAGGGACTGTTCTGATATCGGTGAGGGAACGCGAGGCTGAACCTCAGACTCTGGAAAACTCTGAGTTGACACTTTTACAGGCTCAGTATGTGTATCAATGGCAAGTGTCTTACCTTTTGAGTTGTTAGGCGCTTGACTTTTCTTAGGAGGGTTACTCCTTTTCTTCTGCTTGGGTTTAGACGAGGAAGGTAGTGAAGGATCCACCACTGGTGGCTTTGCTCTAGGCATGTTTACCCTCCTGGCCTTCTTGCTGTCAAAGTAAAGTATACTGTTTTGGATAACTCTACTAGACCTCTCTTTTACTGATGCATACTCCTTGGCGTACCAATCAACTGTCGGCAATGGTTGTGTATCAACCCGCTCTCTGAAAAACTGAGGAAGTACCTCTCCCTCATCATCTGATAAACCTCCCACATCTTCTGACAAAAAGACAAAAATCTGCGAGAGAGAGAAGCGACCATAGCTGCGTTTGCGCACCTCAAAGTCGTCGTCGCAATTTACCCAATAGTCCTCCATAGTAGGCTTATGGTATGCGCGACCATCAAGGCGTGCTGTGTAATGACTCCAAGGATCATAGGCGCGTGCATCGACAAGGTAATTGAGACGAAACTTGTCTAACTCCTGTCCTGCAGCTTTGGCATCAACTGCCGTTTTGCACGAATAGATTCCGAACTGCATGGGAAAGTTGGTAGCCTGTTTATGTTTGCGGCGCAAATGATAATGAACATCATATAATTGCCTCAGGAACTCCATGAAGACTGTCCTATCCGAAGGATAGCGTGGAAGCATGGCTAGATTTCCTGTAAATCCATATACGCGGATGTAGGTGTATGTAGGGAATTGAATGAACCAGTTCGCCCAATCAACCATCGCTGCTCTAGCAACCGTTGATATACGAATGTGCAACTCCTGGTCCAAGTTTCTCACTGTGTATGTTAGGAAAGCCTCGTGAACACACTTGAAATGACGTTCAGCCTTAGTGAACTCAAGCTGATCATAGTAGTGATAGACTTTCTGAACACTTAGTATACCCACTGTGTTCAACCCTCTAAACTGACCTTGGTAAGTGATCAAGTACACGAGGTAGGAACACATGTGAAACTTGTGAGCAACTAGAAAACCAGTGATTTGCTCGTGGAGAATATCACTGATGAAGGATGCCCAGTCATAATGCTCTTGCCCGAAGATGATCTGACCAATGATGTAATACATCCAGGGCTGAAATATGTTTGCATCTGCATGACCTGAGACACGATTCAAAAGTGTAATAAGAATCGCATACTCATCCTTGTATTCACCGCGACCCACATTGCTTGGCAATTTGTTCTTTTGCTTCAACCATCGCTCTGCCATCTTACTTTGACACTGTTGGCGTCAAATCTAACACCTCTGGAGTGCAGGTTTGTACGGACAGCTATGTACACTACGCAATGAGTGCTCTTCAAATTAGGAGGGGAAGCTCCCTCGTTGTGCTGGAATGCATGAAAAGAAAAGTAATCTAAGTCCTATCTTTTTGTTCTCAGCTGGAAGAGGCACAAGGTTAAGAAAACCAAGAACGTTGCAGCTAAGGATTTTCTGGTTTCGCAGATCATTAACTACAACTAAGCTAACTACTTTAAATCTATCCAGTTTCCTCAAGAAAACAGAGCATGAGGAAATGGAGCAGGGATTGACTATCGGACGATAAACGAGTTTAGACTCTCTACTTGAAGGCAAGGTGGCGCAACTATCATCTCAATCTAAACAAGTTTATTGGGCACAAAACAGATTTAAGAATTTACCATGACAATCTTATGAAACCCTATGTGGCATAACACTTGATTGAAATAGCAAAGTCTTCACAAAACAGCCTTTATCATCACAATCTCACGAAACCCTATGTGGCATAACCTTCAATTATAATGATAAAGATTCACAGAACAGATTTATCACTGCAATTTCTCGAAACCCTATGTGGCATAACGATTGATCACAATGGTAAATTTACATAAAGCAGATTTATCATCTCAATCTCTTGGAACCCTGTGTGTCATAACAATTGATCTCAATGGTAAATATGCAAAACAGATCTAACTATGGGAGGAATTTACCACGCCAATCTTATGGAACCCTATGTGGCATAACACTTGATTGAAAGTAGTAAAGACTTCACAAAACGATTTTACCATCACAATCTCACGAAACCCTATGTGGCATAACACTTGATTGAAATGATAAAAGATTGACAAGACATAAAGAATCCACCATCACAATTGCATGAAACCCTATGTGGCATAACAATTCATCGAAATAGTGAAGACACATGAACAAATACCAAAAGAGCAATATTGAGGGCAAGGTAGGCGCAGCATATATTTCTCTCTCAAGCAAAAGTTATTTACAAATGAGCAAAAGCTCTTATTTATATACATCAAGGTGTAGGGAACCCTAAAATCACCTTGTGTTAACTCTGATCTAGCAAATGCATGCAAGATTAATTATTAAACCCTAATGAAGTAAACTATCTGATTAAGCGGAAAGCTACCATCGATTGATTTACAAAATAACCTAAATGGACCATGTGCAAGCATGCGTCTTATTTAAAGCAAAGTTAGCTGGACACTACCTTCAGTTAACTGGAAACCCTAACCCTAACTCCTGTGTTGATAATTCCAAGGACGAGATAAGCATGTGTTAAGTCAGCAAGTAAACTCAAGACTGAAAGTCGAGTTAACTGCTGTTCAGGACTCAACCCTCGAAATTAACTGCAGGTTCCAACTGGCAGATTACTCCATGTCAACTCGGTCTAACACTTCGACCAAGAACTCATCAATCTCTTTGTCATCTGGCACTTTGACACTGCTCAAAACAACAGTCTGTTTCTTCATTTCTCTGCCACTTTCTGTAATTGTGTGCATACATTCTTTAACATTTTCAGTCGCCTTCTGAAACTGGCTGAAATCAATGAAATGTGATCCAAAATCTCCATCAAGATATCACGAACATGCTTCTGAAACTCAGTTTGTACAACCTCGAGATCAGCGTAGATACCATTTTCACGAAGATAATGGCACGAGATCTGAGTGACTTTGGCGGCTCCGTAAATGAAATGATCTCTATTCCTTTTGCAACTTAACGCTTCATTGTCAGCTGCTCTGATGAAAACCTAAATTAAGACCGCTTTGGTCTTGAATTCAGTCTAGTTGAACCGCCTTATGAAAAACTTGCCCGTTGACTGTGAACACGGCTATGTTCTGACAACTTTCTGAAGAGGCTAACAATGGCTCCTGGTGAGGCTAAAAATACCCTGTCAGAGGATAATTTTCACCAAAAATTCTGAGACATGGGTTTTGTCCGGAAAATGATTCTAAGACAACCCACAATGTCAAAATTGTGAAAAAACGCCGTTTAGCCTAACATGCAAAGACTTTTTCAGTCGAGAACTGAGGGGTTTTAGAGCTTCTCGGGGCAAATTTTTCTTGAGAAAATCTGGAACATGGGTTTTGTGCACAACGGAATTCTGAACAAACCCAAATGATGAGATTTTCAAAAAGATGTGATTTTATCCCACATGCAAAGAAATTCTCGAAAAAAAGCACAGAGCTTCAGAATGAAGGCTACGGGGCGATTTTCTCAAAAATCTAAGACGTGGGTTTTGCTGCTGATGCTGAAATATGCGAACGGATGGTCAGATTCAATATTTGTTGAATTTCTTTGACATGCGAAGAAAGTACCTAAGGTGAGAAATAGAAGAAATAAGACAGAAGATAGAAAGTTTTGCTTGTCTGCTTCTGAAAAATCTGCAAATCTCTTCTTCGAATCTTTATAAAACCTGCATGCAAAGTGGAAATAAAGTCTAGAATTGACTTCTTCTGAAGAATCTGAGCTCGTAGCTTCGAAGAACGCTGAAAACGGACACCTGAATCACCTTAAGCTTGCTGGTCGCTCAAAAGAATACAAGCTTCAGAGCAAAAGATGATGCAATAATGGACGCCATTGCTGAAATGAATAGACTTTTATTAATGAAATTCGTACAAAGCATGAAATCCTTGAAAAATGGCGCTTGGCTTCTTATTGGACCCCATCTTAGTTAACTGAAACTCAGATATGCTAAATAAATAGCCATGCATTAGGGTTTCCCTTTCGACACTTCAGTTAACCACTCTATGCGAGTTTGACTTCAGTTAATCATCTTCATTGAATTCGCCATCCTTCAAACTTGCTTTAGATTCATCAAATTTAACCTAAGGCGTGCCTTTTGATAACTTTAGTTAACAAGATTCATTGCAAAGAGAAATTCGCCATCTTCATGCAATAATAATGCTAAAAATAGCTAGCCTTTTGGAACTTCAGTTGGCCTTCATGAAGCGCCAACTTCACCTTCATGCTTCACTAAAAATATCTAAAAATAGCGCCCCTTTTGGAACTTCAGTTGACATTCCTTAGAAAGTGCGTAGCTTCACTAACTTAATGCTTCATCATTTAAAACCTAAATATGGCGACCCTTTTGACAAGTTCAGTTAACATTCACATTCGCCATACTTCACAAATTTATGCTTCACGCTTCACAAAATAATGCTTCATGCTTCACTTCGTCCCTTTTGAACTTTAGTTAACATTTGATGAAGCGCCATCTTCACTAAAATCTTCACAATTTTGACCAAATTCGCCATGCATGCAAACTTCAGTTGACTTTTAGTGGTAATCTTCAGTTGAACTTAACATGCAACCAAGTTAACTGAACATGCAAGGTAGTTAACTGAACATGCAAACTAGTTAACTGAACATGCAAACTGAAAGATCACTCCACATGTACCAATATATGAGCGAAGATAACAACCAGGCGATTGATCTAAGCGCGGTCGAGGAACTCAGGTTAAAGTCCATTCAACTCACTTTTCGAGAAATTCAAAGCGAATTCCAGACTTAGCGAAATTTCATGAAAATTTAAGCTAAAACCTCTGTCGGGGACCTCTGTTCATCTGACCTTGATTGGTAGAGCTTCTCCGTTAATTTGGTGACGGGTGCATTACCAAAGCTTGGTAAAAGCCCGGTGAAATGATATGTCGCCCGACCTTTGCCGTCCGCCATGCGACGTCTGAGAGGCTCAAAAAGTCAAAGCGCCTTTTTCAAAAGGCACTCTTTTTCGGACTTAGTCAAATTTTGACCATTGCCGTGGAAGGGAAAAATCTAAATCCTTCATAGCACCCATTTCTTAACTTCCGGAATTTGGAACTTCGGTTCACTATGTAGGCGACATCATTACGCTTTAATGGTACGCAAGGCACATTTCCTAAGAAAACAACATCTGAAGGGTGAAAATCAAGGGCGCCTTTTTCAAAAGTTGCTCTTTTTAGCACCAGACTTGGCCATTTCTGGAAATGACAAAAATAATACAAAAACTCTGACTGCAAGCTGCTGAGTCATCTTCTGATCCGGCGAAAACAGGCAACGGAAAGCTGAGCGTAACACAGACACATTGAACATCTGATATCATTAGAAAGAAGGCATTAAAGGCTTGAAAAGCTAGGGCGCCTCTCTCAAAATGTGCTCTTTTGCCTTTTCCTCTGATATTCTGACTAAGATTTGACCCTACGTTCGACTTCAAGTTCAGGCACTTCAGCAACTCAGATTCACCCAGCCCGAGGATCGTCGCTGGCTCGGAACAAAGAATTAAAGGACAAACATCTTGGGTGGCATTTAGCCAAAAACCTTCATTTGGCACATAAAAGATGAAGCCATTTCCAAAATTGCGCTTTTGCAGTGTTAGCCAATTCGTTTTCCTCTCGTTTTGCGTTGTATTCACCACAACTTGCTCGAAACAGGTCCGTTTGACAAGCTTGATAGCTCACTGCGAAGCTGACGTGATGCCGGACGAAGGTCTGCTGGAGGTGACAAACCCTAAAAACAGGATCTGGGCCCCTAAAAGATAGGGCGCCTATTTCAGAATGTGCTCCCTTCTCCAGAGATAGAAAATTTTAATGATTTTCGTCAAATTTTCACTTTTCTAAAATCCCTTCAGTAACAGACTGACATAGTACTGACACCAACTCCATATTTAAAAACCCCAAAAACGACCTTTTGACAACACTTTAACAAGATAAGACTCAATTAAGCAAAATGCCTTAGTGAAGCAAAAATTTTGGTTTTGGGTACAACAGACACTTGTTCATATCGGCATTAAATGCTCGCTCACACTGCTTTATAGAAATGATTAGATTGCTTGGGTGCTGAGGAATACCAAAACATCTTTCGACATCCAAGGGCTTGAGACTATATATAACTCATCCATCTACTGACACTATCTCACGAGTAGCAAAGTTGTAATGCTTAACACAAGACATCACGAACTCTACGCAATGGACTGAGATAGGTATTGAAGCGGTCTCAAGTGTTGTACCCAAAACCAAAATTTTTGCTTCACTAAGGCATTTTGCTTAATTGAGTCTTAATCTTGTTAAAGTGATGTCAGAAGGTCATTTTTGGGGTTTTTAAATATGGAGTTGGTGTCAGTGTCATGTCAGTCTGCTACTGAAGTAATTCAAGGAAAATGAAAATCTGAATGAAAAACATTAAAATTTTCTATCTCTCGAGAAGGGAGCACATTCTCAAATGGGCGCCCTATCTTTTAGGGGCCTAGATCCTGTTTTTAGGGTTTGTCACCTCCAGCAGACATTCGTCCGGCATCACGTCAGCTTCACAGTGAGCTATCAAGCCTGTCAAACGGACCTGTTTCGAGCAAGTTGTGGTGAATACAGCGCAAAACGAGAGGAAAACGAGAATTGGCTAACACTGGTAAAAAGCGCAGCTTTTGGAAATGGCGCCCATCTTTTTGAGGTGCCAAATGAAGGTTTTTGGCTAAATGCCACCCAAGATGTTTGTCTCACTTTTGTTCGAGCTTCGCGACGCATCCGTCAGTGGGTGAATCTGAGTTGCTGAAGTGCCTGAACCTGAGGTCGAACGTAGGGTCAAATCTTGGTCAAAATATCAAAGAAACAAGCAAAAAAGCACATTTTGGGAGAGGCGCCTGAGCTTTTCAGGTCTTTAATGCTTTCTTTCTGATGATATCAAATATTCAATGTGTCTGTGTTACGTTCAACTTTCCGTTGCCTGTTTTCGCCGGATCAGAAGATGACTCAGCAACTTGCAGTCAGAGTTTTTGTATTATTTTAGTCATTTCCAGAAATGGCTAAGTCTGGAATGAAAAGCGCAACTTTTCAAAAAGGCGCCCTTGATTTTCACCCCTTAGATGATGTTTTCTGGGGAAATGTGCCTTTGCAGCTGTCATGCAGAATGAGGTCAGCTCCGCAGTGAACCTGAGATCCAGTCCTGAAAGTTGATAAATCAGAAATTATGAAGGATTTATTTTTTCCCTTCGTACGAAATGCAAAAGTCAAAATTTGACTAAGTCTGAGGAAGAGAGCAGCTTTTGAAAAAGGCGCTTGGATTTTTGAGCCTTTAGATGTCAGTTTTATGGTCGATAGTCTCAAGATATCTTTTGATCAGTTTTTACTCAGCCCTGCAATGAACCTGTCAGCCAGCCAATCGGAGAAGTCAGTCAACCAGTGTCAGAGGATGAACAGAGGTCCCGGCAGAGGTTTTAGCTTAAATTTTCATGAATTTTGGCTAAGTCTGGAATTCGCTTGAGAGTTCAAAGTTGGATTTTCGAAAGAGAGTTGAATGGACGCCTTAACTGGAGTTCTGACTGCAGTTAGACTAAACGATTTCTGGGTTGTCATCTTCAGTTCATATGTTGGCATGTGGAGTGATCTTTCAGTTCGCATGTCGAGTTAACTAGTTTGCATGTTCAGTTAACTACCTTGCATGTTGAGTTAACTTGATTGCATGTCCACTTAACTGAAGATTATCAGTGAATGTCAACTGGAGTTCACATGCATGGCGAATTTGGTTGCAATTATGAAGTTTTAGTGAAGATGGCGCTTCATTGAGTGTCAACTGAAGTTCAAGAAGGGACGCCATATTTTGATGAAGCATTAATGTTTGAAGTAAGGCGCATTTGAGTGTTAACTTTAGTTCCAAAAGGGTCGCCATATTTAGATTTTATTAATGAAGCATAAATTAGTGAAGCTACGCACTTTTCAAGGAATAATAACTTTAGTTCCAAAAGGGTTGTTATTTTTAGAATTATATTGAAGCATAAGTGTGAAGTTGGCGCACTTCTTGAAGGCCAACTGAAGATTGAAAAGGGTCGCTATTTTTAGAATGTTTATTGCATGAATATGGCGAGTTTCTTATGGCTAACTTTAGTTATCAAAAGGGACGCCTTAGTTTAAATTTGTGAATTTAAAGCAAGTGTGAAGGATGGCGAACTTAATATGAAGTGCTAACTGAAGTCAAAATCATATGAAGTTGTTAACTGAAGACTTGAAAGGCAAACCCTAAAGCATGGCGTCTTATTTAGCATATTTGAGTTCCAGTTAACTAAATTGAGGTCCAATTAGAAGCCAAGCGCACTTTTCAAGCATTCCTTGCTTAATGCGAATTTTCAAAGATGAAATTCTATATATTTCAGCCATGGCGTCCATTATTTCATCATCTTTTGCTCTGAAGCTCTTATTCTTTTTGAGCGACCAGCAAGCTGAAGGTGATTCAGGTGTTCGAATTCAGCGTTCTTCGAAGCAACGAGTTCAGATTGTTCAGAAGAAGTCGATTCTAGACTTTATTTTCAATTTGTATGCAGGTTTTATCAAATTCCAGCGAAGAGATTTGCAGATTTTTCAGAAGAAAACAAGCAAAACTTTCTATCTTCTGTCTTATTTCTTCTATTTCTCACCTTAGGTACTTTCTTCGCATGTCAAAGAAATTCAACGCATATTTAGAATCTGATCATCTGGGTTCTCATATTTCAGCATCAGCAGCAAAACCCACGTCTTAGATTTTTTCGAGAAAATCGCCCCGTAGCCTTCATTCTGAAGCTCTGTGCTTTTTTTCGAGAATTTCTTTGCATGTGGGATAAAATCACATCTTTTTGAAAATCTCATCATTTGGGTTTGTTCAGAATTCCGTTGTGCACAAAACCCATGTTCCAGATTTTCTCAAGAAAAATTGCCCCGAGAAGCTCTAAAAACCCCTACAGTTCTCGACTGAAAAGTCTTTGCATGTTAGGCTAAACGGCGTTTTTTCACAATTTTGACGTTGTGGGTTGTCTTGGAATCATTTTCTAGACAAAACCCATGTCTCAGAATTTTTGGTGAAAATTATCCTCCGACAGGTATTTTTAGCCTCACCAGGAGCCATTGTTAGCCTCTTCAGAAAGTTGTCAGAACATAGCCGTGTTCACAGTCAACGGGCAAGTTTTTCATAAGGCGGTTTAACTAGACTGAATTCAAGACCAAAGCGGTCTTAATTTAGGTTTTCATCAGAGCAGCTGACAATGAAGCGTTAAGTTGCAAAAGAAACAGAGATCACTTCATTTACGGAGCCGCCAAAGTCACTCAGATCTTGTGCCATTATCTTCGTGAAAATGGTACCTACGCTAATCTCAAGGTTGTACAAACTGAGTTTCAGATGCATGTTTATGATATCTTGATGGAGGTTCTTATCACATTTCAGCGAGTTTCAAGGAGACTGAAGATGTCAAAGAATGTATGCACACAGTCAAAGAAGGCGACAAAGAATTGAAGAAGCAGATTATTATTTTTGGACAGCGTCAGAGTGACGGAAGATAGAGTAATTAATGAGTTCTTGGTCGAAGTGTTAGACCGAGTTGACATGGAGTGATCTGCCAGTTGGAACCTGCAGTTAATTTCGAGGGTTGAGTCATGAGCAGTAGTTAACTCGACTTTCAGTCTTGAGTTTACTTGCTGACTTAACACATGCTTATCTCGTCCTTGGAATTATCAACACAGGAGTTAGGGTTAGGGGTTTCCGCTAATCAAGGTAGTGGGCCGCTAACTTTTGCTTTAAATAAGGACGCATGTTGCACATTGTCCATTTAGGTTAAATGTATCTAATCGGATGGTAGCTTTCCACTTAACTGCATAGTTTACTTCATTAGGGTTTAATAATTAATCTTGCATGCATTTGCGAGACTGTAGTTAACACAAGGTGATTTTAGGGTTTCCTACACCTTGATGTATATAAATAAGAGCTTTGGCTCATTTGTAATTAACTTTTGCTTGAGAGAGAAATATATGCTGCGCCTACCTTGCCCTCAATATTGCTCTTTTGGTATTTGTTCATGTGTCTTCGCTATTACGATTAATTGTTATGCCACATAGGGTTCCATGCAATTGTAATGGTGGATTCTTTCTGTTTTGTGAAATCGTTTATCATCATAAGCAAGTGTTATGCCACATAGGGTTTCATGAGTTTGTGATGATAAATTCGTATTGAGAAGCCTTTACTGTTTTGATCGAGTGTTATGCCACATAGGTTTCATAAGATTATCATGGTAAATCCTTCCCTTAGTTTAGATAAATCTGTTTTGTGAATCTTTTATCATTCTGATTAAGTGTTATGCCACATAGGGTTTCATAAGATTAGGATGATAAAGCTGTTTTGTGAGTCTTTGCTGTTATGGTCAAGTGTTATGCCACACAGGGTTTCATAAGATTGTCATAGTAAATTCTCTAATCTGTTTTGTGCCCAATAAACTTGTCTAGATTGAGATGATAGATGCGCCACCTTGCCTTCAAGTAGAGAATCTAAACACGTTTATCGTCAGTTAGTCATAACCCTGCTCCATTTCCTCATGCTCTGTTTTCTTGAGGAAACTGGATAGATTTAAAGTAGTTAGCTTAGTTGTAGTTAATGATCTGCGAAACCAGAAAATCCTTAGCTGCAACGTTCTTGGTTTTCTTAACCTTGTGCCTCTTCCAGCTGAGAACAAAAAGATAGGACTTAGATTACTTTTCTTTTCCATGCATTCCAGCACAACGAGGGAGCTTCCCCTCCTAATTTGAAGAGCACTCATTGCGTAGTGTACATAGCTGTCCGTACAAACCTGCACTCCAGAGGTGTTAGATTTTACGCCAACATCAAGTAACCCGGACTGCTGAATGTTTTGAAGTATCGAATCTCTTATCTTGACAAGATATAAGACTGCTTTTGGAAGCACCTTATTTAGATTCGTATTAACTGTTGCGATGAAGCTGTGAGTCAAGACCGATTTGGTCTTGAATTCAACTTGAGTGTATTGTATTTTGAAAAACTCGCTTGTTGACTGTGAACACGGCTATATTCTAACAAGTTTTCTGGAAAGCTAAAAATAGGCTGCTGAGGCTAAAAATAGCCTATTGAAGGGCAATTTTCATGGAAAAATTTGAGATATGGGTTTTGTCCAGAAAAAGATTCTAAGACATCCCAAAATGTCAGAAATGTGAAAATTTGACTTCTACTCGACCATGCAAGGAATTTTCCGTTGAGAAAATTAGAGCCTTGAGAACTGATGCTCTGGAGTAAAATTTCCTAAAAAATTCTATGACATGGGTTTTCTCGAGGAATCTATTCCAAATGAACCCAAAGGATTAGTTTTGTCAAAATTTGCCTGTTTCTCGAACATGCGAATGAAATTTGAGAGAATTTGGAAGAATTTGAGAAGAAGAAAGACGTTTTTTATTGTTCTCTGTTGTACCCAAACCAAATTTTTTGCTTCATTAAGGTATTTCTCATAAAATAGTCTAAACCTTGTTAAAATGATGTCAAATGCAGTTTTTGGGCAATATCAAGCATGGAGTTTTGTCAGTGTTTTGTCAGTCAAAGGCAGTATCCATTGATTAGAACCTAAATCAGAGACTCAGAACGAACATTTCACGATGGAGGAGCATCTCACGGCGACAATTATACTTTTGAATGGTCATTTCAGTGGCTAAAATCAAGATTTCAGTAGTTAATTCTTGAAGATTTCTCAAGGAAAAGTAGAATTGCGCCCCTGTAGCCCAGGGGCGCCCTTCTTTTTGAAGGCCTAAATTTTGTGATAAATGCTCATGAATACAGTCAATCTCTTCAGAATTAGTCTGCCTATCCGATGAGCTATCCTGCGAGGCTATCCGAGACTCGTAACTCTGGTTACTGGCGACAAAAGTTGAAGATTCCAAAAGTTGCAGTTTACAAAAGCTTGTCTTTTTCTAGCTTTTGCGCCCCTGTAGCTCAAGGGCGCACCTCTTTAAAGGGGGTTAGATCTTGGTATTCCTGATGATTGATGTAGTCAATCTCTTCACGACTAGTCTGCCTGTCCGATGAGCTATCGAACGCAGTCATCCGAGTCCCAGAGCTCCGACAGTCGACGTCTGAAGATGAGCTAATAAAGAGACTTCACATCATAGAACTTCTTCAAATGGTGTAATTGCTTTTCCAGTGCGCCTATAGCTTAGGGGCGCCCTTCAAAATGACCTTTGAGATGGCAGAGTTTGCTGACGAGGTCTTCCTGACATCGGTACTACTCTAGCCCAGCTTCGCGATGCACCAAGTTGCCTGTTAATCCGACATTCTGAAAGATTGTGGCAAAGATTCTACCAGGCATGTAATTTCACGGGCAGTCTGGCATATAAATTTCATTGTATTTTTGTAGGCCAAGGGCGCCTAGCCTTTAGGCCTGTCAGATGAGGTTATTGACATTCGAAGTCTTCACGGGACTTGAGCATAACTACTCCAGCTATTCAACGAGCCCAGCCGTCAGCCTTCGGGATTTGGCAAACGCTCGTATGTGCGAGGTCTTTGAGGAAATACTGAAAAACGGAGACAGCTCATAAAATGGCCAAGTCTGGTCGTTTATTCCATCTTGGGAAAGGCGCCTTTCTTTTTGAGGTCTTAGAAGCAATTTTCTTGCTTCGTCGCCTCTAGAGTCTTCTCTCGTAGGTCCTTCTGGCTATGCATTGAAATAGACAGTGCTCGAATCAGGTCATCCTAGCTCTAGATATCAGAGGTCAAAGTAGGGCATCTGGTTGAGAGTTGCACTTTCGTCAAAATGGTGTTCGTGCCTTTTCAAGCCAGGGGCGCTTTTACTTTAAAGGTCCTTAATGCAGTTTTCAGATGCCTTGCGTATATTCGTTGGATGCGGAATACTTCTAGTCGTGCGGTGAGTTTGGTTGCCTATCAGCAGGGTTCACCGTTCGTCGTCGGCAGCCGTTTGAAGCGTCAGATGGCAGTTTGGGAAAATGGTTCCAAGTCTGGTACCTGAAAATCAATTTAATCAAGGGCGCCTAATTCTGTGAGGTGTTAAATAATGGATTTTGCAGTGGTGATTCCTAGTAGACATTTCTTCCTTGGTCTGCAGGCTTCGCAATGAATTTACTAGTTCAGTCTCAGCATCACCCGGTCACTCCGGTCACTCGGAAATCAGTGTTGAATATGGCCAATTGTAACTTTGTAGTCAGCTACAAAGTAGGAAGTTAATAAAAATCGTAATATCTTAAGCAAATGGATGCCTATGAGGTCAAATAAATACTTTTCGAAATCAGTGAAGTTCGTCAGTATCCAAGTGCTTTACTTGGTTTGTCAACTGATTTTAAATAATATTTAATATTTATTTTTGCATATTTAAGCATTAAATGGCGAATTTCTAAAATTGGCACCTTTTTGTGCTATTGCATAATGAATATTTTATTATTATTTAAATTTCGAACTTCAAGATAGTGTCAGTGTAAC
>VDFB02000019.1:21420305-21486865 GCA_007258455.2 Sequoia sempervirens
GATAGAAAGTGCAAAGTACAGTCTGAAAACTAAAGGAACCTACTAACAACCTAACGTATGTGATTTAAATGCAATAACAGAAAATAGAAAGTAACTAAATGACTAAATAGCAAGAAGAATACTTTGACTTGATCTAGTCTACAAATTGACAAAAAGAGAGTGAGGAAAGCGCACTTTCCTACCCACGAGTTGATATCCTCGAAACCTTCACTCAACGAGCAACCTCCACACACAAGACGGAAAAATGTTGGGGTTGTGTATAGAGTACTACTATAGTCAGTCCCCCACATTGGTGTTTCCACCTCCACAAACAGCCAATATGTAATGTCCCCATTTTTGCTCACCTCAACATCTCGTTGATTAGCCTATTCATTTGACCCTCGTAGGCTAATACTCATGGTTAGAGGGTCTTGTTTGGTAGTTATCAAGTTGTTTCCTTCTCCGAAGTTCGATATCATTCAGGGTTGCCCTTTGCGAGTGAGTCGGGACTCAGTTGTGCATACTTACTATTTATAGTAAGTCACCTGGTTAATGGAGTCCAGTGTTACTATTTTTAGCAGGCCACCTGGATGCACAGTTCACACAGTGGTTGACCTCCTGGTTTAGACGAAATGGAAGAATAATGTTTAATGAGGAAATTATGTTATTTTAATTATTATTAAAGTTAATCTTTAATAATAATTAATTATTTATTCGAAAAGTGCATTATAATTTTATATTATAACTTTATGTTAATGGGGCCATTAAATGACTTAAAAGACATTAATAAAGGGCATTAAAAAGGGCGCCCATCTCATGAGATATTATAAAGTGCGTTAAAGGCAAATATTAAAATATATTTAAATGATGAGAAGCTTCTAGAGGTCGACCTAAGTCATGAAAAGTATATAAGCTATCAAAGCAAATGAAAAAGGATTCATTCATGATTTTGACATTTGGCTTTTGAAGAGTTTCGCTATGGAGAAGAAGAAACCTAGGGTTTCTGCAATTTCTGCAATTTTTGGTCATTGAGAACGTTGTATCTCTCTGATACTTGCATTCTGAGGTTGTGAAATACCAGCTGAAGATTGCCTCATGGATAGGCTTCAACCAGGAGTCAATATTGAGCTTAGAAGTGGAGAGTACTATCATATTTCTTCAAGGGTTTGGGAGCAGGTTTAATCATTAAATGGATATACATTGAAGATCATCTTAAGTGTTGTTAAAGGACTTATTCTAAGCACAGTGGTTATCTTCAGATTTTCAAAGGATTTTAGGTGCAGACCAGAAGATTACCTGTTGCTGATTGCTGCTTAGAGTTTCATCATTGCTGGCTGTACCTCAAGTATTACCAAGCCGTACAAATTACATCTTCCAAGCTGTACAGCAAGCTTGTAGCTGGAGCGTGTTCTAGCTTGGCTAAATTGCCTAGCTTTTGAGAGGGCTTTGACTATCAATTGGGGCGGCTGAGTCATGTCTACCAATATGATGCCCATGTAAGATGGGAAACTCATTGTTTGGAGCTAGGCATCCATACTAAGAGATTGCCAGTTGCTGTAATAAGTTCCAGAAATGCAAATATATTATTTTATCGCTCACCGGGTATGAGTTATTGCATTCGTTAACCATTGATAAATCTGAAATGAAAAGTATTTTGCTATTGCTTCAGTCATTGTTTATTTGCAACTGTTAATATATGTTATTGTATTTAGTTGCATCTATTTTACATCCCCTGGCACAATATCATTAAAATGCCTAAAATCATTCAAACCCCAAAAGTTAAAAAATTATAAGCAAACACATAGGTAGAAATTGAGTCGATGGATATCTCACCTGGGGTGGGACCCTACACAATATAGCAACAATAGGAAAAATGCAATAAAGAAAGGTATTGAAATGGAAGTACTATGCACTATGCTAAACAAAAATATGCTACGAAAACAATACGATGATGCTAAGTGAAAAGAAGACGGAGCAATATCACCTTCAACCACGTGCACTCAAGGCAAATGGGAGGAGTGAGCTCGCAAGCTTGCAAATGTCAACGTTGCTGCAACAACAAAGAGACTGAGTCCACCAAACACCAACTTGCTACTTCAATGAAGGTGAGAGTGTTGTGAAAATGTTGTGAAGAGAATGAAAAGTTGTCCAATGTGTGAGTGATCAAGAAGTTGAAGAGAAAGAATAGCAATTTGAAGATGAAATTGGAGGCAAGGGAGCCGTTCGAGGTCAATCAAGGGCGCAGAAACATTACACTTCATCACCAATGGAGAGTTGTAACGCCTCTACGGATTCCAAAGACAGGAATCCGGTCAGGACAGCTGCATGCCGCACAGCCATCCATGGGCCACGCTAGCGTCCCCAACAAAATATCCTCCACCGAAACAAAAAACAACTACCAAGTGGATGGGAAGCGAATGAAGGACCTAGATAGCATCATCGAGGTGCGTAATGAGGAATTTGCAAGGGGTGCAAATTCACATCATTACAGTCAGCAACAGAGAATTTATGCTAAGAGGATTATTTGATTTTCGCTGCTTCTGCTCCCTTCTTTGATTTATTTTTTGATGTTCTTGCTTTTGCTCCCTTCTTTGATTTATTTTTTGATGTTCTTGCTTCTGCATCCAAATTAGCTTTTGGAAGAAATAGTTCCTTGCCATCCCTTCTATGATTCATTGTAAGAGACCTGGTGTCTCTCAACCCCAACCTACTGATGAAGAATGCAATTTTTTTTTGTGTTTGCTGGTTTTGTATTGTTTTTGTGTTTTCTGCATATAAGGGTTTTTGCAACTTTTAAATACAATAATGCTACATCAACAAAGAAAAACAAGTACTGAAGCAAACTACTACCAAATAGTGGCGATTTTTCTTTATTTTTGCTTGATAAATTATTACAATGCTGGATAGATGGCATGCATATAAAAAGGCAAACAAAATATTATTAAACAACCTGATTTCTGATTGCAGCCACCTGAAAGAGGGCATTAAATGGTACGGCCAGCTTGAAAAAGAATTTCTCCCACTGAATTTTGATTGCTATTGTTGATGTTATTGCAGCTTCGGGCTTCATAATTCCTTATTTATTTGTGATTATTTAATGACAACATATCTCTAAGATGGCCGACCTCCTTTGTAATTATTATTTATTATTTGTAATTATTTTTATGGTGGTCGACCTTGTCCATGAAAAGGTGTGACCCCTCTAAGCAACATGTATATATATAGGTGGTCACTTTCTCTCATTTGTGTATCAAGCAAAGTTTGATCTCCTTCTCCATTAAGTGTGAGTTCTTCAAGAAGAGTAGTGCGAATTCATATAGGAGCAGATTGTGAGTCTATTCAAGTGCAGTTTGAAGGGCGGCTATTAGTGTGTGCTACAACCATTGCTAGTGTTGTTTATTGGCCTTGTGTGTGGCCTCATTGTAAAGATACATGTTGCCATTGCTCATATATATAAGAGTTATATTTGTTGTTGGGTTTTTCTCCCTCAAGAGGAGGGTTTTCCTAGGGTATCTACTGTGTTATTGTGTCTGAGTTGAATTAATTTTCTGTGCATTAGATCTGATCATAAAACTAACATGGTATCATAGCGGGTTTGAAGAAGATCTTGATCAGATTGTTATTACAGCGATACTCCTTACTCTCTTTCTCATCATTGTTTACTTCTATCTCTTCGTCAAGATGGTGCTCGGTCTTAAGCTTGAGGATATACTTGAGGGAGCATCTAATTTCACATCTTGGAGATTCAGAATTATGCTCACCTTGGAAGAAAGTGAATTGGCTGAGTTCGTGGAGAGCAAAGTTTCCGAGCCTGCTGATGAGGAAGAGAAGATTCAATGGAAGAAGAAAGATATTAAGGCAAAAAAGATGTTAGTTGATTTCGTGAAGAATCATATTGTTCCCATCATCTCTAAGATGAAGACGGCAAGCGAGATGTTTAAGTCTTTGGAGGAGATGTATGAGATCAACAACACAAGCTGTGCACTTGCATTGAAGCAACAACTTCATCATGTGAAGATGGCAGAAGGAGAATCTGTCATGGCTTACTTCATGAAGATTTCCGAATTGAGAGATCAACGCTCTTCTATTGGTCATTTTGTTGATGTCAAGGATTTGACCATGCTTGCCCTTAATGGTCTTCCTTCATCTTGGGAGTCTTACATTCAAGGAATCAGTGCAAGATCGAAACTTCCCAAGTTTGATCATTTGAGGGCAGATTGTATTCAAGAAGAGTCTAGGTTGGCTATGAGAGGTATTGGTCAAAGCTCTACATATGAAGACATTCATGTTCTTTCCGCTCAATCCTCGAAGAAGAAAGAGAAAGGTGGAAATAAAGGATATTTCAAGAGGAATAGAGATAAAGGAGCTGATGGTGCTCCCGCATTCAAGAAGAAGTGGGACCTCTCCAAAGTCCAATGTTTGGTTGTGATATGTTTGGTCACTATGCAAAAGATTGCCCCACCAAGCCTAATCAACATGCTTCATTTGCGGATGTGGATCAGATCTCTCCTCAAAAGGATTCTAGGGAATTTCTATTCTAAGCCATGGGCTGTGTTCAAGCCGTGAAGATTGTGTGCTGATTTGTACGCAAGAGCAACGTCCAACATTTGCATCCATCAGAATATTTGAAGAGATAAGTACACTTTGTTTGCTGAGTTATATCATTTAGTTGGATCTTGTAATTAGTAAAGAGAGATAGTGGTTTCTCTTGAATTGTGTTCACTAGCATAAGATCCTTTGAAGATTTCATTTATTAAAAATTATTTCATGTTGGTTGTAAAGATTTTTGAGTGTAACTCTGAAATAAAAAGAGAACTGTAAATTCGATGGTGATTAGTTGGTCATATCGATATCATTCTCTAATGCATGAACTGTGATAGAGCCTTGAACTCTTGGAGAGAGTTGGTTCTACATGCTAACTACATAATGCATTCAAGAAATCTGTAGTTGTGCAGATTGTTTTTTTGTTGTGCTAAGTTTGGCACTCTCGAGAGGAGTAAAAGATGGAAGAAAGAGTTATATCAAAATTCAATAAAGATAAGTTTCCTTATCCCTTCATTCTAATCTTTTGATATATTTCTCTTTTGTGTTGATTTATTTATTCATGTTTTAATGTTGTTCATAAATTCTTATGTATTCATGCTATAACTTGAAATAGTAAACCTTGTATGATTCCAGCCTTGATATTTCTTTGAATAATTATAAACTGTTAGTGATCTCTCTCTAAAATGCTTGCAGTTCACTGTTCTAGGAGCAAGAAGGTGATGAGAGATTGCTTAGTGATGAAAAGCTTCTGGCATCTTGTGAGGAAGTCATGCTGACCAATGAAATGATCAAGCGTGAAGTCACAACTTGCAGCCATGGGACTGAGTTGGTGGCCATAGGGAGTTCACTTCCAGAAGTCTTCTTTGCAATCTCTAAAGCAGGGATCAAGAGGGAGTTTTGTAACTCACTGAGAAGAAGTGAAGATTACTATATTGCAAGGCTAGGTGCTAAACCCTTAGAGGATCCCTTCAGCAACTGAGATCATAATTGCTCAAGACTGTCTTCTGGATTTGTCATTGGTAGCTCCGCAAACCTATTCAGAATAGTGTGATCTGGGATGAGGTCGAGGAGGACTATTTTGAACTCTCTATAGTACCAGAGGTGTGCACTAGAAAACATTTATCTAAGGCAAGTGTTGCAGTCAATCTTGGACAAAGAGGTCAGAAGGTTGATGTAAGAGCTTGAAGATTCGGAAGGAGCCAACTGAACCTGAAGAAGATGGTAATCTAGTTGATCTTGGTTCTTTATGTTGATTTATGAAAAAATTTCAAAAGCTTAAGGAGGTTGCAGCTAGTTCAGATCTGGTGGATCCTACTATGTACAGTCAGTTGATTGGATCGTTGATGTATCTATACTAGACCAGATTGCAATAAGTGCATTTTGTCAAGTTCATGTGTGAACCAAGGAAAATACTTCTAGTTGCAGCGAAGGATATCCTGAGATACTTGTGTGGCACAGTTGAATATTGGTTGAGATATTCTTCAGATGTGGACTTGGAACTGCATGGTTATCCTGATTCTGATTGGGCAGGGAGTGTCATTGATCAGAAGAGCACCTCTGGATGTTGCTTCAATTTGGGATCTGCTATGATTTCCTAGTGCAGTAGGGAGCAGTCATTTGTAGCATTGAGTACAGCAGAGGTAGAGTATATTGCAGCTTGTATAGCAGCTCGGGAAGTAGTGTGGCTTCGTAAGTTCCTTGCAGGATTGTTTGGAGTCTTGGACAATTAATGGAGCCTACTATCATTCATTGTTGTGATGACCCTGCTCAAATCTGATTGAAAACTTCTGATTTTTTTGGCCTTGGAAATTTCGACAAACACTTTGCATACAAGTGTCATATGACTGATATAAAATTTCAGATTGCTTCTATGACTCTTATCTTCTAAATGCTTGCAAATATATACTACGAAGTCTAAGCAATGAATTTAATGCAAATGCAACTCCCTTAAGGCATTTCAAATACATATATATAAACTCTACATTAAAATCCTTACTTTCAGCCAATGGACATTCCGTCAAGCACTTGGCATGAAAGCTAATGTGCATCTACAGCCAAGGGAATTTAAACAATCATTTATCATGCAAATCTCTGCCTTAAGTTATTGAATGGGTATGATGAAAACTGATTACAAATGGCTGAAATCTCATCAAAGATCTGACCTTCAAATAGGTGTGGTTACAATGAAGTTCAAGTGACTTCCAATGCAATGATATGACTAATATGGTAATGACTAAACAAAGCAGCCTCCTGAGAATTAATAACAATAATTGCAATGCAATGTGATTGTTTATGACAGCGATCAGACCTATGCTAAAACAATGCAATGGTTTACAAACTTGCAAGATTACAATTAAATGGAAACCTGGATTGTAGATGATAATTTGCTGATGATGAATGCCTGCTAATCGCATGATACAAATTGCAGCCAACATGTAATCCTTGTGTTCTGCCTCCAAACGTTGCATCCTAACTCCTTGTTAACTAGAGACCTTCCATGAATATTTTCTTGGATTTTAAAGCTCTCTTAACCCAAAATCGAACCACCTAGAGGTCCGCCCCTGTCTGGAAATGAAGTGTACAGAAAATAATATATTTGCAGCTTGAAACCCTTTCCAATCTCATCCAAAAATCAAAGCCAAAACCTGTGAGAGGGAACGCCTAGTTCTTCTTGTTGAATCGATGAAAAGAAGCCCTCCAAAGAATTAAAATCTGAGTATTGTATCTGCAGATCGGCCCTTAGAAATAATCTTACACAACCATAACCCAAAATAGATGATGCCACGATAGCTTCAGCTAACAATATTTAGGAACAGCATAAACATAATCTTCAAACCCTTAAATGTCAGAATATTACTGTAGCGTCACTATAGTGACGACACTGTAGCTCGGTACTGTTCACGTGTCACTGTAGCGTTTCACTATTCACGAGTTACTGTAGCGCTTCACTATTCACGAGTTACTGTAGCGCTTCACTATTCAGATCTGCAAGTAATAATCTTAAAAACCCTTGTGAAACTTCACCAATTTGCGCAAATGAAAGGACCGAATTATCCTCTCCTCAATTTGCAACCCTTCAAGAGATCTTTCACTCCCTCAGTTATGCCATCAATAGGAAGTTTTCATTTCCTATGATCAAAGAAGAAAACTGCGAAAGCCCTAGGCTCCACAATAAAAATAAATCAAAATAATATTTATCAACTCGATGCTGAGAATGAGCTCTTACCTCTCTTTTTATTCTTTCCTTACAAGAGCTCAAACACCTTCCTGGCCAATGTGGGATAAAAGATTTATTCCCACATTAAATTATTCACTTAACGCACTTTATTATAATAAAGTGACTTTATTCTTATAAAGTTACTTTATAACTTTATAATAATATTAAAATATTAAATAAATCACTTAAGTCACTTAAACTTTAATATCTCTTGATGTACTTGTCTGATTGCTAAGCCGTCTGAGCCAGGAGTCGACTCTCCCTATTCTCCATGTGATTGGATGCCTGTCTAAAAATAGAAACCCTGAACAGTGACTTACTATAAATAGTAAATATGTGAAACAAAGTCTAGGAACAGTTGCAAAGGCCCAATCAAGGTCGACACTGCCAATATGCTCTGCTCAGGTGTCTTTCTATTAATAGGAACCCTGACTCTCCCAAATTAGTAACTTACTATAAATAGTAAGTGTGCTAATCTGAGTCAAATAACCTGTGCAAAGGCCAAAACCTGAATCTAGCTGAAGAGTAATGTCTCCAAATCACCGGTAACTGCCATAGAAGACCCTTTATCCATAACTGTTAGCCTACGAGGGTCAAATGATAGGCTAATCCTTACGAACTCTGATGCTCGCAAAATGGGGACATTACAATTGTGATAACCATAGTTGTGTGAAGCTTTCTGTCAATCCTGTGTTTCAAAACAAAACCAAGCATGTTGAGATCAAATACCACTATATCAGAGATATGGTATTGAGGAAAGCTATACAGTTGAGGTATATCAGCACTAATGAGCAGACAGCAGACATTCTCACCAAGCCTCTCTCCAGGATAAAGTTTGTGTACTTTCGAGATAAGCTTGGTATGGTGGAGAATACAGCCTTAACTGAGAAGGAGTCTCAGTATTAGTGATCCTCATTAATGAGTTCTTCTCTGTGAGAGAAGTTCGAGGTGAAATCCCTTGATTAATGAGTTCTTCTCTGTGAGAGAAGTTTGAGGTGAAATCCCTTGATTAATGAGTTCTTTGCGAGAGAAGTTCGAGGTGAAATTCCTTCATTAATGAGTTCTCTATAAGAGAAGTTCGAGGTGAAATCCCTTGATTCCACCCTCTGGGAGACTCATGGTGGATGTCATGTGTGTGACTCCATGATAGCATCACGTGAGAGAGTCCATGATGATTCCTCTTTTACTTGTGTTTTCACCCTCTGGGAGAGCCATGGTGAAAGTCATTTTGAGGTGACAACATCACGCAAGTGATGAACACTTGTACATACCATACATGGTTGTAGCCATTATGGTTGATATCACGATGAGTTGATATCTGATATAACGATGAGGTGATATCGTTTCTTTTCCACATATGGTTGTAGCCATTGTGGTTGGCATCACGCTGAGGTGATGTGTCTTGTGCAGCAGGAAGTATTCCTCCCTAGCTGAGAGGGAGTGTTGATGTTATTGCAGCTTCGGGCTTCATACTTCCTTATTTATTTGTGATTATTTCATGGCAACATATCTCTAAGATAGCCAACCACCTTTGTAATTATTATTTATTATTTGTAATTATTTTTATGGTGGCCGACCTTGTCCTTGAAAAGGTGTGACCCCTCTAAGCAACATGTATATATATAGGTCACTTTCTCTCATTTGTGTATCAAGCAAAGTTCGATCTCCTTCTCCATTAAGTGCTAGTTCTTCAAGAAGAGTAGTGCGAATTCATATAGGAGCAGATTGTGAGTCTATTCAAGTGCAGTTTGAAGGGCAGACTATTAGTGTGTGCTATAGCCATAGCTGGTGCTGTTTATTGGCCTTGTGTGTGGCCTCATTGTAAAGATACTTGTTGCCATTGCTCATATATATAAAAGTTATATTTGTTGTTGGGTTTTTCTCCCTCAAGAGGAGGGATTTCTCAAGGTATCTGCTGTGTTATTGTGTCTGATTTGAATTAATTTTCGGTGCATTAGATCTGATCATACAACTAACAGCTATGACCTCCAGGGACCAAGGCGCCCACTCTGGTGGAAAAAGGCAGCAAAAAGGCAAGGCGTTTTTCTTCAAATGAGAGGACGCAGTTGCAGCTGTAGCTGGTACGGCCTTGCAACAGAAATCATGATGGTACAGCTAGGAAGAAATAAGTGCCAATCTACCCAGAAATAAACCTCAATCAAATCGCCTCCTTATTCTGATGAAATCAATTCAAAACCCCAAAATAAATCTCCACTGTAAGCACAATTTCGACTTCT
Source organism: Sequoia sempervirens (assembly GCA_007258455.2). Taxonomy (NCBI): domain Eukaryota; kingdom Viridiplantae; phylum Streptophyta; class Pinopsida; order Cupressales; family Cupressaceae; genus Sequoia; species Sequoia sempervirens. Next base: position 21,430,284 of record VDFB02000019.1, read on the forward strand.
GTGTGAAGCCAACCCGCTGAGCAATCTTTAGCTGATCTTTCACAACTTTAGAAAGCTTAACTCTGAAGAGGTAACATTCTCCAAAGTCAGAAAAAGCATGAATTTTGCAGAAACCCTCGTTTCACAAACTCCAATGTTCTCAGAGAGAAAATAAGACAAAATTTGAATAATCATATCATAATGAGTTCTATTCTGTCTTTGAGGAATAAATACTTCATCAAAGAAGTCGACCCCCTCAAAAAGCAATTAAATAAGCATTTAATAATATTAAATTCGCCCTTGAATCCTTTATTAAATTATCATTAAAGTGGCGTCCCTTTTTCTCCATGAGTAATTAATACTCATTAATTAATAATCGCCTCTTTTTAATATAAAGTATTAAATACTTTATATTATTCCATCAATAATTTAATATTTCATTAATTGACTTTATAATATAAAGTCACAACATTAATAATTCTCCAAATATCATTAAATGCTCAAATATTCACTATTTGCTCACCAAACTGTCAAACTGGGTCGAAACTGAGACGACCAGTTGAGCCAGGTACCCTGCCAGAAATAGTAACCCCTATTGGCCCGACTTACTATACATAGTAAGTTCCTGAATATCACTCTGTAAACCTCTGCAAAGGCCCAAACCCGAAACAACTGAAGGAGTAATGTCCAACAACTCCGGGTAACTACCAAAAGCAACCCTCTAATCACATTTGTTAGCCTACGAGGGTCTGAATGATAGGCTAACCCCTCAAACACCTGAACTGCTTAGGAAGGGGACATAACAGTCTGCCCTCCCTGAAATTGCTTGTCCTCAAGCAATCTCAGCTCCAGATGTTGTAAAATCTCCTCTGACTCCCATATAGCATCCTCAACCGGCAAGTCTCTCCATTTTATCAAAAACTCTCTGATGACCCGCCTCCGTAAGTGTCTCTCTCTGACGTCGAGGATGGCCTCAGGCACTAGTAACAATTTCCCCTCATCATCAAGGGGTTGCAGTACTGGAGAGAGAATCACATGCTGACCCAATGCCTTCTTCAGGCGAGAAACATGAAACACATTGTGAACCCTGCTATCCACCAATAAATCCAACTCATATGCAACCTTGCCCACTCATCTGATGACTCGGAATGGACCATAGTAATGAGGTTTCAACTTCTCTACACCACTCTTCCGCAGAGCGAACTGACGATAAGGCTGTAACATGAGATACACCATGTCACCCACTGCAAAGGAACACTCAACCCTTTTCTGATCAACATACTACTTCTGCTGATTTTGTGCCCGGTGAATGTTGTCTCTGAGAGACCTCATAATATCCTGCTAATCCTGCAACATATCACCTGCGTTGGGCACTCTGTTGTCACTCAACACCAAATCCAAAAGGTTGGGCGCCTCATACCCATACAATGCCATAAAGAGTGTCACCTGTATAGTCATGTGGTGAGTAGAGTTCTAACAATACTCACAGAGGTATATCCACCTCACCCAAGCTCTCTGTTGTCCAGCTATATAGTTATGCAGATATCCTTCCACCCACTTATTGACGATCTTCGTCTGCCCACCTGTCTGCGGATGGTAGCTGGTACTAGGTGTCAGTTTGGTTCCACAAAGCCTAAAAAACTCCTGCCAAAAGTTTCTCATGAACCGACTATCTCTATCGCTGACTATAATCTGAGGCAAACCACGTAACTTGAATACCTCTCTGAAGAAGAGCTTTGTAGTCTGCAATGTTGTGAATGTAGTAGTGATAAGAAAAAAGTGTGCATATTTTGTCAGTTGATCGACAACCACGTAAATGCAATCTTTCCCTTGGGCTTTCGGTAAGCCCGTGATGAAATCCATTGATAAACATTCCCACTTCCTGTCAGGTATCGGAAGTGGCTGAAGCAATCCGGCAGGATATGTGCGTTCCTGTTTGTTCTGCTGGCAAACGGAACACTCTCACACATAGCGAAGAACATCAGTCTTTAGCCCTTTCCAAGTGAACTATTCCCGTACCAACTTATATGTTTTGAAATAACCGGAATGGCCCGGCATAGGAAGATCATGAAAGGCTTTCAGAACTGTATCCTTCAATTCTAAATCTGGAACTAGAAAAATCCGCCCCTTGTAAATGATCAAGTCATTCACAACGGTGTATCTACTATCCTGCTCTGTCCCATCCACAATGTTAGAAGCCCATTGGTTCTTAGCATATTCTACAATAATCATGTGCCTCCAATCCTCGGAGATCTGTGCCATAGCATTCAACTGGGGTCTGCGAGACAAGGCGTCAACTACAACATTTTGCTTCCCCTTAATGAAGGTGATATCAAAATCATACGATTGCAATTTACTGCCCACTTTTGTTGCCTTTCATTTAAGTCTCGCTATCCAAAGAAGTGTTTCAAGCTATTGTGATCTGTACGCACACTGAATTTATTGCCGACCAGATATTGCCTGAACTTAGCCAAAGTGTGCATAATGGCTAACATCTCTTTGTCATATATGCTATAAAATCTCTCAAGACCCCTAAGCTTCCTACTCTCAACAGCAAATAGGGTGTCTCTCCTGCATCAATACGGCAGCAATGCCTTCTCCTGAGGCATCACAATACAAATCAAAAGACTTCGTAAAGTCTAGCAGTGCTAAAACTGGACACAAAGTCATAATCACCTTGAATCTATTAAAACACTCCTGAGCCTGCGGTGACCAACCGAATGCCCCTTTCTTTGTTAGATCGGTAAGGGGTGCGGCATGTCGTGAGAACCCACTAACAAATCGTCTGTAGAAAGCACATAACCCAATGAATCCTCTGAGCTGGGTAAGGTTCTCTGGTACTGGCCACTCTACTATAGCTCAGACCTTCTCAGGGTCCATACTGACTCCCTTGGCACTAATAATGTGCCCAAGATACAACTTAGCCATGCCTAGCTCACACTTGGACTCTTTGGTGTACAAGGACTCCTCCGCCAAAATACCCAAGACTGTATCTAAGTGAGCTAAATGCTCCTCCCATGACCTACTGTACACCAGAATGTCATCGAAGAAGACTAACACATATCTCCGCAGCTGAGAACTGAAGACCCAGTTCATTGTAGCCTGAAAGGTAGTAGGGGCGTTGGTTAGAGCGAAAGGCATAAGCAAGAACTCAAAGTGACCGCAATGGCACCTAAAAGCAATTTTTTCAATGTCCTGCTCCCTCATCCGAATTTGATGGTACCCAGACCTCAAGTCAATCTTCGTGAAGAAGATAGCACCGTGCAACTCATCAATTAGCTCATCTATGCAGGGTATAGGGTACCTATTTTTGATTGTTCTCTTTTTAAGTTGGCGGTAATCTATACAAATTCTGAGTGACCCATCATTTTTCTTCACCAATACCACCGATGAAGCAAAAGGTGACTTGTTGGATCTGATATGCCCCATAGCTAACAACTCACTGATTGTTTTCTCTATCTCATCCTTGAGGTGCTTCGGATGTCTGTATGGCATGATCATAATGGGCTTTGCACCCTCCTCCAACTCGATAATGTGCTCGATGCCCCTGTCTGGAGGTCTACCTGGGGAATATCACTAAACACTTTAGAGTGTTTAGTTCTCAGTTCCTAAATGTCAGGATGATACTCAATCTTCTGCTGCTCATGTTGTGTTGGTAACAACATACATTCCGCAGCCCAATCCACCATGTCATGACGAATGAGCCTCTCCATCCGTATGAAAGATACCACTCTCAAATTACTTTCTCTGATGGCTTTTATGACATGTGGTTTCCCATTTACCTTGAACTTCATCTCCATGTCTCGAAGATTGAATGTGAACTCACCCAAATCATGAAGCCATGCCATCCCAAGTACCACATCAGTATCTCCCATATTCACAACGTAGAATTCAGCCTTGAATTCATAGTTGTTAAGCTGCATCGGAAGATCTGGTATTCTCCTATCACATTTGATGGTGAACCCATCAGCCACCTTGACTCGAATACCCTCAAACTCCTCAGTCTATATGCCTCGTCTCTCTACCAACCATGCATCTATGAAGTTATGTGTGGCACCAATGTCAAGGAGAGTAATCACTTTCTAACCGGCTAGAAGCCCGCGTAGCCTAAAAGATCCATCTCTCTGAAGACTAGTCAGGTGTGCCTCCTGTAACTTCTTTCCTCCCTCATCTTCACTATCATTTTCAGACCTTTCATCATCTGAATGCTCTGAATCAGCTTGCTGGTCTGACAGATCAGATTGCTCTTCTCCCTCATAAGACCATTGCATCTAGTTACTTTTTGCTTTAGGACAAAGAGGGCATACATGTTTTTCATCGTAAGGTGCCTTGCACCAAAAACATAACTTTTTCTTTTGTAAATCATTCAATGTCTCCCTGTCAAAGGGTGGTGCATTCCTTCTCTGTGGATCAGGTGGATCCTTCTTCTTTTCAAATGCTTTGTTCTTATCAAATGATCTGTTAGGCTTCGAATAGGATGATGAGCCTGAAGAGAACTTGCTATGAGGTGTTGCAAGCTCCATACTGCATACCTTCCTCATTGCCTCCTGAAGAGTAGGAGGATCAAATGCCTTGACCCAACCTCTCATCGACTCATATAATCCCTCAATAAATAGAATGACAAGTCTTCTCTCTGAAATACCTGTCACCATGACTGCAACCCTCTAAAATTCACCAATGTAGGCATCCAGACTACCTGTCTGCTTGAGTTGAGCTAGCTCTCTAAAGTAAAGTTCTGGATCCTTCTTATCAAAGCACTCTATGAGCCTGTTCATGAACTCCTGGTAAGTAGTAACCATGTGATGACCCAATGTGTACATGCTACGATGCCACCAGTCATGTGCTAATCCATCAAGATGCAGCATGGCGAATTTAATGGCCTCGTCCTCCTGCATAGGTCTCAAAGATAGGTAATTGTCTAACTTTTGTACCCAAGACGTCGCTGAACTCTTATCTGAGCCATCAAAATAAGGCAAGATAATATTCCTCACTGCATGTTGAAGATCCCGATTCACCTATGGTGGTGGTGGCTGGTACTAAGGAGCTCTGCGCTCAAATCTACCTCCACCCCTGGGTCTATGCACATCCATGAACTCATGAAAAGACAACGACTACCTGATCTCAAGAGCCAATGTCGAGTACTCTCGAAAGAATCTGGTCATGTCGGCCACTAATGTACCATGATGTGGCTGAAACTTTGGCTGGTGACCCTCCTGCTCTACCTCCGGAGTCGGAGGTGCCTCCCTAGTAATAAAGGTAGGTTGTCCAAGCCTACGCTCATGAAAGATAGGTGATGACTGCTGTTGTACTGACACCTGTGGCTGGTCTATGCCTGCAGTCTTGCCAGAAAGTCCTATCTGTATGTAATGTTGTTGAGGCGGAACATACTGCCTCATCGTACCCATCAACTGAGACATCATGTCCATCATGTTATCATGCCTCCATCTGAACTTGTTCTCAGACATCTCACCTCCGGCAGGTTCTTTCCCTGGATCCCTATGAGTCTCTATCAAAACCTCCTGATCTGCCATCAGTGTAGTGACACTGTTCTCACTGCTGCTAGAACTGGATCTGTGTATACCCAGAACCCCTGAAACTGTCTCACCTTCTGGAATAGGTGGACCTGTCCAATCCTCTACTCTGCCTGTTCCTCTCCCCTTGTTGTAGAAAATAATGTCTCTACTCATGAAAAAGAATCAAAAAAGTACAAGTTTATCTGAAAAAGCAAAGATGGCAAGAAAACTGTGCTCTGATACCACTGTAAGAGACTTGGTGTCTCTCAACCCCAACCTACTAATGAAGAATGCAATTTTTTTTTGTGTTTGTTGCTTTTGTATTGTTTTTCTGTTTTTTGCATATAAGGGTTTTTGCAACTTTTAAATACAATAATGCCAGATCAACGAAAAAAAACAAGAACTGAAGCAAACTACTACCAAATAGTGGTGATTTTTCCTTATTTTTTCTTGATAAATTATTACAATGTTGGATACATGGCATACATATAAAAAGGAAAACAAAATATTATTAAAGAACCTGATTTCTGATTGCAGCCGCCTGAAAGAGGGCATTAAATGGTACGGCCAGCTTGAAAAAGAACTTCTCCCACTGATTTTTGATTGCTATGACCTCCAGGGACCAAGGCGCCCACTCTAGTGGAAAAAGGTAGCAAAAAGGCAAGGCGTTTTTCTTCAAATGAGAGGACGCACTTGCAGCTATAGTTAGTATGGCCTTGCAACAGCAATCATGACGGTACAGCTAGGAAGAAATAAGTGCCAATCTACCCAGAAATAAACCTCAATCAAATCGCCTCCTTATTCTGATGAAATCAATTCAAAACCTCAAAATAAATCTCCACTGTAAGCACAATTTCGACTACTGTGTGAAGCCAACCCGCTGAGCAATCTTTAGCTGATCTTTCACAACTTTAGAAAGCTTAACTCTGAAGAGGTCACGTTCTCAAAAGTCATAAAAAGCATGAATTTTGCAGAAACCCTCGTTTCACAAACTCTAATGTTCTCAGAGAGAAAATAAGACAAAATTTGAATAACCATATCATAATGAGTTCTATTCTGTCTTTGAGAAATAAATACTTCATCAAAGAAGTCGACCCCCTTAAAAAAGCAATTAAATAAGCATTTAATAATATTAAATTCACCCTTGAGTCCTGTTGGTGTACGTTTTATTATCCACCAAACACACAGAATAAAATGTCCAAAGACACTCTATCCTCTCTTGAAAAACCACCGCGTATGCTAAGATTGCGAGAAGATCATATGGCGATTCCAAGGTTTCTTTTGTCAAGTCTTGACATGTGGATAAGCTCAATGGGCGTTGTGATTTGCTGGTAATAAACAAAGGGACTTACGTTAAAGAAATTTTCACAAGTTTGGGACTTAGGCGGATTTATCATTAAAAGCTTCTTCAATTGGGACTTCAATTTGCATCTCAAAAAAAATAGCAAAAAGATAAGGGTTTAGAGGATCTATTCTATGCCTAAGAACTCAAGAAACAGTAAAGATTTGGTGAGAGAGATAACCGCACTTTGTTTCGCCTCCTTTGGACAACTTACGCAAAGTGGGTGCAATCTTCAAGGGGTGTGATAATGATTTTCAAGCCTCGAATGAGACTGAAGTTAAGCTTCCACAACTATAAGCTCAGGCTAACTTTACGCATTGAATGCAAATCCTCCATTCGAAGAAAGTATGAGCAATACTTCACCATTGAATCTATACGATCAATCTCTCGTTCACTTAACCAATACTCAAAAGCAAATTCTACTTAACTTAATTCTAACTTTAATCTATGGCGGAAGAAGATATGCAACCTCGCTTACTACTTGACAATAAAAGTTATTCAAAGCAAATCATGCATAAGAGCTTTTATTATCGGAAATAGTCTCAATGCAACAATTTCATACACTGTCTCCACACAAATGAAAGTGAGAGATCACCAGTTTAAATAGAGTTTCAGAAATCAAATGAAGGGCCAAGATTAAAACAATATCGACGACCAAGAGTATTACAACCCAACCCTAATTAGGGTTTCCCAAAATAACATGAGTTATCAATCAATGAACAATCAGTAACAGGCAGTGAAGTGGCAGTTGGAGCTATCATCAAGGAGAGGCGTCTCTATCTGCTTGGTCAGCATTGCACTCGATGAATCTGGACACGACCGCGACAACCTCCTCCATCGTGACGGGTGCCAGCATGCTAATCCGGAATTCCAGTCCATCCAAGTCCTCAGCACATTTGGCGAATGTGCTTGCCCAATCCGCCTCCTGCTTCACAAAATCATTCTGGATGGCCAGGAGACTCGCCACTTTCGCAAAATCCTGTCTCATAAGTGGTCCAGTAGCCGAGAAGAAAACCTCTTGAACCTTACGTTTCAACCTCTCCAGCTGCATGTCATTTTCCGGGACAATCTCACGGTCAAACACCTCTGCAGCTGTCATATAAATTTTCTCCCGGATTTCTTTGACTTGCTCTTTAACTCTGAGCCCATCTGCTTTCGCCCTCTCCAGAACCTCTTTCCGTATAGTCACTGCCCAAAACCAATGGTGAAAATCATACGCTGCTCCTGCAGCAATCACCCTTTTTTCAACCAACTCTTCTCTTGGGATGCCCTTCAGGACCCTAAGGCATGGAATAAGCCTCTCCTGAATATCTAGAAGGTTGTCCCAAATTTCCGCCATATCAACAAGTCTAGAAAGAAAAGAAGTTTGCCCATAGGCAAGTGCCAGTTTTTCCATGAACGAGGTTGCTTCAGTGCCTTCGTTTATCATCCATTCTTGAGCCTCCTTGGCTGTGACCATCCCGTGCTCCACATCCTTCGCTATTTCCTGTGAGGGATTAAGGAGAGGAGGAGCTACTACATCACCCTGATTGAGTGGCTGGGTCAAATGTCGTATGTACTCCTTCAGGCGTTCAACTTCCCTTTTATACTCCTTTTTCGCCACTTCTTTTTCTAGTCTCGCCTTGACAGTTGAGACGGAATTATCTAGTTCCTCCACTTCCTGACCTTTTGTGGTTGGGCCAAGATCTATGGTGGTTATGGCGTACTCTTGAGGAGTGATCTCATCCTGTGGCTTGTCCACTGTCGGTACTGCGATGTGTATGGAACGACTGCCTACCTCGTCCTGCTGAATGGTAGAAAACTTCTTGGCCAGCTTCTTAATTGCAACCTGTTCCAACCTTGCCAAGAAATCTGCAGTATCATCTTCCTCTTGGGCTTCCTCTAGTGCCTGAATTTTCATTCTTTCTATCAGCCAATCCGGGATGGTAGGCTGCTCGATTCCATCTTCTACCTGAACATCCTCCTTATTTGGAACATCCACTACTTCTCTGAGAGCGGAAATCATTCCCTCTTCGAAGTCATTATGTCGGACTTCCATCTCATTATCTGAACCTAGTATTTCCATGCCCGTAGGTGATGAGGGCTCCTCGTCATCCAACTAAATAGGCTCATTATTCTCTTCTTGAACTGTAGGAGGTACGATCATTTCAACCAAGGATTCATCAATGGTGGCCACCAGCTCTTCAATATTCCGGGACGCTGCAGAACGAGATGGCTCTCCCTTCTGTCTTTTCTGAACCGGTTCTACACTTGGAACTACTTCCTTCCTTTTCTCTCCAATCTCAACCAAATCCTGATGGGATGCGCCAGCATTGGAGGAATACGATTTTGTCTCGCTCAGTAAATCATACGTGAGCGTTATTCTTTTTTGTCTCATCTCCTGGACATGGTCAACCCACCACTAAGAGTATTTGGTCACTGGTCTCATCAAGGTTTTCTAAGTTTGAGTGCTCAGGCTCTAACCACCTTATGGGGGGAAGAGGTCGGCTTTCCTCGAAGCGTGGCTGGATGTAGTTCCCATCGTCCTGCAACTGATCAAGCACCCGGCAAAGCTCAATCGCCCTCAGGAAGTCTACTGGCATTCTGGACCATAACCTCCCTCTGACCTCATATTCATCAGCAGCGTTTGCCCAGAAGTCCTCCAGTTCCACCCTGTGCTTGTACCTTCTCCCATCCACTGTCCGGATGTGATGATGTGGGTCAAAATTGGCCCTGGACTTGTAGGCTGTGAACGGGTACTACTGGATTTCCAACCTGGTGCTCTCAGCTGCCTGCACTGACGGACAGGATTCTAACATATTCCCGATGAAAAATGGGAATGTAACAGATGCCTTCTTGGTCGGCCTCTAGATGTTTTGATATTCTTCTAGCTGCCTCAAGACTTCAAGCAGAATCATCCAATTTGTCGGATAAACGGGCAACTTATAGGGATTTCCAGTAAATCCCTGGATCCTGACATATGTAAATTTTGGAAACTGGATGAACCAGGATCCATATTTACTAATCAAACTTTTCGCCTCATGACTCAGCCTTTGATGCACTCCTCCTTGAAGTATTCTGGTAATATGCATTAAGAAGGCATCATGCACCCGCCTAAAATGAGACTTCTCCTTCAGCTGGAGTTGTGGGTAGCAATCATAAGGTCTGAGTTCGTTTTTTCCGCTGCCAACTTTGCCCTTGCAAACTAGTCCTAGATATTTATATGACCTGGCCAATAAGTAGACAATATACGAGCTCATGTGAAAAGACTTAGTCTCCTCCAAATTGACCAACTGCTCGTGAAGATTGTTACTTATCATTCAGGACCAATTTAACATTTTTACGCCAGAAGTGATTTTATCTATGAAGTAGTACATCCAGCTCTCAAAAAATGTACCTTGAGGGTTGCTTGCTATTCTATTCAGCATCAAAATGATGTCCCCATAGTCCTCTTTAAAGTACGTCCGACGTGGCCTTTTAGGCGTCTTCTTTATTGACGGTTTAGGTTTATCCAGCCATGCCTTGTTAACATTTGTGGCGCATAAATCTGGCTGACTGTCATACAAATGCTTAGCTTCCTCCTTGGTCTTATAGACAGTCCGAGAATGTGCTGGGATGCCGAAAGTTTCTTGAATTGCCACCTCGCTCAAGTGTGCCAAAATTTTGCCGTCAGATGCAATGATCTGCCTCTTCTGAGCATCATAGGTGATAGCACATTCTACCATCAATTCTGCACAATCCATTGCAGGCGGGAATCCAACTGCTTGAAAAATCCCATTTCTCACCATCCACCTGGCTATTGATGTCGGAAGTCCGTTCTATCCATACACTCTTTTCTTGAACTCTTCGAAGTTGACATGTCCCAGATCGGTGTCTGCGACATTTTTCCATTTTGAATTAATTTTAGACTCTCGCTGGACACCTTTGCTGGCGAACTTCATTGCTGCCTGCTTTGATGATTCGCCCACCATGGTCATCAACCTCCAGTCAAAAAAAAAATATTAACATTAATACGGAGACTTTTTAAAATAATTTATTTCCGCGCCTTGAGTTCGAATAATTTACTTTCAGCTTATTGAATAATTAAATTTCTGCGAAAAAGCAAGCTGAAAGTAAATGGATTAAGCTGAAATTTTAGCCAGAACTTAACCAACATGAAAGAGACAGAAGAAGAATGGCGAACTTAATCAATTGAACTTCAAACATCAGTAAAAGACTTTTGGCTGCAAATCAGATTTAAACTTTGAGAATTAAATCAAAAAGCAAGTGATGAAGTGCGCCCCTCTTGCACAGAAATTCGATTCTCAGCAAATAAATCTTTTCACTTCTCAAGAAAATTCTTTCTTTAGCATAAAATTACTTCTTCCTCTGGGAAATTCAATCTTGCCTGCAGAATAATTACTTGCCTTAGACTTTCGAGAGAGTTTCAACTTTTCTTCAGCTGTGTTTGTGAAAAATGAGTTGCTGAAACTCATTATAATGCTGAAGATCTTGATTTGTTTTAGCAACTGCCTTCTTCTTTCTCGATCTCAATTTGTTTTCTCTTGTTCAAACAGGCAAGTTTCCTTTATTTTTCAAAAAGAATCCATGTCGAGCTTATCCAAGCAAATCTCTTTGATTTTCAAAAATTCAATTTTTGCTTAAATGTTTATCTTTATTTTTCGAATTTTGAAAAACACATTAAATATTCAATTAAATTCGATTTTTCCAACTTTAAATTCATGGCGAATTTAATTTTGCCCATCGGATTTTATCTTTGTCCGGCGCAGTTTATTTTCTTTCGATACATCTCTGGGGAATTCAATTTTGTCCAAGGTGTTTCAAATTTCTTAGTATTGGAAATAAATTATTAAAATATTAAAATATTTTAATTTATTCCAACCCGTTCGTTTTGGACCCATCGCTATTTTGATTTTCTCTTCATTTTCTTTGGCTAAAAGTTTATTTTCCAATTTTATTCCCAATTTCGTCTAGCCAAGTCAAAATTTTAGCCATTTCGTCGATAAATGTTATGCCAGATCCTCATTTTTCCCTGCCATGGCGAACTTTTAATTGCACCAAGCACATTTTCTTTTGCCAAAGTCAAATTTTCTCTTGCTCGGGCGAATTTAATTTAGGCAAAGTCTTGGTCTGGATGTCTTCCTTAGGCGAAATTCCATGATGCTTGACAAATTTTTATCTTCCTCAGCCAAAGGCGGACTTTCTCAACTCCTTGCCTTGTGCACTTTCCTCTGTATACTTGGCCAATTTTTCTTCTAAACATCCATACTTAGGCGATTTTAATTTTTCCCTCTTCCTTTCATACTAGGCGAACTTCATTTTATTCTTTGCCATGTCCCAGGCGGACTTTCCCAAGTCTTTTCCATCTTTCCTCAAGGTATGGCAGACTTTCTCAAGTCTTTACCTTTCAAAGTTAGCCTAAATTCGCACTTTTCCTCTTGAAAATATTAAAATACTTAGTCAAAATTCCAAATTTCCTTCCTTTTAGGCCTCTATACTTAGGCAATTTTCGGATTTTCCCTTTACTAGGCCTCAAACACTTAGCAAAATTTTAATTTTTTCTCTTTATAGGCCATGGCGGACTTTCCAAGTGTTTAGCCAAAGTATGGCGGACTTTGCAAGGTTCTTTCCAAGCTCCTCAAGGCTTGGGCGGAGTTTCTAGAGTCCTTGCCAAGTCTAGGTGGACTTTGGTCAAGGCTTGCCACTCTCTCCTTAGACATGGCGGACCTTGAAGGGTCTCAGACAAGGTGTGGCGGACTTTGGAGGGTTCTAGACATTTTCCTTCAAGGCTGGGCGGGGTTTGAAAGATTCTTGCCATCTTCCCTTTATGGCTGGGCGGACTTTCCATAGCCCTTGCCATCCTTTCTTTAGACATGGCGGACTTTAGATGAGTCTTGCCATTTTTCCTTCCATCCCACATTTTAAGGGCCAGCTTCTTCTCTTTTAACATGGCGAATTTTCCAGACTTAAGCAGATTTTCATCATGAATTTCATTCTTTTTGGGTTGATTTTTTCTATGATTTCTACCTCAGATCTAACTGATTTTCAAAGATTTTTTTAGAATTTGATGCTTTTCAGTTTGATTTTCTCAGATTTTTGACTGATTTTTCCATGCTTTTATGATTTTTCACTTGATTTTTTTATTTTATCTTTGATTTTTCAATGATTTTTCGATTTTTTGGTTGATTTTTGTTTCTAAAGATGGAAAGTTGACTCATTGACCAAGGTTGACTTTCTAAAAATAGAAAAAGCAAAATCCTTAAAAAATAGGGAACCCCGTTTGGTCCAAAAATGCCAAAAATGAAAAAAGGAAAAAGCAAAAAAGCAGATTCCCTAAAAAATAGGAAGTGTCAGAATTGGCCGAATGCACAGGCGATCTTCGTTTCTTGGGCCTTCTAAGCACTTCTGTGACGTTTATGCACTGATTCAAGCATGGATTATTGACTTGGCTCGGATGACTCTCAGAAAACTGGTTTGAAACTCTGAACAAGGTGACCTCATGAAACCGTTGCAAGGAGACAAAACCCTAAAAACTAGCAGACTACTAGGGGTCCCCATTTGCGATGGGGCGATGTGTGAAAAGGTCACAACAAGTCCTTTATTAAATTATCATTAAAGTGGCGTCCCTTTTTCTCCATGAGTAATTAATACTCATTAATTAATAATCGCCTCTTCTTAATATAAAGTATTAAATACTTTATATTATTCAATCAATAATTTAATATTTCATTAATTGACTTTATAATATAAAGTCACAACATTAATAATTCTCCAAATATCATTAAATGCTCAAATATTCACTGTTTGTTCACCAAACTGTCAAACTAGGAAGAAACTGAGACGACCAGTTGAGCCAGGTGCCCTGCCAGAAATAGTAACCCATGTTGGCCCAACTTACTATAAATAGTAAGTGCCTGAATATCACTCTGTAAACCTTTGCAAAGGCCCAAACCTGAAACAACTGAAGGAGTAATGTCCAACAACTCCGGGTAACTACCAAAAGCAACCCTCTAATCACATTTGTTAGCCTACGAGGGTCTGAATGATAGGCTAACCCCTCAAACACCTGAACTGCTTAGGAAGGGGACATTACATTCATGCATCTAGTATGGCATTGCTTCTACAAATACCATCCCACAAAGATAGAAATAGATTGAATGTTAACCTTCTACCTATCCAATCCCATGTAATGCCTTGAATCCTAACCTAGGTTTACAAAAAAGACTACTTCTATAATTAACACATGTACCCAGCAATGGTGTCAAAAAATGTTGTGCAAACTCGATATTGTTTAAAATCCAAGAACATTGGTAATTTGACAATGTGTCTTGCAAAGTATATGCAAGATTGCAAATCCTTACTAAAGCTAAGCATCTAAATGAAAATGTGAATCTAATTTGCGACTTTTAAGAAGAAAAGTTGAAGAACAAATGACTGGGGATAGAAGAAATTAGTAAACCTAATAGCACACTACAGAAAATCACTCCAACTCACAGCACACTTCTTAGTTTTCAGAATGATATTAGAACTATAAAAGAAATATATCAGAGCAAAATATCATAAATATATCATAAATAAAACTACCATTCAACGAATCAGTACTTATCACAATTGAAATTAAACACACTACACATAAAACGATAAAGAAAACCTAATAGCTGCCACCAATCCTCCCTGGCGGGCTCTTTCCTGGTCAGATTGATGTACAGATGAAACACACTCCTTTGAATGGGTACTTGAATTAATATTCTTTATATATGTCTTTCAATGATGAATTGTTAAGTGCTTGCACAAAAACTATTTTGCATGTTGTTGAATGTGTAGTACTTGCCTATGACTGTATTCTTATATAGATAATACAAGGTGGCAATCTTGTTACAAAAAATTCTAAATCATGTTGCCACCTAATTATTCCTTAAACTGCCTCTATATCAAACTTATCCTTTCTCTAACATCAGCTTTAAGTAGTTCAGCTGTCCAACCAACCATCCAACAGCACCTTGTTGTTATGAAACAAACATAACATCTTTGGAATCTTATACACTCACTTGGGAGTGTTTATTATGCTGAGTCATTATGTGGACCTTGGCATCCTATTCACTCATCACCAACAGATCAGTTTTGACAGCTCATCAATCCATTTGTGACAAATATTGTCTTGCACAGCAAAAGAGAGTGCTTGCACAGACAAAAGAGTACCATGTGTAGCAAGGGGACTGCTAAGCCAAAGGGATACTTTGTGCAACAAGAAAGATACTGGCACAGAAAAGACAATATCTTGCACAACAATAGGATACTCTTACGCAACAACTAGAATCTCTTGCACAGCAATATGCTGTTCTTCTTTGCACCTTTAGAAGCTCACAAGTACAATTATACAAATAACTTACTAATATCAATTTTAGTTCATTAGTTCATTTCACCTTTTCTACTTAAAAAGCAATCAATTTATCTACAATAATTCTAATAAGAAAACATAAATCACGTCAAAGGTATAATATGGATGAAAAGTATTAGTCAAGTGTATTTTAAGATCCTTTGACCTCTTTGGTGGTTTACTGAATCATAGTAGGTCTGTTGTTGCACGAAGAAAAGCAGAGATATGTGCATCTGATTTCAGAAATAGGCTTAGGCTTGGGGCATAAATACACATATCAATTCTCAAACCTATATCCTTTTAGGCCAGCGATACTGGCAATTGTTGGTTGAATGTCCTTTAATCACAATGTAACTGAATGTCAGTTGTGGCAGCTTTAATCAAAGTGAAGAAAGAAATAAAGAAAGCTACTGTCCACACTTGGTACGGTCAAGCATAACCTTCCATAGCCAGTAGTGTCCTTGGGACCAAATTAAGATCAAAGGAATCAAGGAGGGACAGAAGGAATGGTAAATGAAGTTATTAAAGGGCATCTTCGAGGTAAACACAATGTGAATAAATGTCTAAGTAGAAACAGTAGTGACCTAAGGCACACCAAAGGCACCTAATCATATTTGCAACATCATAATTGTTCTAGCTGAAGCCACCAACAAGCCACTTGACATCAAAAGCATTAGTAAGCATTTTTGAGTGTATGCAACCTGAACAAGGAGATTTTACAACCAGGGAAAGAACCCATGGGAGATGCCTCATGATGCTCAAAACCTCCAAATGACTAAAGCAACAAACTATACCTTCCTAATACAGAAGGTCTGATATAAATAGATCATAGATTGAAGTCATTGTACCATAATTGTATTCTTGTTCACATAGCGCTGGATTGATTTTACATCTGCTCGAAAATCTCCATTTACAGGTACACGCCACAGCTTAATGTTTAGGTATTGAGCAGCTTTATCATATGCAGAATGAGCTGACTCTGGAATTATCCTAAAAGATCAACAAGAAAAAGAATGAAAACATGGAATTATGTGCTTGCTTTAAAAGTTTCAAAATATTAGTAGAAATATAAATACTTCTCTGTAGTGTATAACTCACATTTCTGGTTTCACAATTCCCTTCTTTGCTTTCATATAATCTCGTGAAGATTTTACTGCAAGCAATATACTTTCTGTGCCCCCTGAGGACATATTACCACAAACTTGCCCTCCAGATGTTTTTTCTCTACTGCCAAGAAAGCTAGCAGTCATTCCTACTACCTCCCCCTCAAAACGTGCTATACTTGGGAAAATGTCCAAATGCAGTGGGTTTGTATGAGCAAACCTGCAAAAACATGCCAAATTAAGACAATACTGGAATGCACAATAATGAGAAAGTGTTTTCATCAACATGCTTCATTATTTATATGAAGCCAAATTCTCTTTGTTTTCTTTTCTAATTGCAGAACAATGAGAAAGTGTTTCCATCAACATGCATTCATTATTTCTAATACAACAAAAAAGATACTCGAAAAAGCTTCTATCTCAAGGCAGATGAAATTTAATTGCACACTTCTAGCTATGATCATATTATTCAAATGTATTGTGTTCTATCCGCGAAAAATCATGGCTTAATATTGCTTAAAGCATCTAATCCATTTCATCTGCATCCAGTCACATTTATAACAAGATATGCGATCAGAAGAGCCACTCTGGTCATTCACAAGTAAAAACATTTAAATAGCTTATTTCAATACTGCTGTAGTTTCAATGCTTGGTTTTACTCAAAAGAGCTAGTTTTTCTTAATAGATTGGCATGAGAATGGGATTTGTTTGGTAGCCTCACTTTGGAAATGGAAAATTTTAAGTTACTCTACTCTAGGCTTATCTATTCCAATGTCATACATAATTGATTCAAATTTCTTGTTATACATGAATAGCCAATTTAGGCCAAAAAATACAAAGAAAAAATGTTGGAAGTTGGCATCAGTCTCTAGTTCCTACTATCAATAGACCCCATGTAGGAGGAGAGCAATGTATCCTATATTTTGCCCTTCACAATAATACCACTCTCACTTCTTATGTCCTATAGAATATTTATCCTTATATGCATCTTTATAGTACATCTCTGTAGAATAATTTTGAAATTCAACAATTTTTAGCTAAAACAAATTTCATGCTACTCAAACATATTACTCTAATCATCTATTTGAGAACATACAGAAACAAGGTGTTATGTACCTATAGATATGATATTATGATGTATGTGGGATTAAAGGTAGCCAACATGTGTTGTGCATAACCCATTGGTTTCATCACATAAATTGTAGATTCTGATATACTGATGATAACTGATCAATGGGTTGGTCAAATGTGAAACATCTTGGGTTAAGGTTCTACCCTCCCCCAATATTATTAGGCAAGAGATTATATATGGAAGGTTCATGACATTGTAGAGGTATCATCTGAGGTATTGAATATCAGTTGAGGTATATATGGAAGGTTCAAAGTTGATTGTTGTGCTATTCCTAAGCACTTGCAAGTGTCTGTTCGTTGCCAAGGAGATCGTAGAGCAAGATTTGTTCAAAAGAGGTAGGTTTCTTTGAAGTTTTTTTATTTATTTTTTACATTTTTTTTAACAAATGAACTATTTTGCTTTGTTGATTGTTCTCATTCTTCTAAGTTTTTTAGTTTCAAATTTCAATACCAAAACTATTTTAATCTACTGTGCCTTAAGTATTACAATGGTATCCGCTTCTAACTCCTCAAGCCAATCTCATTTCAAAATAACGCAACCTCTCCCATTTGGAAATATGTAGAAATGGTTCAACAATGTCCAGGTGGTGGAGTATATGTTTGGATTTGTAGTCATTGCAAAGTTCGATATACGCGCTCATATAGTCGAGTGAAAGCCCACTTGTGTAGGATTCCTGATAATGGCATCAAACCTTGTCCAGGACCTCCAGAAGGTGATGGCAAAGGCCTTCCAGATGACGTAGTGTTGAAATATATTGCTGAGCAAGAAAAAGCAGAGCAAAAAGCTAGTAGTCTTAAAACAAGCAATCCTTTGAAGAAAGGATCTCGATCCATGAAACCCCCTACACCACC
Source organism: Sequoia sempervirens (assembly GCA_007258455.2). Classification (NCBI taxonomy): domain Eukaryota; kingdom Viridiplantae; phylum Streptophyta; class Pinopsida; order Cupressales; family Cupressaceae; genus Sequoia; species Sequoia sempervirens. The sequence goes on from VDFB02000019.1 coordinate 21,448,560, forward strand.
TACTTATCTTCCACCTACAAAAAGCCATCCATTTATGAACATCCCTCAAGAGCAAACTGTGCCCTCTTCAAATAAAAGATCTAAGGGACCGTTGGAAGCTTCATTTCAAAATGAGGCAAGAGAGATTGCTGATCAAGACATAGCAAGATGTGTCTCTGCCAATGGATTGGCATTCAATGTTGTTCGTTCACCATATTGGCGAAAAATGGTGAAATCTATTAATGAGACTCCAAAGGGGTATAAGGGCCCAAGTTTTGAGAAGGTGCATTGCACCTTATTGGAGAAAGAGGTGAAACATGTAGCAAAATCTTTGAATCCCATAAGGGAATCGTGGATCGAAGCAATGGTGACCATCGTTTCTGATGGATGGACAGATGCAAAAAATCGCCCATTGATCAATGTTATTGCCATGTCCCCTAAAGGGGCAATGTTTTTGAGAGCAGTGGATTGTGAAGGACAGGTGAAAGATGGTCCATTTATTGCTAACATCCTTTTCCAAGCTATTGAAGAAGTGGGCCATCAAAATGTTGTGCAAGTTGTAACCGACAATGCCAAAAATTGTAGGGTTGTTGGGTTATTGGTTGAGAAGTATCCACACATTTTTTGGACACCTTGTGCTGTCCACTCCCCCAATCTAATGCTACAAAAAATTGGATCCAAAATTGAGTGGATCAAACAGGTGTATGCTAAGGGCGAAGACATCCAAATGTTTGTCACCAACCACCATATGACACAAGGAATATTTAGACAATTCTCAAAATTGGAGTTGTTGAAGGTAAGTTAATTCTCAATATTTTTAAATTTTTAATTTTCTTTTAATTTTAAATTTTTATTTTGTAAATTTTTATTTTTATTTTTATTTTCAAATAGGTTGTCAAGACCCGTTTTGCCTCCAACACAATTGTGTTGAGACGACTTATAAAGGTTCGTGAGGCACTCTGTGCCATGGTAATCAGCCCTAATTGGGCCATATGGAGGCAATCTAGCAGTGAAAGGGAAAATAGGGTCAAGCAAAGGATCCTAGATGATAGTTGGTGGGATCATGTTGAGTATCTCGTCAGTTTCACTGAGCCCATCTTGAGCATGATCCATTATACAAACATGGATAGATTGTTGGAAATGTTGTCATTGATGTCAAATTGTCATTGTTGTCAAACACCACAAATCGTGCAGATATAACCAAACAAGATACAAAGAACATGGATCATTCATGATTCATTCAATCAATTCATATCAGTTTGAAGTATATTATTGAAGAAAAGAATATCATAAGGAACATGTGTTGTGATCAAAAGCTAATTACAATCATGAAGTTTGCAGAGGTTAATAGAGTTTGGAAATGATCAAGAAAGCATCCAGAAATAAATGGAGTCTATTGTTTTTAATGATTGCTGAGATTGAGGAAATCCTACAGATTGAAGATCAATAAATCTAAAGCAACTGAAGTAACATATTTGAAAGATGTATGAGGTCAATCAGATGACAGTGTGAGTCAAGGAAGCAAGGACTCAATCCTCTTACTAGAAAGAAAAATTACTACAGATGAATTCAGACTCTTAGGTATTCAACGTGGTAAGATTCAAATAGTTTACATACTTTGATTGAAGTCAATTGGAAAGGATAAGGTTCAGATTATCACCACTGTTAAATGCAGATCATTGAAGAGCATAATCAGATTGATATCCTTCAGAATAAACAAACACTAACAAGATTTATGAAAGGATGCAACTTAAATTTGACACATATTATTCTTGAAATGGGACGATTTCAAATCCAGTTTACTAAACTAAATTAGTTTAATATGAAACAATACAAACATTCATGAAAAGTGGCGCTGAAATGATACGTATCATTAAAAGGAGATGCAAGTGCTTCAAAAGGAACGATTTATTCTTATTCAGATTAATGAAAGAAAAATAAACAAAAAGTTGCGATCCTCTAAAAGGTGTGACTCTATAAGATGATACGATTTTCTTTAATAAGACAAACAATTAAAAAAGTCAGAAAGGAGACAAAAATAAAGAAAAAACAAAAGTTGAATAAGACAAACAAGATTTGTCTTATATGCAAAAAGAAGGCCACGAGTAGAAGGCAGCGCTTGTTCTTTAATAAAGAGAAATCACTTCAAATAAAAAGTGCAGGGATCATTTTAAGAAAAATAAACAAAAATCAAAAGGTGCGATTCCTTAAAAACATTAAAAGTCAGATCATTTCAAATAATGTGATTATGAAAAATAATGAAGAGATGCGATTTCTTTTGTGAAGAGGCACATAAAGCAGATATATATAGAAGATTGAAATAAGTCATTTGGTGAGTGTGTATAAAAAGGAGATATCATATAAACACAATCAGACCTTAAGAATACATCTGAAAATGTTGTGGAGTATGGATTGAAAAGTGAGTTGTATGAAAAAAAGATAAATCATCAGAGACAATTGAGTACTGGGTGTAAAATGTACATCATCTAGAGTACAGTGTATGTGAGAAAATAAAGATAATCTGAAGAATGTAGAGAGTGGCTGTGTAGAAATAAATGTTATATCTTTAGAAAAGTGCTGTGTGGAGAAAAATGTATATTATCTGAAGATTGAAGGTGTGAGCTGTGTGAGAATATCATTTAAACACAAACTGATGTGGAGTAAAAAGTGTTGAAAAGAGTTATCTCTCTTGAAAAAGACATCTCCATTCATGAGATCATTGAAGATATAAAAGACATTTGAGAAGTGATGAAATAGATGTATGTAGAACAAACAAGCATATCAAATACACCAGCAAATGAAGAGAACGTTATAAGGAGAGTATATGCAGAAATAAAGATAAGTGAAAGAAAGTAAACGCAGTCCATTTGAAAGCAGACCTTTCACATGATAGCAGATTCATGAATAATACATATTGCAGATTTGTGAAGGGATTGTAAAAGGTGTTTAAGCAGATTTTTGAAGAGCTCATTGCAGATTGAGAAGAGAGTTGTGAAGGTAATTTGAAGACAGTCCAGGAGGAGTATATGCAGATTTGGTGCAAGTTGAAGAAAACACAGTTTGTGAAAAGGAATATATGATAGATCCATAAGTGAAGAGTATAGTAGAAGAGTGTTTGAGCAGAATTGTCCATCATCCGTTGAAGAAGCAACATTAAAGGTGGAACACTATTCATTCAAATTATAATCTTTGCTAAGTTGGTGCTTGGCAAGTAGGGGTTGGTGCACCTTGTAGGTTGGTGCCTACTAAATCAGCATTAGGGGTTGAAGCTCCTTGTAGGTTGGTGCCTACTAAATCAACATTAGGGGCTGGTGCTCTTTGTAGGTTGGTGCCTACTAAACTACATAATTGATTCAAGTAGGTTGGTGCCTACATTCTTTGTAAAAGCATATATAATTCATAAAGTACATTATCTGTACCGTGGTTTTATCCCACAAGGGTTTCCACGTAAAATATTGGTGTCAACTTGTTCATATTGTGATATTCTTGCATAGTTGATTTGTGTTAGAGTTTGAAGTTGATAAGAAGTTTAAGAGGGTAAAAGTTTGTTGATATACTGATTCACCACCCCCCCCCCCGCCCCCCCTCAGTATATCTTTGTGCTCTTCATAGACCTTGTTTGGGCGAAGTATATGATGGTATCAACTCAATGATTGACAAGATGAAATCCATCATCAATGCAAACGAGGAAGATCTTGAAGAAAAGTTCTTCAAAGAGCTACAGGAAATCATTGTTGATAGATGGAACAAAATGACCGCTCCATTGCATCTTCTCGCTTTTGCATTGAGTCCCAAATATTATAGTCCTGAGATACTTTCTACTTCATCAAGAGTTGCTCCATATAGGGATGTTGAAGTGGCTCAAGGGTACAAGGCAGCACTTCATAGATTCTTCAGTGATTGCAACCAACATGATCGAGTGAGGGCTAAGTTCATGGCTTTTGCATGCTCCGATAGTGTTGATCAGAATCTTGATGCTCTTTGAGACAAGTACAAGGTGGATGCTCATAGTCGGTGGTACTTCCATGGCCAAGAATACACACACCTCCAACCTATTGCAATAAAAAATTTATCCCAAGTAAGTTTTATATTCTGTAATTTTAATTTAATTTATAATTTTTTAATTTTATATTAATTAATAATTTTGTTTAGTTAAATTTTGTAACTCTTAACTATTTAATTTCATCTTAATAGATTGCTAGTTCATCTTCTTCTGAGAGGAATTGAAGCACATACTCCTTCATCCACTCAATAAAACGCAATAGGATACATTCAAAAATGGCAGAGGACTTGGTGTATGTGCATTCAAACTTGCGCCTCCTTACACACAAGCAAAGTTCCTACAAAGAAGGAGACACAAGGAGATGGGATATTGAGCTAGAGCAGCTTGACTTGGATGCTTCCACAAGTCACTTAGCTGCACTTGATATTGATTATGAGTATGAGCCTGAAGATGCTACTGAGCATGAGAGTGGTCGTGTCAATGCTAGTGGCAATGCTTGTGCGAGTTGCACTGATGCTATTTATGGTTCTACACAAAATGTAGCAACTAATGATGCTGATGATGTTGCTTTTTTTGATGACCCATATGATTCAGATTGATCAATGATCAATAATGGCTGATTGTAAACACTTGACATTTTTATGTTTGAACTTTAATATATAGTTTTATATCAAGACATTCGAGTATCACTACTAATATTTTAATATTTGACTATGAAAGCGGTGATGTATTTTTGCTATGTTATTAGACTATTAATAGGGTGGTGTATTCTAAACTTAATTACTGCTGCAAATATGTATATATTTCTGATTTTTATATTTTTTTGTATTGCCATACCCAAAACGTACCTAACCCCAAAAGAAATTTTGACCAAATCCTGTACCGAATTCGAGTACCTGTACCCGAATCCAAAAACGAATCGGTAACTTAGAATATCAATTCAACTGTCTTGTTTGATTCCTTCCATAAGTGGTATTATAAGGTGTAACCTTGACTCAAGGGTATCTTTTTCTGTATATATTGAATATTAAGGTACAAAGTACTCTACGTCTATTGTGCTGTATGAGAATTATATATCTGCATATTTCTATAATTGGATGTTTGGATCATTACTTGCAGCATCAAAGTGTCAACTTTGATGTGATGGAAGAGACTTTTCCTACAGATCAGGAGTTCATTTGGTGTTTTCTTTGCCAAGAAAAATATCTCATCTTGCAGCAGAAATTTCTCTTAGCTGAGGCATTTGATCAAGGTCATACTTGTGCCATCTAAAATTAAACTTCAAGAAATTTCTAACAAGTAGCTATAATACAAAATCTGAGCAAGGTTGAAAGACACTACCTCAAAGAGTTGACCTTCCGAAACTATTTCTGACTTTTGTGATGGCAGCAAGAGGAAATGGGCGAAACTCTCATAATGAAGAAAGTCATGTCCTTGCTGCACATGCTTCTAGAGGAAAAGGAAGAGAAGGAAAAAGAGGCACCTTCAAGAGGAATAGAGACAAAAAATCAAATTTTGTCCCAAAACCGAAGAAGAAGGATCTCTCTCACATTCAATGTTACAGGTGTGACAAGTATGGTCACTTTGCTCAAGATTGCAAATTAAAGTCGAAGCAGCATGTTTCTACTATAGATATTGATGATGTGTCACCTCAAAAGGAATCTAGTCATTCAAAAGACAACTCAAAGGGATTTCTATTCATCTCCGCTCTTTCAAGTAATGTTCCAACTGACAGTGACACTTGGTTAATAGATAGTGGTCCTTGACGTCACATTACAGGCTACAGAGAGCATCTTACAGACTTAGTAGAGAAAGAGTCTAACTTGCAAGTGATAATGATGCATGTTATTCCATAAAGGGAGCTAGGGCCACTTCTTTCCAGCTAGATTCAAGTATCCCTCTCCATTTGAGTGATGTCTTGTTCGTACCAGGGATCAAAAGAAATCTTGTCTTCATTTCAGCCTTGGAGGACAAAGGGTACAAGGTTGCTATTTCTGAAGGGAAAGTTCTTGCATGGCCCAAAAACTCTAGCATAAAATCAGCTCATGTGATTGGCGTTTGTCGGGAGAGCCTATACAGATTATCAATTCGACCAATTCAGGCTTTATTACACGACTCTATTAGTTTGAGTGAGCTATGGCACAGGAGACTTGCTCACTTACATTTCAGAGCTCTTCCATCTATGGAGAAGGTGGTTACTGTTCTTCCAAAACTTGGTCTAGAGCATGATGGCATTTGCAAAGGATGTGCACTTGGTAAGAATATCAAGAGTCCCTTCCATAGTAGTGACAGTAGATCAAAGGGAATTTTAGATCTTGTTCATTTTGATTTATGTGGACCAATGTTTGTGGCATCTTTGAGTGGGTTTTGGTACTATGTGACTTTTATTGATGATTATTCTCAAAAGACTTGGATTTACCTCTTGAAATCCAAGGAGTCTGAGGAATTCCTTGATAGATTCAAAGAATTCAAGGCTCAAGTTGAAAACATGTCCGGGAAAAGGATTAAGGTTCTGAGATCGGATAATGAAGGGGAGTACACTTCTGGAAAATTTCCTAATTTCTGCATTGAGACGAGGATCAAGAGGGAGTTTTGTGTTTCGTACAATCCTCAACAAAATGGAGTTGCCGAAAGAAAGAACAGATCCATAGTAGAGGCAGCCAAGGCTAAGATTCATGATCAGATTTTACAAAGTTTCCTATGGGAAAAAGCTTCTAGAACCGTGGTATATGTTCAGAACAAAAGCCCTCATCGAATATTGGGAAACATGACTCCTAAGGAGGCCTTCACAGGTGTGAAACCTGAGGTTAGTCACTTAAGAATATTTGGTTGTCATGTTTACATTCATGTGCCCAAGGATAAAAGATCAAAACTAGAACCTTGAAGCAAAAAGGGTATATTTGTGGGATATAGTGAGTCTTCAAAAGCCTACAAAGTTTATATTCCAGGGGCAGAAACAGATTGAGATCAGCAAGGATGTGTTCTTCAAAGAGGAAGTAGCCTTCAAAAGATCTAAAGGAACTTACATGGAGATAGATAGTGAGGAGTAGGAGACTTCTCAGGATATGGACTTATCTCTTGATCCTACTCCTGACATTCAGAGGGAGTCCACCGAACTGGCCGAGACTATTGATCTAGTTGATCCTATAAAACCAACTGATGGGCCTAGAGGCCTCTTTGGGCTCAACAAACTATGCAAGAGGCAGAAAAATATGCAACTCCTCGAGGCACTTTTAGGAATAGCAAGAGACCTCAGAAGTTTCTAGGTTATGTGGCATTGATGAGTCACATCATTGATTTTGAGCCTTCCAGTTTTGAGGAGGCATCCAACCAGCAGGTATGGAGAGATGCAATGACAGAAGAGTATCAGTCCATCATTAAAAATGATGTATGGGATGTTGTTCTGAAACATGAAGGGAAATCAATAGTGTCTTCCAAATGGCTCTACAAAATCAAGCATGCAACTGATGGCAACATTGAGAAACACAAGGCGAGATTTGTGGCAAGAGGATTCTCTCAAAAGGAGGGAATAGATTATGAGGAGACATTTGCTCCTATTGCTCGATACACTTCTATCAGAACAATTATTCTTATTGCCTCTATTAAAGGCTGGAAGTTACATCAAATGAACATAAAGACTGCATTTCTCAATGGTGTGATTGAAGAAGTGTACATCAAGCAGCCAAACGGTTTTGTGATTCATGGGAAGGAGTCTCATGTATGCAGATTGAAGGAGGCCTTGTACCGTCTTAAACAAGCACCTCATGCATGGTATGAAAGGATTGATAGATATTTGATGAGCTTAGGTTTCTCCAAGAATGATGTAGATTCCAACCTTTACTTCAAGATAGTTGATGGTGAGGCTTTGATCTTGGTTCTTTATGTTGATGATTTATTTCTCACTGGAGCAGAGAAGCTCATTGCCAAATGTAAGAAAGAGTTAGCCTCCAAGTTTGAGATGAAGGATCTTGGTCTTATGCATTACTTCCTAGGACTGGAAGTATGGCAAAGACCTAATGAAATCATTCTAAGTCAAGGGAAATACATTATAGATATATTGAGGAGATTTGCAATGATGGACTATAAGTCCATGTCTACACCTATGGAGACAAATTTGAAGAAGTGACTAAGCATCCAATTCAGATTTGGTAGATCCCACCATGTATAGACAATTGATTGGATCATTGATGTATCTAGTCAACACCAGACCAGACATTTGTTATGCAGTGAGTGCTCTCAGTCAATTCATGTGTGGACCAAGACAAATACATCTAGTTGCAGCAAAGCATATACTGAGATACTTGTGTGTTATTGTGGGATATGGTTTGAGATATACTTCCAGTGAAGATCTGAAGTTACAAGGCTATTCTGATTTTGATTGGGCCGGGAGTGCAACTGATAGGAAGAGCACCTTTGGATGTTGCTTCAATTTGGGGTCTACCATGATTTCCTTGTGTAGTAGGAAGCAGACATCTGTGGCACTAAGCACTGTAGAGGCTAAATATATTGCAGCATGTGTAGCAGCTCGTGAAGTAATATGGCTTCGAAAGCTCCTTGCAGGATTGTTCTGTCAAACACTGGAGCCAACTGTGATTCATTGTGATAACCAAAGCTGTGTAAAGCTCTCGGTAAATCCTGTATTTCATGATAGGACAAAGCATGTGGAGATCAAGTATCATTACATCAGATACATGGTGCTGAGGAAAGCAATCCAACTCAAGTACATCTATACTGATGATCAGACGGTTGATATCCTCACCAAGCCTCTTTCCAGAGTGAAGTTTGCACATTTCCGAGACAAGCTTGGGGTGGTGGAGAATGTCACCCTTGCTGAGAGGGAGACTCAGAATCATTAAATTTTGTTATAATGTATATTTCTCTAAGATGGAGAAATATGAGGTGAAATCCCTTGCAGTGTATATTTCTCTGAGACTAAGAAATATGAGGTGAAAGCCCTTGTAGTGTACATTTCTCTTAGACTGAGAAATATGAGGTGCAAGCCCTTGTACATCTCTGAGACTGAGATGTGTTTTTTCCACAAATGGGTGTAGCCATTGTGGACGTCATGTTGAGAGACTCCATGACGAGCCCTTGTACATCTCTGAGACTGAGATGTGTTTTTCCACAAATGGGTGTAGCCATTGTGGACGTCATGTTGTCAAACTCCATGACAAGCCCTTGTGCATCTCTAAGACTAAGATGTGTTTTCCACAAATGGGTGTAGCCATTGTGGGCATCATGCTGAGAGACTCCATGACGAGGATATCTGAAAAATACCTCCCTAGCTAAGAGGGAGTGTTAGTGTTCTACAGCTTCGGGAGATATTTTCTCTTAAATAAAATTAATTTAAGGCAGGTTGGCCTTCACATTATAAAGAAATATTGTATTTTTCGAGGTCGTCCCTAGAAAGGAGGTCACCTAGCTTGCTATTTAAAGGGGATAGAGTCCTCTCATTTGATCATCAAATCATTCCATTCCAATTCGCATTATTCAGCAGCAGGTTCGCCTTCTAAGCAGCAGATTCGATTCAAGAAGAAGTGTCATTATTTTGTGCATTCAAGATTCGCTTCGAGGAGAAGTGACATTGCTTATTGTATGAGACTCGGCCTATTCTAGGGCCTGATTTTGTATGCAATTTCTGCACTTATTATTCTGATTTATAAGAGAATATTTTGCTGGGTTTTTCTCCCTTGAGTAGGAGCCTTGAGTACAAGGGTTTTCCCAGGGTAAAATACTGTGTTCATTGTTCTGTGTTGTATTTTCTGCTTATTTGCATTTCTGATCTGAAAACTAACAAATTTTAGGGGTGGATGCCACATTGATAGTCATTGAATAAAAAATCATAATGATTTTATGATTCTAAACCAGAAAAGCAAACCATCATTTTTTTAAACGAATTTGAACCAATGAAAAAGGAAGATGATGTTTAATTTCTTTGTATTTGGCTTCATTTGTAAACTTATAACTAGATCCTCTCATATTTAGTTGCAATAACAAAAGGTTAAGAAATTTAAATAAATGGAAGCATTCAATAACTATGGCACTTTTTTCTTACATTTATTTTCTTATTAACAACAAACCTTGACCTTGACCTACCACCCCAACACTAATGATGTGGAAACACTTAAAGAGTTGAAGTAAGCAAACAAATCAGTCTACATCCTTACTGACATGGAATATGCTTCATTTATCAAGGAAAAGTGTCCATCAGATTCACTCCCACCAATGTACCTGCACATAATATTTCATTTACTCGTGAATCGTGATGCAATTGTTTATTAATATTTCAATATAAAAGTAATTTCTTGTCAAATGCATCAAAGAGTTGAGACATTTTACAAATAAAAGATCATCCATGTAAACTTGCACATACACTGTACCAGAGCACCTTCCCTTCCATTGCACATCTTTTGATTTCTCAAATTCTAGCCTGTCTAGTACTCCAATGCCAAGTCCAACCCTTGGAAGCTCAGTCTGCCAGTTTTCTCGTCCAGACTTCACACTAGATTGCAACTTGTCCACAACCTGAAGAGACAAAGTAACAAAGAATCCAACAGCTTTAGTTTGAAAAACCATCTAATGATATGAACATACTTCTCAGTCTACAATAAAGGAAAAAGGCATAAAAGACAGAGATATGGAGGAATGGAACAACACCAAATAGACCCTAAAAAGGCTTTATTTTTGTGAATTTTGGAAACAAGTCATCTTCTTTTCTATGTGTGCAACAATATACTCAGGTAGGCAAGGCTCATACAACACAATACCTTGTGCAGAAAATAAATTTTTATGCATTACACTTCAAAGTGACATTAATATAAGGCCCTCTAGAACCATCTAGCAACTATATCATGTCCTTTTTCCCAGATTAAGATATATTGATATTATTAAAATAAAAAGTGTTCTAAAAGACTAGCTTAATATACTAAATAAATAAACATTTAAATTTAAAATTAAAAAATAATAAAAAGTAAAAATTCAGTTGTGGCACCAAAGTAGGGCCCATGAGTCCTAACTCCGAAGTATGGAAGGTATATTTACAAGTTTCATTTGCTCAGTTGTATCATCCGATTTTTTATATTCATATTTGCTGTTGAAATTCAAGCTCTCACACCTAGAAGAATGGAACCCTTTGATGGCATTTAAAGAGGTTAGGACGAAAAACCCTACCTCTTACATGGCAATCTCCATTCAAGAATTGTAGATTGGATTGAATTGGAGGTTTATGTTCAATTGCAGGGGTGAATTCTAATCTAAGTCTAATCCTAGGAGACTAATCACCATATTCTTGTTGCTAGGTTGGATCTAGACTGGGCACCACACTATTTGAAGCTGATCGCCACTTCCATGCTGCTGGGTGGGATTTGGACTAAGCACTGCACTAATTGAAGGTCATCTACTTATTCAAGGGCATAATTCACCCACTGGACCGCCGATCAGATCGAGGACACCACTCGCAATAAGCGGCCATTGCAGAGCACCTGGCTGATCTGTGCATATTGACAGGAGTCAAACACTATGGCTGTCCATACAGGGGTATAGGTAGGCAATTTCAACATTGTTGTAGCTGAAGCAGGTCAACATACCTTTTGTTGCCTTTGTCTCTTAGACATCTGGTAAGAACTACATAATCTGTATGTTAAGGATAATAGACAGCGTCGATAAAATGCTCCAGCTTGATAAATTAAATGATAGCCATGTGGCTATTTAATTTATATATATATGGCAACGAATTTGTTAAAAGAAATAAAGAGACACAAGGCCGACCTCCTTCATCATTGGCGCGATTATCTATGAGGACGACTTATCATTTATTGGTCACATTTATTTGTAAGAAATATATACTTATTGATTAGCCGACTTGTTTCATAGAAAGAAGTGTCTCTTCAATTTGTATATATAGAGGTTCACTTTATCATTTGTGATCATCAAGTTTATTCTATCAAGTGCGAATGTATTCAAGAGCAGGTTGCGAATTTTCCTTAAGTGCAGATTTAGATTGAAAGGAAGATCAGATTATTATCTGATATTGCATTGTGTATTGGTGCTGAATATCGGCCTTGAGTTTGGCCTCATTGTAAAGCGAATTGCTGCCACTATTCATATATATAAGAGAGATCTTTGTTGCTGGGTTTTTCTCCCTCAAGAGGAGGGTTTTCCCAGGGTATCTGCTGTGTTATTGTCTGTCTGATTTTGAATTAATTTTCTGTGCATTAATCTGTTCATTAAAATTTACACTGTATATTTTCTGAGTAGAGGATCAATTGTCCCAAATTCTGAATATTGTCCAAAACTTTGAAGTGGCAATACTATGGTCGCGAATAAAATTCAATGTCAGATCCAAATCTTGCAGTGATGCAAGCTTATTTCCAGCATTGATTAAGGATTTGATTCAGCTGTTTCAAGTGCTTGTCACAAGGTTTGGTTGATTCATCTACTGTCACAAATCAGTTCATATTATTTCCAAATGCTGTGTCCATTTTAAGTTTGGTTCAAAGTATAGCAAAATCCAAAAAAAAGAAAATTATCAGGGACATCACAAACTAGGGTGTAAATAGGATCCAAACTCAACATCACAAAGTATCTAAGCAATAAAAAGATTGCCTTTTATGTTTCCATATAGAAAAAAATTTATGTCTTATGAAATGCTCCTCTTTTTATTACAAAGTTGTCAAAGATTACCGACCAGTTAAACAACCAAGAAGCTCTTATTTTAGTATAACTTCAAATTGGGGATGATCTCTAAAGTTTCAACAATAAAATTGTTTGGATTTAATATTCTTTCAAGGCTCTGCTTGTGGCAAAGATTTGAAATTCTTTCGTCTCAAGATATATTTTCTATGTTCAAAACAATCATCATTAATGTTTCAATCTTAAGAAAATTACTGTTTAGTATTTAGGAGATTAGCATTTATTTAGATGACAAGTGAATTCAGTTATGCACCTTAAGTGCTTTTGCTTGCATCTTGAACAAATAAAAACTAACACAAAAGATGTATGATTCATCAAAGATATGTCAACATATCTTCAAGAGATCACTTGTTCAACAAATATTAAAATTGATACTAATGGTCGAGGCCATAATTGCCTAAAGAATTTACCTATCAGACAGCTTGCAAAGAATTACCAATTTACCATCCACACAAGTATAAAGGAAGTAGATTATTTACAGTGGCAAGACCTAGGTAGCTCATTTAGCCCCCTACTCCATAGGGTAAAGAAACATCATTCAAGAAAACTGTAACAAGTACAGCCAAAAAGTCTTATGATACTACTGTTAGAAATTTGTCCTCAAAGAATTGGCCAAAATATAATAAATTTCCTTGCATAAGATAAGATTTCATATAGTTTAAATCAAAAAATTCCTTGACTTTATGAACCATAGATGGAGAACTCACCCAATACTTGCAGGATGTTTTTCTGGGCAAGTTTTTCCAAGTTTCACTAGTGAGTTTTCATTGGGTGATTATTGGCGAGTTTCAATGCTGATCTTGCAATGAGTACTTAGCAAGTCCAACACTAACACTTGTCATACATAGATTATATAGGAAAAACACATTCCAAATATGGATTTCACACTCAAAACACATTGCATTTATTTCTTGTTAACCCACACATCTTCCTCACACAGCATTTCAGCATCCTTCAACATTGGAGTGAATTTATATGTAATGTCCCCATTTTTGGGTTCTCTTGCTTTGCAGTCGGAGATGGTTTTTTGAGTTAGTGTCTGCTTGATCAATGTTGTACCCAAAACGAAATTTTTGCTTCATTTAGGCATTTTGATTAAAATGGTCTAAATCCTATAAAATTGTCATCAAAAGTCAGCTTTAGGTCAAATCCAGCATGGGTTTTTTGTGGGTTTAATGTCTAGAAGATATTGGAAAAATTTAGAAATTTTGAAAATTAGGGTTTTCGGGCCCCTATTTTTAGGAAAAACCCTAAAAAATAGGATCTTGCCATAATTGATTGAAATTAATTCTGATTGGCTTATTTCACGTCACGATCACATTGGTGAAGTCAGAATCAAGAAAAAGTCAGTTTAAGTCTGGTGGGTTGTTTTCACTTTTTTAGAAAAAAAAGTTAGGACCTCTGAGGTCGTCAGTGGCAATTGGCCAGTACCAGGTATCAAAATCTAAGCCTCAAACTCATCATAGAAGTTTTTGCGGCAAAAGATGCCGAAAAAGATGCTTCGCGACAGAGGGGATTTTCAAATGGTGAAAAATGCAAAAAATATTCCAAGTCTGGGAACACTACGCCTTGCTACGAGGGAGGTACTTGTGCAATCAATGTGCAAGTCAACTTTGCAATGTTCATACACATAAAAATGGTGAAATATAGTCATACACTCGTGTCAGCAGCAGTGATGCTTCAACACAATCAACTTAGTAAGCAACACGATGTTCGCAAAGCACAAAATGGTAAAAATCAGCCAAAAATCATCAAGTCTGGAGCTAATTGTGTCCTTGCAGGCCAGGGGCAGCCTCGAATTTGAAGGCCCAAATGCAGTTGTTGATGCTTGCAAATATAGTCATCTTCTCCAGATTTCTGCTAGCTTTCCAGTGAGTCATCAAGCGAATCCATGAGATTTACGAAACACCGACAAATGACGGCAGAAGCAAAAGATGCGAGAGATTTACACATCAAGGACGGCAGTCAAAATACAGAATTTGCGCCCTTGTAGCCCAGGGGCACCCTTGAATAAAGCCTGTCAAATGTCAAAATTTGCAGTAATCATCTCCCAATGATCTCTTCAGATTCAATCCAGCTCTGCAATGAATCCCTTCACCAGTCCATAAGACGTACTGAATGATCGTAGCTATTGATTCAACGAGCACATAAAATGGAAGGAAAATAAAAGTCAAAATGTCAAATTGTAGCTCTGCAGGCCAGGGGCCCCTAGCCTTTTGGTCAACTAGATGAGGTTTTCGGCAGTTGCTGTCTTCACGAGATCTATTCAGAATCCTCCTAGCTACACAGTGAATCCAACCATTAGCTCTTGCCATCAAACGCCCATGAATGAAGAATCAGCAGAAAACAATAAAGGATAAAAGCAAGTGGAATTTTGGCTAAGTATGGAAAAATGCACCTTCCTTGAGAAAGGCGCTATTCTTCTAGAGGCCTTCGATGCAATCTTTTGACCTCGCAACTCCCAGGAACATCTCTTCCAAGTTGTTCCATCTCTGCGATGAGATCATCGGCGCAAGCATCAGAGCATTCTAACTCCCGGCAACAAAAGTCAAACTGGGGCATTCCGTTGAAAGTTACAAGTTGCAAAATGTCTCAGAAGGTCAATTGCGCCCCTACAGGCCAGGGGCGCCCTTGCATTTGGTGTCCTTAAATCAACTTTCACAACTTGCACATATAGTCATCCTTTGTGGAATTCTTTCAGCTTCGCGATAGATTCAGCATCCACTCAACAAGAATCATCAGTCACCAACAGTGGCAAATTGAAGTACGAAGGATAAAATCCAAAAAATGGCTGTCCAGTGAAATATGCACCCTTTTGGAAAAAGGCGCCCTTGAATTTGAAGCACTAGATGAAGTTTTTAGCATTTGTTGCTCCCAGTAGCATCTTTTCAGACTTGATCCAACTTCACGATGAATGTATTAGCTCAGATTCAGGATCAACCGGGCATCCAGAATTCAGGGTCAAACAGAGGTTGCGGTGACATTTTCAAAAGACTAAAAAGTAGGAAATTGCAAAAAGTTTCTAAGTTTGAGAATAATGGCGCCCAAAGTCAAACTTTGACTTTTTGAAACTAAAGTGTTTGGTTGCCCTATAATGGAGGGGTTTTTGAACTGAATTAAAATAATAATACAACTTCAGTTTCACCTCCATTATTTTTGCATGTGGCATATTTCCTCCATCATGATTAAGTGGCGCCTATTTTAAGGTTCAATCTCCATTTTTGTTAACTGAATGGGGTCCAATGAGATTATTGTGTCTAAAAATTAGGGTTTTTGCCTACATGTGACGCCTTAACCCTCAAAAATTCTTTAAATATGCATTTAGGTGTCCATTATCTTCATCACAAGTTGAAGGCAAACACGTATTTTCTCGTGCAAGAAAGATTTGAAGGCACTACCAGTGATATTTTTCAATGTTCTTCACAGTTACAGGTCCAGATTGCTCAACGGGATAATTTTTCACACTTCATCTTTTAGTACATGCATGTTAGACTTCATTTAAGGATAGGCGTCATTTTTACAGAGGCAAAATATAACTTCTATCTTGTCTCTCATATTTCTTCTAACCTTGTCTTATTTTCTCTCGCATGTTCAAGTAAACGACAATTTTTTACAGTTCTGATCATCTAGGTACGTTGTGCACAGCATTCTCTACAAAACCCATGTGCTAGAATTTTTCAAGAAAAACTGCCCCATAGCTTCGCTTTTTGAAGCTTTGCTTTTTTCTGAAGATTCCTTTGCATGGTAGAGAAGAAGTCAACATTTTAAAAAACGAAGAATCTAGGTTTGATTAGCACATTGGCGGCTACAAAACCCATATTCCATTTTTTTTTGGAAAAATTTGCCCACGTAACCCCCGTTGCCCCTTGTTGCTTTTTTCCGAAAAGTCTTTGCATGTGAAGCAAAAAGGCATTTTTTCGAATTTCTGACATTATGGGTTTGCTTAAAATTATTTTCTCTACACAACCCACATCTCGGAATTTTTCATGAAAATTGCCCCTCGATAGGGTATTTTTAGCCTCACTAGAAGCTATTTTATCCTCACCAAAAAAGTTGTCAAAACATAGCCGTGTTTACAGTCAACGGGCTAGTTTTTCAAAATGCAGTTCACTCAAACTGAATTCAAGACCAAATCAGTTTTAATTCATGATTTCATCAGAACGACTGACACGGATTTGCATCAGGTAGATCCGGAAGTTGACTTAAATGCTTCAGAGATAGGCCAGATCACACTTAAAAACATCGAGGAACCTGAGTTGCTAGAGGCAGCCTCACTTCCCATCAAAGTACAGTGTAGAATTCGTAATGGATTGTGTAAAGCATTACAACTCTACTACACGAGAAATTCAATCAGTGGACGGACAAGTGATATATAGTATCAAGCCAAAGGACATTGAGAAGTACTTTGGTATTCCTTCGAATACAAATAACTTGGTCATATTCATGGATCAGTGTGAGAAGGCATTCAATGCTAATAAGGAGAAATGTCAGAGGAGAATGGCAAAGAGGTGGCTTAAATAGAAAAAAAGGTAACTTGCCAAAGAATGTGGGTCATGAAGAGTTCAAAGATGAATACGCGGTTTTGATTACCCTTCTTAACCACATTACCGGTCAAGCAGATGCCAACAAATTCCATCCTTGGATGTATTACATCATGGCTCAGATCATCAACAAAAAGGAGCATTACAACTGGGCTTCTTTGATCAACGACGTTCTCCACAAACAGATGACTGGCTTCTTGGTTGCTCACGAATTCGACATGTGTTCGGACCTCGTGTATCTAATAGCCTTCCAAGGCCAATTTAGAGGGTTGAATACTGTGGGGATTCTAAGTGTACAAAATTTTCATCAATATTACTTGCAGCTTGAGTTCACACAGTTCGAGCGACACTTCAAGCGAGTGCAAGAATCATTTTTGATGTACACCATGAGGAATCTGGATCGTGAGCTACATGTGTGTATATCAACAGAAGCCAAATCAGCAATGGTAGAATGGGTGGATTGGTTCATCCAGTTCCCTACTTTTACCTACATCCACGTGTACGGATACTTAAGTCATCCAGCCATGTTACCCCATTATCCTTCGGATAAGGTGGTGTTCATGGAATTTCTACAGTAGTTGTACGAGGTTCACTCCTATCTTCGCAACAAACGCAAGCCAACTGCCACTTTTCCATTACAAATGGGGATTTATAGGTGCAAATCAGCATCTGACACCAAGGCTATGAGCCATGAGTTGGTGAGACTTAATCTTACGTATCTTGTTGAGAGACGCTCATATGATCCTTGGGGTCACTTTTCAGCACACCTTGGCGGTCATTCTTCTCACAAGCCTTCTATGGAAGACTATTGGTTCAACTGTGAGGACAAGTTCAAGGTGTGACGACGCAACTACAGCAGGTTCACCCTTCATGCTTGCCTCGAAGGAAAGGACTTCTTGCTACCTTCATTTTTTATAGAGCTTTTGAAAGTGTCTTCGAGGCTTTTTGTCTTTCCCTCATTTGTCTTCTTAGGAGTCTCTTTGGAATCTTCCTTGAATATTTGATTATCTTTATAGCCAAGTCCTATTTTATTTGATGATGGCCTTTGCCCATTAATTATGTCATCTAGGATTTCGGTGTTTTTTTCAAACTTGAGGCTTGTGTTCAAATTGGTGGTTGTTGTAATGTCCCCCTTTTTATGACGTCCTCTTTCAGTTAGGGTTGTTTGGGGTACACTTACTATTTTTACTAAGTGCTATTTTTAGCAGGGGGTCTGGTACGACACTTCAGTCTTTGGCGAGCCTTCTTGAGGGTCTCAGTTTCTCTCTGGATCAAGCTTTAGGGCATTGTTTACCTTTTTTAGGACTTTCTAAAAATAATAAGTCAGTTAAGGTTGGCTAGTCCTAGTCAGGATGGTCTCAGCAGCACAAATTGAATCGATATAAAGTTACTAAGGTTGAATCACTGAAATATTTGAATAATGTTTCGAAATATGGAGTTTTAATAAAGTAACTTTATTTTTAATCATTGAGGGCCCTGAGGGGGCATAAAAAGGACCTTGGATGCCTAGTGAATGACTTGAAGTTGTTTTTAAACTTAAATGCAATTTAACTTACTTTTTTTACCTTGGGCGCCCAAAGCTTTGGAGGAGGTAAATATTTAATTAAATGAAGATTATCAAAGCTTTAAAAAAAAAATGTTATATTTTATTATTGCATCTTGGACGCCAAAGTGTGAAGGAGAGATTATAAAAATTAATTTAAATCAAAAGGCTACTTGAAGTTCGTGTGGGTTTTAGGGCTTCTCTTTATATTCTCTTGGTAGGCATCATTTGCAGCTAATGATGGTTTGGATATTGATGTCCATTGGCTTTGGAGCTTGGCTCTAGGGTTTGGATTGACTTGCTGAGACAAAAACCTCTGCAAGGACACCTTTCTTCGTGTGTGAAAGACCACATCAAGAGAGGATATTGGAGGCTTCACATAGGAGCTTCATTTGTGCTACAAGTTGCAGGTTGCTGAGTCTAGAGATGAAGATATTCGATCTTTTTTTAAAGTGGAGTTGTTGGTTTTGGCTTGTTTAATCTTGGTATTAATTTTGGTGAAGATTAAACTCATTTTGGTGGAGATTTTAATGATTTCTGGGTATTAAAAATTCAGGAACTGAACTCATGTTTCTGCTTATATCTTTGAGAAGGAATTTTTATTTCAAATGGGTATTGCTTAGAAAGGCTCCCCTCTTCAAGGTGATTCCATCAAGCTCAAGGAAGTGATTTTTTGATGAGTTTTGGAATTTTCTAAAGAAGGCCGAACTTCACCAGGAGGGATGGCTTGTGGGGGAGAAACATCTGAATTCTCAAGTACTGGAGTAGTCTACTTCTATTCAACTTAGTGGGGAATAATCAGGGGTTTTGGCATGGTTGAGCCAAGGGCTTTAGAGTTGGCATCTTGTAGCTGGGCGTCACCTTTGAGAAACTTCATATATGCTGTTTGACACCATTTCCAGGTCTGAAATAGGCTTAAATCTAAGTTTGATGTTATTCATATTTAACTGTAAATTTCTGCTAAAAGAACTGAGCAATTAAGGCTGCAAGTTCGACCTTGTGCTTCATGGTCCATTTGCTGGGTGATAATATTCTTGCTGTGCGTGGTTATTTGAAGAGCCCATGCTACTGATATGACTCCTGTGTTCAGGTCTGAGATTCTTTAAATCTGCGTTTGAATATGTTCCTGAATGACTGTAATATTTCAGTTGAATAATCAGATTGATTGAGCTCCTGAAAGTGTTCATTGCTAGTGTATTTCTCTTCAGTTTTTATGCTCTTGTCTATGTATTCATGAAATATCAAATGCACATGTTAAACCTATGAAAAGACATTGCAAAACAACACATAAACTCATAGACAGCAAGCAGAAAACTAAGAGAAAGAATACATAAAATTATTACAGCAGTATAGAAGTTTCAAAAAAAAAATATTTGGTGTTGGTCATTACAGTTGTCTTCTCCAATTATTTCCTCATGGAAGCAATTTCACACTCTTAACCTTTCACAACTTTCTTCCTTTGCTCTCAATTGGATTTTTACATCTTCTTGAATTCTTTTCTCTTCTTCAATTTGGATTTTCACATTGATTATTGTTTGCTCTGCTTCCTTTATTTGATCTTTCAAATCAATGATCACCTTTTTGGATTCTTCTTGTATTTTGGTCTTTTTATCTTCTTGAAATAGCTGTTTGTACTTTAAATTCTTCTTCCTAAGTCTCAATTTTGTCTATGGCACGATAGAGTTCTTCCTCAAAGTTATCTTCATCATCATTTTCATTATCAGATTTAGTCTTCTCTTCCTCATGTGAGTGCTTGTTTTCTTTATCATTTTCAAATGTCATAAAAAGCATCTCTTCTCTATGGCTATCCCAATCACTTTCATCAGATGAGCTATCATCTCTATAAGCATAGAGATTTTTCTTGTAATCATAGGATTTCTTCTTCTCATTGGTTTTATCATGGTTGTGACTATTTTTGGTTCCTTTCTTTGTATAGAGCTCTTCTTCTTCATCACTATCACCTCCTTTCAAATATGGGCATTTCTTAATAAGGTGTCCTACTTTTCCACAATAAAACATTTAAATGGCAATTTTCTTTTGTTGTTTCTGTTTTTTAACTTCCATACAAAATAAGATTCCTCGTTGTCCATTTCTACCTCAAAACTCTCACTTGGCATACGTTCCTTCTTTTTTTACCTTTTGTGGCTTTGAAGGCTGCTTCCTTTTTAGATGTATTGCCCTTTTCAGTCATCATCTCATAATCAATGAGGATTCCATTTAGCTCATCCATTGTTAATTTATCCAAGTCCTTCATCTCTTCTATAGCAGAAATTTTAGCATCAAATCTTAAGGGAAGAGATCTCAAAACCTTTTGTACCACTGTTGATTCTTCTACTTTTTCACCAAGACCCTTTAGGGTATTGACTATCTCATTTACTCGAATCAGATAAGCAGCAATATTTTCTTCATCCATCATCTTTAGACTCTCAAATTCCCGTCGATGGGTTTGAAGTTGTGCTCTTTACTTTGCTACCTCCTTCATAAATATTTTTTAATTTATCCCATATATCCTTAGCAGATTTGCAATGCATTACTTTCACAAGTTCTAATTCCGTTAATCCACACAAGATTGCATTCTTGGCTTTAGCGTTGATTTTCACTTGCCTTCTTTCCTTGTGAATCGATTGGAGGAGTTGATGGAGTCGTATATCCATTTACCACTAATTCCCAAATTTCAAATCCAAAAGCATTTAAATAAATTTTCATCCTTAAGCTCCAAAAGGTGTAATTTGTCCCATCAAACAATGGAGCCTTATTAGAAGAGAATCCTTCTTGTCCGCTCATGTGTGCTCTATTTGTCACTTCATTACTTGCATTTAGTGCTTTGTTATCAACACTCTGCATGCATTTCCTTTTCCCTTATTTCCTTTTCGTCTTGCCATGTGTGCTCTTTTATATCTACCTTCAACTAGTTGAACTATCTCCGAAAGAACCCACTCTAATACCAATTGATGAACACATGGTTATACTGAGAGGGGGGTGAACCAGTATAACAATAATTTTACTTTTTCAAACTTAATACCATATTTAAAACTTGATCAATAATAATATAATTTACTCAACATCAATAATCACGCACATAAGAACACAATAACACACGATATTTATGTGGAAACCCTTGTGGGAGAAAACCACAGCACAATAATGTTTTTATATGAATTCTTCTTTTTGCAAATTTTGTAGGCAACACCAATCCCCACAACTTGTAGGCACCAACCTACTGGAGGCACAAACTCTCTCAGCTAAGCACCAACTTAGCAAGTGACACCAATCTCTCATCAAGGAAGCACCAACTTCCAAAACAAAACTAGGTTCCACCTTCTTGGATGTTGCACCTTCAATGGATGATGGACAATTCAATCTCCTTTATTCATTCACTTCACGATTCCCTTCTTATTAACCATGTAATGTCCCCTTCTCAGAGGTGATCGCTTCAGTTGACCGTTGGCCTATTCCGGAGACCCGTAGGCTACGCGGATGGTGAAATTAGGGTTTCCTAGTTTTGAGGAGTTTGTTGCTCGAAGTTTGGGTTTTTGATTGCGGAGTCTTTCTGGGTTTTCAGTGAGCTTCGCAGTGGTGTGTTCAGTTTGGCATTCCGGGCAACTTCACGAATTTACTATTTTTAGTAAATTCTATTTTTAGCAGTGGACAGGTTGGGTTCAGTTCAGCTGGTCATCTTCTTCGGTTGTTTCAGTTGGCACTTCAATTCTTGGCCTTGGGCGCATATTTCTTGGAGAGATAAGTATTTTCATTATAATATTATATTTTAATATTATACCCCTTGCCTAGCAGTACAACTTAAGTTGTTTTTAAAAAGGGGAACTTTGAGGGTCCAGGCGTCATGGAGAGATAAGTTATATCTTTTAAATGTTAAATATTGAGATGAAGAAAGGGACGCCTATTTGTGGATTTTATTTTATTTTAAAAGTGAAATATTTCAATAGTAAAAAGGGACGCCATTCTTTGCAGGGAAAAGGTGAATTTGAAATTAGGGTTTGGCTGCCTCCTGGAAGCTTCTAGATGTTTCTCTTGTCTATTTAATCAGGCCTCAGCTCTTCATTTGGGATCTTTTGTCTACTACACCGTTATGCTGCTGGAATGTCTTCAGGCACTCGCTTCGAGGAAAGCACACCTTCTAGCATTGGCTCTTCTTCTTGCTTGAAAGATAGCAACTAGTTGAGAGGTTAGCTTGTAGTTGGGTTGTTTTGGCATTGTAGTTGAGTTTCTTGCATTTAGCTGATGTTATTCAAGCATTTTGTCATGTTTCAGAGTTGCTGATGTTGCATAGCTGTAAGCAGTTTTCATTCATAACTCAAAAATACAAAAAGATATTGTTTTGGGTATTCAATATATCATCTTTCCTCATTGGGGCGACCCACCTTGCAAAATTACAGATTTTTATCTGTTGATTTGGAGTTTATCTATCAAGTTCGCCCTTTTAAGAGGGCCGTACCTTTCTGTTATAGCTTTGGGATTTGGTGCAAAAAGTTTATGGCTTGTTTGGTGAGGGTTTGAGTTCTTAAATGGGGCGCTTTCATGCCTAGAGCAATCTGCATTTGATATTTTGTCATTTGAGTATGAATTGAGTGAGATATGAGCAATTGAGTGAGGATTGGTTTGCAGATTTCACATTTAAATTGCAGGTCTGACAGATTAGAATTAAGTTAATCATCTCTTGTTAAAAAATTGAGTATTGTAAGTTGCATTTTGGTCTTTGGAAGACACTCTACACAGCTGCAGCCATGAAGACTTGAAAAGCTCTAGTTTAATTGAAAATTCTGATACATTTGTAAGCTGTTAGTAGTACTATCAGCAATTCATCTTTATCTTGCAATTTGAGTTATTGTACATTCCCATTGAATAAGTGGAAGAGGCTGGCTTGCCGCCTATTTACTTGTTTTGCATTGTAATTTCCTAAGTCTCCGCCATATGGTCGCCTCTTATCCATCACGGATTGAGTAGCACATACTTGGTGTTGAGCTAATTTTCAGTATTGCACTAGATAGGGATCCTCTGACCGTATGCTCGTCATTCGCCGGCGCATCACTTGGTTAGAGTTCTTGTTCAGCATTTTCCTTTGAGATCCTCTGACCAATGCTCACACCTTGCCCACATCGGGATCCTGGTGTACATTCTGGTTAGAGTTACTTTCCGCATCGTTTTGGTTTGTGCTAACCTTAACGGGTGCGTGTTGCATTGTAATCAATTGTGAAAATCAAAAAAAAAATTGGTCCGGCTCATTACAAACCACATAAATGTATTTGCATCATTATATAAGTTTGCTTATTCTTTCCATATACATATCCTTCATAAGTCTCTTGCACTCATTCACATGCATTCCATTATTGATTCACTTCACACATCTGGTCAAAAACTCTTCACACATCTGCTCAAAAAGGTCTTCATAAATCTGCCCATAAAGCCTTCACAAATCTGCTCTATTCTCCTTCTTAAATCCACATATATCTCTTCTTCTATGTCTACAACGATTACTTCTTACAAATGTGCCTTACAAATCTTCATATATTCTTACTACCAAATCTGCATACATTCTCCTTCCAATTCTTCTTATATTCTTGCACATGTTCCCTATATATCTGCATATATCTTCTTCATATCTGCATATATATTCTTTATATCTGCTTCTTCACAATTTCTTAATATGTTGTGTATGTATGATGAATTTATTTTTTTCAGACTCATCTTCCTTGACACTTCTCTCTCTTTTTATATCCTCATATTAATTGGAGAGACATAGTGATGAGGGCTTGCAGAGACCTCGTATATCTTATAAGTTTGATACTTGATACTTTATATTTGGCTAAAAACTAATAATGTAATCTTTTATATACTTCATTTGTGAACTTAATTATGTATGAAGACTTAGAATTTGAATGCTTTTATATGAATGCTTATTTTCTTTGAATAAGTGATTAAATGGCATTTAATGTTGTGATTGTTTCATTATTGTGTATATTTAACTCATAACTGGAAAAGCGTTTATCAATCAGATGAAGCGCTAACCATTTTTCTATTCAAATGAGATTGGCAGCTAACCTATCATGACTCAACAACTTTGACCAAGTTACTTGTCAGCGAAACAACAGTTCCAGCCTGTTGTGACCTTTTCACACATCACCCCATTGCAAATGGGGACCCTTTGTTTTTTTTGCTTTTTTTGAGTTTTGCCTTGGCATCACAACTGTTTATCACTATGTTTCTTTACAATGAGTTAAAGTTTTGAAGAGTCATCTAAGCCAAGCGAAGAATTTGAGCCTAAATCATTGTCCAAACATCACCATAGTGCTTAGGAGGCCCGAGGGACGAAGATCGATTGTCATTTTGGTCAATTCTGACATCTACTTTTTGGGGATTGCCCCTCCGGACCCCCTATTTTTTAGGGACTTCATTTTTGGCCTTTTTAGCCCAAGTTAGACTTCCTATTTTTTAGGGGCTATTTTTGGAAAGTTACTATTTTTGGAAAAGTTTCTATTTTTGGCAGGGTTCCTATATTTATAAAGTGCCCAGATTTCGAAAATCCACTTAGAAGTTCCAAAAAACCAATGGAAATCACAGAAAATCAGTTTGAAAAAATTCATGAAATCCATAATGAAAATTTGAAAATCAATGAAATCTGAAAAAAATCAGTCAAAAATCACAGAAAAATGTTGAAAAATCTAAAAAAATCTGTGAAAAGACTGAAAATCATGGTAAATTCGCCTAAGTGTGGAGATATGAGCTCATGAAGGCATGGAAGAGAGGCTGAAAGTCTGACCAGCAGGGAGAATGGAGAGCAAAATCAATGGCAAGAGCTTCAGCTAAGTCCGCCATGGAGAAGAAGCAATGGCATGACTTCAAGGCAAGTCCGCCTTGCCATGGCTTGACTTCTAGACAAGTCCGCCCCACTCAACAAAGACATGGCATGAGGACATGGCAAGTCCGCCATGCCATGGAAAAGGAAATGGCAAGTAGTTGGTGAAGTCCGCCCAGCTTGGAAGAAGGCAGAGAATTAAAAAATTTGGCTAAGTATGAACACCTTTGAGGGGGAAAACTTGAAAAATTTGGCTAAGTATAAGTGCCTTGCCTAGATAATGCTACCTTGGGGAGAAAAATTTCATGAAATTGACTAAGTATTTGATGCCTCGGAAAATGAAATGAAATTTTGGCTAAGTGTAAAAGGAAAATACATGTGGAAAAGAAGTTCCAAGTCCGCCATGCCAAAATGAGAATGGCAAGAACTTCTTGAAGTCCGCCCTTGTAGTATGGAAAGAAGACTCCAAAGTCCGCCCTTGCAACATGGAAAGAAGTTTCCAAAATCCGCCATAAGAAATGGTGAGAATGTCCAAACAAGAGGAAAGTCCTACCTTGGCACTTAGAAAAAATGGCAAAGACAAGACAAAGTCCGACCTTGCTCAATGGATGGACAGCACAAGCATGAGAAAGTCTGACTTTACCCAAGCATAGCATGTCCAAACCTTTATAAGGCATGTCCAAGGCAAAATAAAGTCCGACCTAGGCCTAGATAAGAAAATGTCTTGAGCATCATGAAGTCCGACTTTGATTGAAGAAAAACGTCCAAGCTCATATGAAGTCCGCCAAGGAAATGGCAAAGCACATGCAAAGTCCGACTTAGCTCAAGTAAGGACGTCTAAACTACTGTTAAATCCGCCTAAGGATGAAGATGCCTAAGCATAAGACAAGTCCGCCCAAGAAGAAAATGAAGATGTCAAGACAAGGATAAAGTCCGCCCAACCAAGAAAAAACAAAAAATTGGCTAAGTAAAAAATTCAAAAAATTGGAAAGGCACAAGTAAAGTCCGACCTCCCTCAGCAAGGAATGTCCAAAGCCTCATAAAGTCCAACCTTGGCATAAGGAGTGGATAGCGAGACCAAAGTAAAGTACGTCCAAAGAGAAAAATTCAGAAAAATGACTAAGTGTTGGAAGGAAAATAAGAAGAATGAGGGGGAAAATAAAGGGGGAAGTGAATAAAATCCTTGTCCAAGGATGGAATTTGTCCTACATAGCACAAGCCAGAGTCAGAATTGAAGGCAGGTCCACAGGCAAAGTTCATTCGAACATCAAGATGGCCAAAATCTTGGCTAAAGGTTGAATAGTCCACACAGAGGTATTACAAAATGAACTTGAATAGCCAAAATTTGGCTAAGTATGGGAAATACTTCACATAGAAAATTCCAATTTTCTCCATCATGGCGATAGCACAGAGGAATTCTTCTCCAAATTCAAGGTGCTTGTAGGAATTTCAGAGCAATCCAAAAAAAAAGGCTTAATAACTTCAAGTCTAAACATGTGCTCCAAGGCAAGACTTCCAATACAGGTGAGAAGAAGAAGCCAAAGTCTCAAAGGAGAGCCAAAGATCAAAGCTAGGATAGAACAAGCGCAAAGGACAGAGTCGTCAGCAAAGAAAATATTCTAAGGCAAGCACATGGAAAACGAACAAAGTGACCAAGGAGGACATCCAACCTACTGAAGTGGCGCCTCGACCAATCAAATTGTTCCAAATCAACATGCAACAACTTTCTATTTTATTTGTTGGTTCATATTTAGCAAAAAGGACAAGTGTCCTCGAATGTAATTTTCTCATTGGTCGAGGGGTAGTTAGTTGTAACAAACCCTAATTAGGGTTTTATTTTGTAATCTCGGTCGTTGATCCTAAATCAATCTTGGCCATTGAATTGTAATTGGGGAGCCTATAAATTGAGCTCATCCCCTCATTTGTAAAGCATGGGAGCATGTTGCAAAACATGTTGAGATAAGTAATTGTTGTGTACGACTGCTAAAGTAATAAGTAATGCATGCATTGTTCTAATGGTGATTACTTCTCTTATTTTGGAGTTGTCATGGTTCTTATCCCTCATCATAGTTTAGATTTTATTTCATGTATGTTAGATGAATGCAAGATTTGATAAGTGTTGATTATGGTGAAACTTTTGCTCATACTTTCTTTGAATGGATGATTTTCATTCAATGCGTAAAGTTAGCCTGAGCTTACTTTGTGGATGCTTAACTTCTGTCTGGATAAATATTGTTCGATTCGATGGTAGTTATTCATGACGTGAAAATCATAAGCACACTCCCTTGAAGATTGCATCCACTTTGTGTAGTTGTCGTTGAGCGTGGCGAAGCAAAGCGTGGTTATTGGTTTCACCAAGTCAATACCATCTCTTGAATTCTTAGAAAGTAGATTAGAACTTCTAAACCCTTATCTCCTTTTTCAGTTTGTTTGATCCAAGACCCAAACAGTAGAGCCTCATTGTCTAGACCTTCATTGTGAATTGAACAAGCCTACAATAAGTCCCTTTGTGTTACCAGCATATCACAATGACCATTGAGCTTATCCGCACGTCAATACTTGACATAGGGAACCTTGGAATCGCCATATGATCTTCTCGCAATCTTAGCATACGCAGTGGTTTTTCAAGAGAGGATAGGGTGTCTTTGGGCATTTTATTCTGATGTTTGGTGTGTCATAAAACACGCATCAACACAGCCAAACATGCATTCCACCTCTGCAGTTCTTTTCGACATCAACTAAAGATGATTACAAGATTTTCACGATTGTTCTCCAAGCGCTCCAGAATGTCTTTAATAATCTGGAGTTATTTAGACTTCCCGCTTTTTCCCGCTTTTCAAATAAGAGAGGATATATATATCCAATCTCAGGATAGTTAGAAGGTTAATGTATTAGTTTTTGATTTCAAGTAGATTACGTTTCTCAGTTCATCGCTAAATATTTTTGTACTTCTTTAATGTCCCCATTTTACGATGTCCTCTTTCCATTGGGGTTGATTTCGATAAACTTACTATTTTTAGTAAGTGCTATTTTTAGCAGGGGGTCTATTACGGTGCTTCGGTCTTCGATGAACCATCTCGAGAGTCTCAATTTCTCTCCAGCTCAAGCTTTAGGGTGCAATCTACTATTTTTAGGACTTTCTAAAAATAGCAAATCAATTAGGGTTAGTCAAACCTGGTCAGGATGGTCTTAGCAGCACATATTCAGTCGATACAAGGTTACTAAGGTTGAATCATTCAAATATTTGAATAATGTTTCGAAAGGAGCTTGAATAAAGTAACTTTATATTTATTTGTTGAGGGTCATGAAGGGAACCACTTTGTACCATGGCGCCTAGTACAATGACTTTAAGTTATTTTAATGAGCTTCAATAAGTAATTTATTATGCGCATTATTGAAGGACGCCTAAGGAGAAAAGAAAATGGAGTTAAATTTATATTAAAAGCTAATGTCAAGGATGATGAATATAAAATCAAATGTTTTAATAAAGTGGCGTTGATTTTTAGGGCTGTTGTTGATCACCTTATCTTGGAGACTTTTAAAAGCTTATTTGAAGTTCATTTTGGGAATTATGGATGGATGCTTTGGAAATTGTTTGTCGTGTATTTCTCTTGGAGCTTGGCTTTGAGGAAATCAAGGGTTTGCAAGGACGAAAAACCTTTGTAGATCACACTCTCTTCATGTTTGAAAGACAACATCAAAAGAGTTTTTGGAGGTCTCATTCAAAGGCTTCATTTGTGCTTCATTTTGATGTATTTTGATGAAGTTTTGAGAAGTTAGAGAACATTTCTTATGCAGATTTCGAGTGTAGTTGAGAACACAAGTTAGAAGAGCAGATTTATATCAGTTTGGTTTGGTTATGCTCTTCTCAATATTGGCGTGGTACTCTTTGAAGTTTTTGGTGTGTTTCTGCCTTCCCAAGCATGGCTATCCTGAACCTGAGACCCATATATTTGCTCACAAGTCAGAAATGGAGATAGATTTCGAGATGGGTATTTGATTTCTAAATGACTCCTTCAATGGCGATTCCATTAAGTGCTGGTTCACTTTTTTTGACAAAGTTTTCAATTTTCTAGAGCAAGTTGAGTTACTCTAGGAGGGATGGCTTATGGGGTTTGAAGAACAGAATTTCCTTGAGGTTGGGTTGCCTTCCCTGCACGCCATAGGAGACTAAAGTTGAAGAAGTTGGACAAGTTTATCAAGGAGGAGGCATCCCTCTCTATTGTGCTGGCCGATACCTTTGAAGAAGGGTTTCTTTGTTGCTGTTATGCTATCCCCCGGTCTGAAAGCTCTTGAAATTTCTGCTATAGACTTGTAACTGCTCTTAAATGTTCTATGATAAAATCTGATTATGGTAGTGACTGAAAATTATTTTCAGCTAGTTCCTCTTGTTTGCATTTTCTTTGTTGTTTGTATCATTTGGTATCAATGCACAATGAATGGCATGTAAACAATCATACAAATCAGAAAACAAACTCAAAACCCTACGTGCAGCAGTTTGGAGAAAATCAGATTAAAAATAAATAAATAAATATTTGGGGGTAGATTATTACAACTTCGCCCCTCTTTGGGAAAATTCGATGGAAATAAAAAGAAGTTGATCCATTTCTGTTGTTAGATCCCTCCAGAGGCAGAGCACGGCCCGCTCTTCCGAAGGAAGGTGATCTTGTTAGTTAGTATTTCATCTTCATTCTTGTTTTAAGTTGGAATTCTTTCATCAGTATAATGTTAGAATAAATCTTAAATCTAGGACTGCATTGTTGAAATCTTTGTACCATTATTTTGTTGATTAACTAGAATTCATTCTGATTTAATTTAGTTCACTTTCTAGTTAATTAGATTGAAGATAAAATAGTTAATTTATCATTGATAAATAGTTATGTTCTTAATGGAATATGCACAGAGAAGGGATTATTACTTGTTAGATTGGATGTATGAGGAATGGAGTAGTTTGCTTTTGAATTAGGAACCAGTAGATAACTAGATTTCAATTTTGTTGATTAGTTAGATTTTGAATTCAAGCTAATGCTAGATTCTTGTTTTTCTGCAAGATAGATTAAGTTTAATAATCCATTCCTCATGATCTAATTCAGCTTGCAATACGACTTATCTCTGCACATTTTCCGTTCTGGAATGATTTGTTTTCATTTGGAAGCCTTTAGAATAAGTTTGAGTAAGGAAAAAGTTAGAAGAATAGCATAGAGTAACTTCTAATAAAGAAGGAACAACCACGAACTGCTCCTGACAAAGCGGACCAAACAACAAACCCCCCCCCCACTCCCGCCAAAAACCAATCCAACTCTTACCGCAAATAGCTTTAGACACTCCTGGGTTGACAATTAAAGATTAAATGATTAGGGAATTGTGACAACAACGACCCCTATCCATCACATAGCCTTTGGGATTAGATATCTCTTTTTAAAGGAGTCATGTGTAATGTCCCCATTTTCGAGTTCTCTTCCTTTATAGTTGGAGATGGCTTTCTAGGTTTGTGTCAGCTTAATCAGAAGGGTAATTTGATGTTACGAGTCAGCTCAGTTGGTTTAGAGGAGTTATTTGATGCTTTCAAATGTTATTTTTGGCTTCTAATGTGCCCTCCAAGAATCTTGGAGAGGGCGTCTACTTATAGAAAGTTGCCCAGTCGGCTTCGTTTATCATTATTCGTCATTGAGATCACTCCAGTGCAATCAGTTTCCGATTTCAATGCATCCCAGCAATTTCTGCAAAATGAGTACATTAATGGCTTTATTTTAATAATTTTACTAAGGTTGCCAAATATTATTTAAATATTTAAAAAGCACCTTAGTGTTATAGCTCGTCGCAACTAGGATGAAATGTTTTAAATCATGGATGTATTAAATGGGGACCTTGCATGTCAAATTATCATTATTTTAATAAAAAAGTATTTTTTGGAGCTAAAGGGGAGTTTAAATGAATTAAATAGAAGCTTCTGGAGAGTTTGGCAGGAAAAGTATAAAATAAGGTTATGAGAGCTCATTTGATTATGTTTATTCTATTTCTCTAATCAAAACCCTTGTGATACTGGAGATTGAACTTGGTTCATCTCAAACTTCTGAAGGACTCTTGAAGAATATCATCCATGGTGGTGAAAGATCCTCTCTGATTGATAGCTGATAGATTCATTCAGAGTCTATGCTTGTGCTTCATTTGCATATTTTGAGATTGAAGATATCATATTGGTGGTCATCCATTTTGAGGGAAATATATATTGCAAGGGCATAGGGTTTAAGAGGGATTTATACTCCAATTTGGCGTGGAGGTTCTGAAGGTATTATTGTTGCCCTATGCTTGGTCAATTGGTTTTGTTCTGAAGTTTTATTGGCCGCTGTAATCAAAGGTTCAAGACAGGTCATAGCATTTCCCTGTTGCTATGTGAATGTTGGGACTTTATAAAACTGCTGAGCGTGGATATCTGAAGGGTTTATCGTTGCATGCTACCTGGTCGACTGGCAATAACATATTTATGTCTGTGACTGGGTTGTGGGTCATTTCCAACCTGTAGTTCCATTGCATATTCAAGGAATTCAGAAAAGGAAGGTTGTGGTTACTGTGTGTCTGCTGCTGGTCATTCCATGAAGTCGTGACTCTGTCTATTGCTGCGTGGGGGTTTCCTATACGTGTGTCTGCTGGTTAAGAGCGTCTACAGCTGTATACTGAGCCGTGGTTCTTGTGCACTGGGCTGGATGTGATTACATGAGGGGAAATCTGCAGTTTACCTAGCGCCAACCTTTATTCCACAACTGAGTGATTATATGTTGGTCATGGCAACTTTTGAAGACTGTTGTTTGCATATTGAGGGGACATAAATTGGTATTTAGCACTGTATCTGTTATCTGAACATTCTAATGTATTTCTTTATCATAAATCAGAGTAATAGAGTTGGTTCAGAATTGCATATATCAATGTTATGATATACTTCAGTCATAAGTCACTTGTATAAGATTGTAAACTGAGATTGCTAAATGAATTACCTGAGAATGTATTTTTATTCATTCTGCAACTAGTTTCAGTTATTGCTATGTAATTGTTTGACAAAATGATACATATGTCAAACTGGAAACAAATCGAAAAAATTATCATGCAACCAAGAGGGGATATTTCATCATGTCTTTTCAAAAACTAATCGCTGCTCTAATTCATTCTTATTTTATTAAAACAATCCTTAATAGAATAGTTGCCTTATGTTATTATTAATGGAATGTTTTCACATAAGCACTGCCTCTGTTATTTTATCCCTTAATCGCTACCTTCATAAAATGATTACTGCCCTTTTAAAAAGTGATCGCTGCCTTGTCAATGTATATATATATCACTGATTTTTAATCATTGTCTTATATTAATCTTTTTTATAATAATCATTGTCTTTTGTAGATTTAGTCGCTGCCACCTTTCTTGTGAATAAGACAAGATGATTAATACAAAGTGAAGAAGATAAATTTGTCTTATTTGATTTTTTTGTCTTATTTGATTTTTTTTTGTCTTATTTGACTGCCTTATATGCTATTTTTCAAAAGTATTCATTTCCCTTTATAATGCTGCACTTTACAATCTCTAATTTCACTTTTAAATCATTTTATTGTTTGATATTCTTTAATCCACAATTTCATATGCTGCCACCATAATTAAATATAAACTTGATCTTTAACATAAGTTGCTTCATCTTAACAAGGGTAGTTGTTGCTTCTTTAAATTGTTGTCTACATAATAATTAGATGCTTCTTTTCATAAATATCTTTTTTGCCTTATAAAGGAGTCACTGCACTTATACTATAGTCCTTAGTTGCTAAACCTTATGCGCAATAATCACTGTCAATCGCTGTTGCTTGATCTCTTGGAGTCACATCAGATCTTGGTCTTTCCTTTGAATCAGGCTGAGCCTTACACCACCTAAGACTTCTAGTTTTTCCTCTTTAGAACCAGATTAGCAGCATCCATGCTCTTGAACATATGTAATGTCTTTTACATACTTGTTCATGATCACTTATAACCTGCAAAGCTTCAACAAAAGACACATAGGTGCAGTTTTAACAAGTAGCTAATATAGTTCCTCATTCTTCGCATCAAATGGAAGATTCCCAATAAATACTGTCCTTCTTGCATCATAGATGAAATCATTCATATGTAGTTATATTTTCAGAATAAACTCGACTTATTTCGTGAATCAGTCTTCACAAGACTACTGCCTGTTAACTATAAGTTCTCGCTCCACTCAGTCTGCAATCTTATACATAATCTTGACGACATTATGGCACCAAATACTTGGATCTCTTCTTTGACATCAATGACAAACTTCTAACAATCTCGTCCATACATCAATGATACTATGCCTAGACAACGAAATCCTTTTTGACATGACTTTGACATCAACGACAACATTTCCAACAATCCAAAGGTCCATTCGGAACCCGAAGTCCCGAAAGGATAAGATCAAAGAAAAGGGAAAGCAGGAACTCAGAAGGAAAACAGATTTTTGGATTTGATCCAAAACTCCATTCGGAACCCGAAGTTCTGAAAGAATAAGACCGAAGAAAAGGGAAATGGGGAATCGGGGACGGACTTGGACATTTGGACTTGGTCCAAATGTTTTTTCAAGACCTGAAATCCCGAAAGGACCCAACTCGAAGGAAAAGAAGAATTGGAAATGAACTTGGACTTTTGGACTTTGGTCCAAATGTCCATTCGAGACCCAAAACCCTGAAAGGAGCACTTGGAAAAAAAAGGAAAGTGGAGACTCAGAAGGAAAATAGACTTTTGGACTTGATCCAAGAGCTCGATAGAGACCTGAAACTCCAATAAGACCAAAAGAGGAAAGAGGGAGACTTGGCCACTTTTTGAAATTTTTGTAAATGGGTTTTTGGCTGCAGCTTGGCAAAGGGATAATGCAACTACCAGAAGCACTTGAGCCTGATAAACTGTAATAACCCCCTATGGTTTCAAATCTGATTTTTTTGTGTTTATGTTTGAATTCTGGTTTTTTTGGGGTTTTTGCCAAATATTGCCGGAAATAAAAATGCTAAATTAAATGATAAAACAGAATGGAAAGCATAGAATATTGAGAATCCAAATGTTAATATTAATTTCAAAATGTTATACAAGCATAACCATTTGCTAGTAAACATTGCCACAGTTCTGATTTTTGAACTAGCACCTTGACTGGCACACTTCTCTAGACGCTTGTTACACCCCGATTGTATAGCTACTACTGCATAGGGAAATGCACTGTAATGATTGAATCTTTTAGATGAATAAAACATGTTGTTCTTGTTATCAAATGAATGTGTCCTATTTAAATGATTGTCTCATTTGTCTGATACTTCTATTGATGTAATTCTTGAATAAATGTTGCATGTAAGTTATGGAATAATGTTTATTCTAACTTTTGAGATGTTTTATGTATACTGCTTTGTTTTAAGCATATGACTTCTGTTGTCGTGTCATGATGTGCAGGAAAGAGGATCATTCCTCCAGGCAGAGGAGAGATATCACTCGAGGAGGAGCTTGGTCAGTAAACAGTAACGCGAAGCATCTGAGCATACACACACGTTCCTTAGACTGAGTAAGCTTAGTCAGTTTGTGTGGGTAATAGATAAGTCGTTCATAGGCTTATGTGTTTGCGTTAGGAGTCGTGTTTACTTCTATATGCATTTATAAGTGATGTTTATCTATGTATCTATTTGTGGTTTTACGATTATGTGGATATTAATAATATTATATTATTATTGCCTGGTGACTTTACGTAAAAATATATATATATTTATTTATATATATCGGGTTGTTGACTGGCTCACGATATATTGATATATTTGTTAAATATATATTTTTATATATGTAATTATATATTACAGATTATATATAATATTATTATAGTTATATTAAAATATATATATTTAAAATACTTAGGTATTTAAATATTTATATGTTTAATATATTTAAAAGGACTATAATAATATTATATAATAAAGTAAATAAGGGAATTACATTTTAATATTTTAAAACTTACTTGGAGTAATTATATATGATTAAATATTTCAAAAGTAAAAATATTTATAAACTCCAAAGTGAAAATATTTGTAAATATTTAAAAGAATAAATATTAAACTGTAAAGAACCGGACCAATCTTTTTTTGTTTTTTCACAATGCAATTACAATGAACACGCACCCGTTAAGGTTAGCACTAAACCAAAACGATGCGGAAAGTAACTCTAACCAGAATGTACACCAAGATCCCGTTGTGGGCAAGGTGTGAGCATTGGTCAGAGGATCTAATGCAAATGCAAACTGAAGGGAACTCTAACCAAGAATGCGCCTATGCAGACAAGCATATGGTCAGAGGATCAATGCATGATGAACAGAATGTAACCCTAACCAAGAATGGCGTCGAGTAATGGCGAGCATATGGTCAGAGGGTCCCTAAACTACTTAACTGAAAGTAAATAGGCGGCAAGCCAGCCTCTTCCACTTATTCAGTGGGAATTACAATAGATATAATGAAAGATAAAGAAGAGAATTGCTGTTAGTACTACTAAACAGCTTACAATATATCAGAATGCTTTGCTAGAGCCCAATTTTTCAAGTTCATCAATGCTGCAATGACCTAGAAGACTTTCACAATGCATAACCAACCTCTCTAAACTCAGACTACTCACAAACTGCAATTACTTATGACTGTTACAACAGACCAGCGACTGAAATGAGTAATCAGCAACAACATAACTCAGCTAAATGCACATATCTAGCTCATAACTTCACCAAATGACAAGATATCAGATGCAATATTCCCTAAGAAGGTTGGCACTCAAGTCAAGGCACTGAAACCCACCCAAAAAGCCAATATTTATTTTTTGCACAAAACACAGAGCTCCTCAAATGGTACGGCCCAGCAATAAGGGCGATTTTGTTCTAAAAAATCCAAATCAGCATTATAAATTCCGAAACTTTGCAAACATGGTCGCCCCTCATGGAGAAATAGATTTAAACAATGCCCAGAACAATAGTATTTTATTTTCTTGAGATATAAGCAATTCTTACATTCCACTATGACATTTAGCAACAACAAAATGAACAGAAAATGCAAGCTACAACTCCAAAAAAATGCTAGACATTCAACTGAAATGCAATAACAAACCTATTACAACTATCCTCTCAACTAGTTGCTATCTTTCAAGCAAGAAGATGAGCCAATGCTAGGAGGTGTGCTTTCCTCGAAGCGAGTGCCTGAAGACAATTTAGCAGCATAACAATGTAGTAGACAAAAGATCCCAAATGAAGAGCTAAGGCCAGAATATAAAGACATGAAGAGAACCATCTAGAAGCTTCAAGAAGGGTGCCCAAAACCCTAATTTTGAATTCAACTTTTCCCTCCAAAAGAAGGCATCCTTTTTTCTCTTAATGAAATATTTCACTTTTTAAATAAAAGTCAATCTCCTCAAGTAGGCGTCCATTTCACTTAGCCCAATATTTGACTTTAAAAAATATAATTTATCTCTCAATGAAGCTTTAGACCCATTAAGTCCCCTTTTTAAAAACAACATAAAGTTGTCATGCTAGGCAAAGGGGTGTTATAATATTAAAATATAATATTATAGTGTGAAAATACTTATCTCTCCAAGAAAATGCACCCAAGGGCCAAAAACAGAAGTGCCAGCTGAACCAACTGAAGAAGAAGACCAATTGAACTGAACCCAACCTGTCCACTGCCAAAAATAGAATTTACTAAAAATAGTAAATTCATGAAGTTGCTCGGAATGTCAAACTGACCATACCATCGCGAAGCTCTCTGAAAACTCAGAAAGCATCCGCAATCCGAATTTCAAACTTCAAGCAAGAACCTCCTCAAAATTAGGAAACCCTAATTTTACCATCCGAATAGCCTACGGGTCTCCAGAATAGGCCAACGGTCAACTGCAACGATCACATTTGAGAAGGGGACATTACATAAACTCAAAGGTGATAAAGTTAAAAGATTCAAATCTTTTAACATGAGCAAGTTAATTGAAGTGGACTATTGAAGAAGATAGTCGCTAGTTTTTGGGGAAAACATAAAGATTTCATAAAGTATCGAACCTTTTTCTAAACATAATGAAAAAGAAATATGAATCAAATATTTTGGTGTAAACATTTGAAAATAAACCAAAATATAGCTGAGAGTTTTTCCCGTGAATGGAAGAAAGCTTCAACGCAGCAAAAAAATGGAGGAAAGTTTCAGCACTGGAGAAGAGGAAACGCCAGCCAGTTATTGTGTGTTGTAGCAAGCTAAAACTTGACAAAATCGCAGCAACATGAGTCATTCGTTTTCATGCACCAAGCAGGGACGTTTTTCCTATAGGTGGCAATTTCTGAGCTTTAAGTTGAATTATTCCAATAATGTTGGCTCCAAGAGGATCGATTCACTTCCTTTTGTGATGATATAGGGTTTATATGCTTGCCATGTAGCATTTGACTGAGTCTGGGCGCCTTGTTGTCATTCTACATGCCCACAAACAAGGAAATTGTTGCAATTTTGGGCCTATAAATACTTGCCCAGCCATTCATTGTTGGATAGCCTTGAGCAATTTGTTTCTTGCGAATTTGAGAGCTCCATTATTCATTATCTTAGCTGCTGTGTTATTCTTTGTTGCTGCATTTTACCATTTTGTTGAGTGTGAAAATTAGAAGCTTTTATCAGCCATTGTCAGTTGACTGTGCTAAATCCCTTTTAAACTTTGAGAAGAGTGATT